>SSNR01000362.1:291173-303911 GCA_006937965.1 Callopanchax toddi | reverse complement strand
GTTCTAGACGGGTCTAAAAGACACGCGCGCTCTCGTCCGAAAGGAGGCCAGACTAGATGGGGATAAAAGAAATGAACGCTCTGGACCCCATGGTGGACAGACGGGATGGGGGCAGAGCCACTGAACGCTCTGGACCCCATGGTGGACAGACGGGATGGGGGCAGAGCCACTGAACGCTCTGGACCCCATGGTGGACAGACGGGATGGGGGCAGAGCCACTGAACGCTCTGGACCCCATGGTGGACAGACGGGATGGGGGCAGAGCCACTGAACGCTCTGGACCCCATGGTGGACAGACGGGATGGGGGCAGAGCCACTGAACGCTCTGGACCCCATGGTGGACAGACGGGATGGGGGCAGAGCCACTGAACGCTCTGGACCCCATGGTGGACAGACGGGATGGGGGCACAGAGAGATGGATGGAGGAGGAGGATCTGAGACTACGGGTGGGGATTTGAACCTGCAACAGTTCACTGAGATATGGAGGAGCGAGGTTATGGATGGCCTTGAATGCAAGGAGAAGCATTTTAAAAATTATTCAGACTTTTACAGGAAGCCAGTGCAGCTCCTGTAGGACAGGGGTGATGTGGTTGGTGGATGAGGTTCTGGACACGATACGGGCAGCTTTCTGGACCAACTGTTTGTTTATAGATTTGAGGGAAACCAAAAAAGTATTGATGTGAGAAGTGACCAGCGTGTGAACCAGAATGACGGCACTGTGAGGGACGGACGGAGGTGATTACTGTTACGTATGTAGCAGAGCGGAGATGTTGCCAAGAGCACTAAGGCTCATGTTTGCCCAAGGAAACGGTGAACTTAATATGAAAATAATTTTATTAAACCAAAGGAAATAAACTAAAACCCAACCTGGCAACCGGACCCCTCACGCACACACACACCAGCAACCCTGCCTCAGTCAGCAGTGCTCACACAAAGGAGCTCCCCTGCTCTACCCAGCACTCCTGCTGGTCAAAGGTCTGCAGTGGGAGTGGGGGGTGGTCTATGCTGTTGCCACCCGCTGACCGTCCGCCTTGACGTGACGTGGCTCCACACAGTTCCATATGGTTCCATAGTTCCACCGATAGTCTCGTGCGGGCAGTGAAGCTCCGTTCCACAGCACATACACTTGGGATCAGGGACACCAGGTTTAAAGGCCCCGGCAAAACAGCAGCCAATCCGGTGGTGACGAACAGTCCACGCTCCGTGCACTACTCCATCTGCCTGTACACAAAATCACATCAACAGTGGCCCTCATGCAGAAGAGCAGCACAACCATGCACTCACCGAGCAGACACCGCTCCTCCTCCCTCCTCCAGAGAAAAGGCAGTAACTCGTCGCACCAAGACCTTAAGGGAGCCCAACAAACTTAAAGCACTGTATAAACCACAAGTTTGTCAAACAAACTGACAGACTACATACCAGTGCCAGAAGAATCCACTGGCTCGGTCTGGCCATCGATCGGCCGTCCAGCCGCACCCTGAGGTGAGCTTAGAACCAGTCTCACATACAGCCCTCACCTGACGTGGAGCTATATAATCCGACTGGTAACCGGCTGATTGGCTACAATCAGCACCAAGCAATCAGCACCAAGCAGCCACAGCTGTGCCAACCTGAACAAAGCAGACCCAAAGTCTAGCCTGCTACACGTGACGTAGATGGGAATAGTCAGCGTGAGTGATTTTACTGATATGGGACTGAAATTATAACGTACCGTCAAAGATGACACCCAGACTCTTAACTTTTGGCGATGGACTGATGGAGGAGTTATCAATAGTAAAGGAGGTGCTGTCAGACTTGGCTAAAGTGGATTTGGAACCAAAGAGAAGAATCTGTTTTGTCACTTCACTTGAAGAAAATTGTTGGATAACCATGTTTTAATTTCGCTGAGGCATTCAGAGAGGGGAGGAGGAGGGACTTAGAGCTGGGTGTCAAAAGCATAACAATTAAAATTAATATTTAATTTACGGAAAATTTTGCCAAGTGGAAGAAGATAAATGATTACTGAACAATTGAACATGACATACACAAAACGGTAAGGGATTTTAAAGGTACAGGATAGGGAATACAGTTATGTGGCAGCAAATATCTACAGGTGATATTAAATCCCATATAAAAAGAACAAGACAGAAAAGTTGGGGAAAGGAAATAAACTGGTTTATATGAAGTTAATGTGTTAAGGAAAAAATTCCCTGATACACTTCTGAAATAATTCTGTTCTATTCATATATAAGATTAAGTATTCTAGATTTTTTTTCATGTGGAATCTCTAGCTGTATTAAAATTGTAAAAAAAAAAAAAAAAAAAAAGACTAACGAATTGCTTGACAAAAAAATCTGTGCCGACTCCACCCCTCTTTTCTCCACACGGGCGACGCCGGTTGACAAAACAAGCTACCCGAGCCCGAAAAGTTTCGCAGAGTCTTCCATGGTGACGAATCCAAACTCGACAACATCGGCGCTCTTTTCAAAACAATTTACCGCGGAAACAGTTAACTCATAATCATATAGCGTGATTTTAGAAATGGATACCGTCTTTTAATGGGGCTGGTACGGGTTATTCACACAATTAATACGTTTATGTCCGATGTAGCGTTGCGGTAATGATTATTTAGCTAGCACTAGCCGCTACGAACGGTGTTTTCAAGTACGGTAAGTTAGCAAATTACCTGCATTTAACTGTGTTAAAATAGAAGTACTAAGTACGAGAATGCAACCAAAAGCGGCCAGTTCAACATGTCAGTCTCGGAGTGCTGTTTTTTTGACTCATCTAAGCAACGTTAAGCCTGTTAGCAAACAGCTTGCCATTTTTAACGCAACGCTGTAGCTTTAAAGCACATTTTTATTCATCTTGTAAACATCTGTTGGAGCGAACTCGTAACGTCACAAACATGAACAGCAGCGCTGAGAGGAAATTCCTAAATTTGCGGAAACGTCTGGATCAGCTGGGTTACAAACAACCTCTGGGAATCGATTCACTGCCACTGGTGGAGAAACTGTTCAGGTGAAACTCTTTCATTACCTTTCCCCCTTATACCCATAAAAGGTGAAGTCCCTTTGTGATGCTCTTGAATAATTAAGCTTTAACAAGTTTATCAAATATTATTTATTCATTTAACAAGGCATGGCCCAAATTGAGGAAAATTGTAAACTTATGTATTTAAAAGCAGTGGAGCAGTTTCACAGTGGAAAAGAATATAACAGCATCACAACACAAACTAGTTTAATGATGGACGCTAGAGAGGCAATACTCTTCTTTATCTCCAGTCAGCTGCATTAAAATGTGAACCAAAACTCTGCACTTTAATTAATTCAGCCTGTTTTCAGGCACAAACATGAAATAAAACTACTGTAGCCCTAGTTAAGAAAACACTCACTGAATAAAACTGACCTCTTAAACTATTCAGTCACTCCTTCAGACATTAATCATGATGCCAACATGACAATTTAACATTTCAGTGTCAAACTTTTTCATGCAGCATACATTATTGTTCAGGAAAGTGAATAGATGACGCTCCCTTATTTTTTTACTTGGTAGATTTTAGGCCAGGCAATCTAAAGTGTGCCTGCCCCTATTGAAAAGAGCCAGTATTTACTTTGTTTGCTAACTAATAGCCACAGGACTCAAGTAAAATGGAGAAATGAGAAGATGCATGTTCTATGCTTTTCATTTGAGAAGGATCAAAAACTGATCTAGATGCTTTATATGGGCACATTTCTGCACTAACCCTCTACAATAGGCATGAAAAATGTGTAAAATATACTTATAATTAAAAAGCACAAAAAATGTGCTGGGGTGCATCAAAAGGATAATGCCAACAACCATTAATATTTATCCTCTGCTGCAGTGATCTGATCCACACTACAGAAAGCCTCCGCAATGCCAAACTATCAGCGGGGAAGACTGAGAAAGAGAGTCGAAATGTTGATGCTCTGCTGGAGCCTCACAGGACGGAGAATGCCAGGGTGGTCCGCGAGAACAACGAGCTGCATCTGGAGCTCCTGAAACTCAGGGAGGAGAAAGATCTGATCACTAGAGGTAAAAAGAGAAAAAAGGCCCTCCTCTCTTTTACCTGCAGATTGAAATGGCAGAAATATCAACCTCACAGAATCATTGTGCATCTACAGAGCTCAAAACTCAAATCAGAAAACTGCACCATGAGACTTCTGACCTGAAGATGTTAAACAACCAGTATGTGTATAAAGTTCGCTCCCTGGAGAAGGACAGCAAGGCCAAAGCTGAGCGCATCCAGCAGCTGCAGGAGAAGAACTTGCAAGCTGTTGTGCAGACACCGGGTAGCACTCTTTAACTGAGCACGATCGTCGACGGCTGTTCTTGTACTCATCTTTACTCATTTATGCTTTTAGGTGGAAAGAAGCGGAGTATTCCTTTTAGACGACAGAGAATGCAGATTGATGAGCTCGTACCTCCCTCCTCTACTTCTGCCTATCCTGTCCGACAGCCTGATGATCCATACATCACTGACCTACTGCAGCTAGCTGATGGAAGGTTTGTTTAATTTCATACGATCTTATAAAGTGTTTATGTATGTGGAGGTAATTAAAACCCTCACATTTGCCTGATATCATCTCCACTTATGGTGAGTTTGTTTTGTAGAATTCATGAGCTACAAAAAGACATCATCAAACTCAAGCTAGACCTGGAAAATGCCCAAGAATGTATAAAACATATGAACACTCAGGTGAGGAAGACACAAGCAGGTGTTGTCTGATGTGTTAAAGGTTGCTTTAGATTTAACAAGTTGTCTCCTGAGTAGGTGGAGGAACGGGACAAGGAGATCGAGCGTCTGAATCATGTGCTTCGCGGAGGACGACCTCATGATGTCATTTCTCTGGAAGCTCAGAACATCAGCAATGAGAAACTGATCGCCCACCTTAACCTTCAGGCAAGTGCCACCGTTACTGGAGAGAAACCATTTTATAATGGTTGAGTTGGGAGTTTTGTCTGGTGTGATTATTGATGCTCTATGTTTTCTAGATTGAGTACCTACAAGAAACCAACAGGACCCTGGAACTAAAGGTGGAGGGACTGCATCAGAAAAAGAAAGATGCCTCCACCGAAGTGGCCAATCTGTCGTTAAAGAACCTGGAGCTCTGTGAAGAGCTGACGCAGATCGATCACCTCGCCAAGCGCATGGAGATCGACAAAGAGCTGATGCTGGAAACTGCTGACATGGAGTTACAAGGAACTAAAGTGAGAATATTTAAAAAACCAAGTCAAATGTCTCTCAGATAAATATTAAAACTATTGTCAGAAACACAACAAAGCATCTGCTTTCTCCACAGAAAGAAATTCAAAGGCAGCAGAAAATCATTGAAGACTTGGAGGATATTATCACAAAGACAAAAAGGGTATGGATAAAATATAGCAGAGGTTTCTTTTATTGTAAAATTTGAGTAAACATAAACCATTCCTTGATTTGTTTGAATTCAGGAACAGTCTGATAGCGATTTTGAAAAAGACCGTCTCAGAGATCAGCTGGCGGAGCTCAAAGAGCAAAACGAGAAGCTGGAGGGACTGGTGAACTTCCTGGAAGATGAGAAAATCAGGCTGCAGGACAAAGTGGAGAAGATGATGGCAGCTGGTTAGCAGTGGTCTGAGATACCGGAGTTATTGGCTCATTGTTATTGCCTTCATTTGTTTGTCTTTTGTATTTGATGTTTCTAGACAAAGAGCTGGTTCTTGAATTGGAGACTATGCGTGCTAAACATGGAGTCTGTAGAAGAGAGCGCTCCCCATCTCATTTAGACGCTTTTGTCAAGAGTCTCGAGGAGGAGAGGAATTATTATCGCCAGGAGGCTGAGCGCTACAAAAGAACCAGAGGACCTGCAGGTCCAGGTCTGAGTCCCAGTCACAGTCCAGACAGAGGCAGGAGTCCAAAGTCCAAAAGAATCAACGTAGGAGACGAAAACACAAACCTGATCACTATTTTGTTTCAATGAACTCTACGAACCTTGTGTCAGAAGTTAACCATAATTGCCTGACTGTTTTCAGGATAATGTTCCAGAGGAGCTGCTCCATATCATCAGAGAGCGGGATGAGCTTAAAGTCGCTCTGTTGGAGTTTGAGAAGCACGTGGAGGAAATTCAGAACAACGTGAAGGCCCTCTGCAACGAGAGAGACCACTTCAAATCCCTCTCTAAACAAGTACGTCTGGAACACACTCTCCCAGCAAGTGTGCAGGTAAAATATAAACCTGAATGTTCTTGTTTGTTCAGGCTCAAGACGACACACACAGCGTGAATATTTCAGCTGACATTTTAAAACAGCAGGAGGAGATCAAACAAGTGGAGCTTAAACTTGAGCAGATGACTGTTGAAAGGGACACACTGATGGAGAGGTTAAAGGTCAGTCCGTAAGCTCTGGTTCTCAACTGGTCTGGCTGTGGGACCCACCATCCCTACTTAACATCACACCACGACCCAAACTGAGGAACATTTAGGCATAAATACATTTAAATTAAAGTTAATTTAAAATGATGGTGCAATTTGAACTTCATCAGTCTAGACTCTAGAGAGAGATTTATTCCTCTTTACCTCCAGTTTACTGTATTTGAACTTAAACCAAAACTCTTCACTTGCGTAACATTTCCCGCCTCCGTCCATCACTGACGTCTCACACCACGGTCACAGCCTGGTCACATCCAGGATTGATTACTGCAACTCACTTCTCTTTGGTCTCCCCAGTAAAATCTTCCTAAAACTGCAGCTTCTCCAGAATGCTGCAGCACGTGTCATCACTAGACTCCATCTCTCATCACATCACCCCATCCTGCAACAACTACACTGGCTTTCCATCAAACAGAGTTGTTTTCAAAATTCTCATCACTTTCAAAGCTCTTCATAACCTGGCTCCATCTTACATATCTGATCTCATTCACATCACAACTCCTGTCCGCTCACTTTGCTCCTCTGCTGCTCCTCAACTCTCAACTCCTCCTGCTCGCCTCGTCACCATAGGGAGGAGTAGAGCATTCAGCCGCTCTGCTCCCCAACTCTGAAACTCTCTCCCTCCTGACCGCCGCACTCACTCTCTTCCTCTTTTCAAACAGAAACTCAAAACCCTCTTGTTCAGACAAGCTCATAATTCATAGTACCCTTTTCTCCATTTTCAGACAAAAAACATGAAATAAGACACTAAATCTGTAGCTTTAGGTAAGAGTCCCCTCTTGAGTTTAACTGTGTTCTATTAAAATGATTCAGTCAAGCGTGGACCATGAGGCAGACCGGACGATCAGAACGTTTCAGCAGCAGACATTTTAAACGGGCGGTTTCACGCAAAAAATACATGAATTAAAAAATTAAACTACAGATAAGAACTAAAAACTAAAAACTCAAATTATGTAGCTTTAACTGAGAATCTTCACTAAATCTCCAAAGACCAACATTCCACTATGCAATGAAAATTCTTCAGTAGCAGTTTTAACCCAGAATAAATTAAACAAAAAGTCCAATTCAAATACACAACATTTACTTTTCTTCTAATGAAGTTCTTGGTGACATCTGGAGAAACATTGGTCCAGACTCACGTCAGCTTCTGGAGGAATTCTGGGTGTGGTTTTGTTTTTCTTGTGACTCAAGTGAAATATCAGTAAGTAAAGGGATTTGGAGGCTGACGATTCAGTTTGTTGAAAATGTAACTTTAACTAATACTTGTTAACTTCACCTCAAAAATTGCAGTGCCAGATTGTGACCAGGATGTATAATTAGTAGTGGTACAGTACATACATGAAGTGAGTCTGTGTCATCGATCTGCAGGCGGCCCAGACGTCAGCTCTCACAGACAGACAAACTGACCAAAAGAGGATTCTTGACCTGGAAAATACTGTGAAGAGTGTAAGTCTCCTGTGTCTGAGCAGATATTTTCACGGTGTAAATAAATTCACATAACTTTGTGTTCATCCTGCCTTGTGTGATTTTGGGAGTGTAGCTGGAGTGGGAGAGACTGGACTTGAGATCTCAGGTGAGTCTGCTGAAGGAGAGCAGGAAGGCAGCAGAGGAGGAGCTGAAGGTCCGGTCCTCCGCTCTGGTCCACAACACAGAGGAGGTGACCCAGCAGAGGGCAGAGGCCAGCACTCTCAGGTTGGATGTACAGTCGGGCTTTTCTAAATAACATTTTAAATATACTTTCACTATTATCCTGCTAGACTTCTATTTGCATTTTAAAACATTGATTTTTTTTTTAGTTTTAATTCAATTTCAATACATTCTTATCAGCTAATTTGTAGTCCTGAACTTTAACGTTGTTTTCCTCAAATAAACCAAACCATTAAAAGGATTTCCTGCTACAGTCGGAGGTTGTTGTGTTTTCATGTTTGCCCTGATGCTACCCGTGTCGTACGTATATCTGTGAAAGGCGCTCTATAAATATACCTGTGTGTTTCCTCCTGTCTGTAGGCTGTTACAGGAGCAGATGGAGCAGTCGTTGTCCGATGTCCAACACAGGCTCTCTGTGAAGATGAATGAGCTGCATGCAGCCCACGAGCATATCGAAAAACTGGAGGGGAGATTTGGTAGTCTGCTCAATGTCATTCAGTTATCAAGTCGTGTCTCTTCCCTACAAAAGCTGGTAGTTTGCTCATTTATTTATTTAATCCTGTCAGGAGAACTGAGTCAGCAGAGCTCCAAACACAAAGAGGAAGTAGCTGCCCTTCAGAAGTCGATCTCTGCCCTGGATAGAGAGAAAGATGCTCTGCAGGATGAGGTGGATCAAAAGACAGAGAAACTAGTTGCTCTCCAGGAGGACCTGTCCCAGAAGGTAGCATCCAAACAACCCTCACTAAGATCACAAGTTCACATTTTAAAAGGCTTTCCTGAAACAATACTTACTGTACTCAGATGTGCACTAAAACACCTGAAGACAACATTTAATCCTACGATGAGCAAAATCAGTCAGCAATGCTTTGACTGTGGGCTCCCGCCCTGAATCTGCAGAATGCTACCTAAAAGTAGGACTGGGTAAAAAAATAGATTTAATCGATTCTGAATCGATTTCATAAACATTTTTCAGAATGGATTCATTAGGCCTGAGATTGATTTTTTCCCCTTGACTGAAACTTGACAGTTCTGTTTACAGTTTTATAACCATTTGGTTAATTCATGGGTACAGTCAAAGTTTAAACTGCCCAATTTAAAAGTTTGCACTTTAAACCTGTTGTTCAAGGTGAAAATAAAAATAAAGTATATTTCTATTTTGGAACACAGTTGAGCCTTTTTAATTATTTAAGACCAGACTGCAGTGAATCGAACTGAATTGAATCGAATCGATTTGGGGAATTGGCCACAATACCCAGCACTACCTAAAATCCCAGAAACTGCTAAGAAGACTTTAGTTTGGATACTCTGTGAGGAACTGATGGAATAAGGATCTGTTACAGAAACAAGAAGTAATGTGAGACAGCATTTGTCCCTTACAGTTTTCTTTTGTTTTGCACTTAAATGTTTCAGATCAGCAAGAAAATGTCAATATCAGCCAAAGATAACCTAAGTAAATACTATGTACTGTTTTCAAAAGATGATTTAATTAGTTTAATTTTTAAAAAGCTTTTCCAGACCAACCTGGTCCAATGGGACAAAGTCATTGACAGCTGAACAGACAAGTGTTTGTGATAACTAGTAACAAGTCTCTCACATCTTTGTGGAGGAATTTTGTCCCACTTTTCTTCACAGGGTTGTTTTAGTTCACCACATTAGAGAGTCTCCCAGCAGGAATGGCCTGTTTAGGGTCAAAGGTCAGACTTTATCCTTTAATTTGTTCTGGTAGACGGCAGGATTCATAGTTTCATCCTTTACTACAGCAAAGCAGCCCCAGACCATCACACTCCCACCACCATGTCTGATGTTGTTTTTATGAAGTAGTTTTACTCCAGGTGGAACGGGACACACACATTTACAAAGCTCCACTTTTGTCTCATCAGCTGACAGAATATTTTCCCAGAAGTCTCAGGGAGCACCAGGACGTTTTTTGGCAAATGTGAAATGGGTCTTTGTGTTGTTTTTGGTCAGCAGAGGTTTTGACCTTTGAACTCTCTCATGGAGGACATTTTTGTCCCGTTTCTTTCTTATCTGTGAGTTCTGCAGAGCTTTAGATGTTCTGGTTCTTTAGTTCTTGAATCTCTTCAGAACAGGACATGATGTGTTGGTTTTTGAGATCTTTTAGCCTCCTTCATGCTGTCAGACAGGTTCTATTGAAGTGATTTATTAATTCTACAGGTCTGGTAGGGATCAGGTCTGGTAGAGATCAGGTCTGTAGGGATCAGGTCTGGTAGAGATCAGGTCTGGTAGTGATCAGGTCTGGTAGGGATCAGGTCTGGTAGTGATCAGGTCTGGTAGGGATCAGGTCTGGTAGAGATCAGGTCTGGTAGTGATCAGGTCTGGTAGGGATCAGGTCTGGTAGAGATCAGGTCTGGTAGAGATCAGGTCTGGTAGAGATCAGGTCTGGTAGGGATCAGGTCTGGTAGAGATCAGGTCTGGTAGAGATCAGGTCTGGTAGAGATCAGGTCTGGTAGAGATCAGGTCTGGTAGAGATCAGGTCTGGTAGAGATCGGATAGGACCAGGTTGGTTTGAACATTGTTTTTCACTTAAATAATGAAATCCTCATTTGAGAAAAGCATTTTCTGATCTTGTGTTTATGAAATTGCTTTTGTGTGTGTGTGTGTGTGTGTTCATGATTTTGTAAATGTAACTTTTTACTCTTTTTAAAATGTTTCTAATTCATGTTATTTTAAATTGTTTTTATATTGTAGCCCTTTTCCTTTCTCCCTCAAAAGACATTGTCTTTTGCCAGGCCACAGTTGTAAATAAGAAATTTGTTCTTAATCTGTTTTGCCTGGTTAAATAAAGGTATTATTATTTTGTGTTAACTCAGGTTATCTGTTAGCCTGGTAAACCAGACTATACTATATATGTGGATATATGCGGTCTAGTATACTAGGCTAGTTATCTTTGGCTGTTACTGAAGTTTGTTTGCCAAACTGAAACATTTAAGTGGTAAAACGGTAAAAAAGTGAATAAATCTGTGAGAGAGTAAATACTTTATTCACAGCACAGTAACTTGTTGTGTTTCTGTCTAATGACAGGGCAGTTACTTCTAAAATGCCAGCGAGGATAACAGTCTGAGTCTTTTATTTTATATTTTAGACACAGATGACAACGCCACCCCCTTCAGAAAGAACTGCTTGTTTACGTTTCAGCCACTTTAAAGACAGGACTTCTCTGGAGTTCAGTGTGTTTACTGTGTGAGTCACACTAAGTGAAATGCTTCGGGTTGTGTTGTCTTTTAGTTTCAGGATTCGTCACACATTCAGATTAACACTGAGTTGCTTTTAAAGATGACTTTTGTCAAAATGTTGTAAAAGTCTAACAGTACTGACGAGGTTTATTTCTTTATTATTAACACAGGAAAAGACCCTAGAGGATGTGAGACTCACAGTCAAAAACATGGACAACTCACTCACGTTAGTATTGTTCCTTCAGGGTGGTTTTTTATTACAACTGAACATCACAATAAAAGGCTAATGCAAAGCTACAACGTTCTCTTTACTGATGACATCCAGTCAGCTGCAAGGAGCGTTGAACAGCCGTGAGAGGGAGATCCACAGTCTGAGGAGGCAGCTGGATTCGTCTCAGGAGGAGCTGCTTTCACTCCGGAGAAACAAAGAAGTTATAATCAGAGAGAACAGGAGGCTGCAGGACGACCTGGCCACAATGACCAGAGAGAACCAAGTAAACCAAACTTTAACTACTGACTTTTGTGTTCTTTGAGTCATGCATTTAAAAAAAGAACAAACTGAAATAATGAAAGCTCTTCTTGTTCAGACCGTACATGCAGAAATGGAGGAGGCTTTGCATGAGAAGGACGAGTTGAAGTTGAGGGTCCACTCTTACATTTCTGAAGTGTCCAGAATAGAGAAACTAATGGCTATAAAGGCAAGAAAACCTATTTCTGTTAGCTTTATTTGTGATTGACATATTTGCCTGTACACTGAGTAGTTCTGTTGACCTCCAGGAGCAGGAGAACAGGGATCTGCTGGAGAGATTCAGGATGGCTCACTCTGAGGTGAAGGAGCGGGAGCAGGAACTACAGCAGGCTGAAGGCCTAAATAACTCCATCCGCCTGGAGCTGCTCTCCTCGGACACAGAACGCAAACAACTCCGAGATTCAGTCCGACAACAGGCGAGAGAGATCCAACAAGTAAAGCAAGATGAAAAACAACTTCTTATTTACCGTAATTTCCGGACTATAAGCCGCTACTTTTTTCCCTTGCTTTGGACCCTGCGCCTTAAACAACGGTGCGGCTTATCTGTGGCTCAGCTAACGGCTACCAAGGGGGCGCTATCAAAGCACCAGCGCACAACAAAGTATGTTTTGAAAAACTGGACTGCTGCGTGATGATGATGGAGAGTAAGAGATGACTGTTTGGGAACTGCTGTATCAAAATAAGCAGCCTACCTTGTTATGTCTTCCTCCTCCTGCGTGCTAAAACCATCAAAATCCTCTTTGTCAGTGTCAGAAACGAACAGGCCCAGAATCGCCTCATCAGCCAGTCTCTCTCCTTTGTTGTCGCTCTGAAAACCAATAAAATCCTCTTCCTCTTTGTCAGTGTCTGAATCAAACAGCCTCCGAACGGCTCAATCAGCTATTGCGCAATCCACTTCTATGGCCGTGTGTCGCATTTGCGCATGCGCACGTAATTTACGTGACCGCGATTCATAAAGCTT
>SSNR01000362.1:155252-291163 GCA_006937965.1 Callopanchax toddi | reverse complement strand
GACGATGACACGGTAGGCTGCTTATTTTTGATACAATAGTTCCCAAACAGTCATCTCTGTCCCAACAATCCCCTCTGTGGTAGCAGGAACTCATATATAGAGTAATTAAACATTAAGGAACAGTGAGGCCAGCTAGTGCTGCTGGAACCGGTTGGGCCGCTCCGGCTTTCTCTCAGTTCAAGCAGCAATCAGTAGCTGCCCAAGGTGGTAAAACATTTACATACGAACAGTAGGCTGTGTCCTCAGAGCAGACAACAACCGTATTCACATACAAACAGACAAAGGTATGTGGGTGTGAGAGTAGCCTCTAAGTGGCCTCCCACACACACATACATATGGTAACTAAACATTAAAACACCCGCGGCTTATAGTTAGGTGCGGCTTATGTGTGGACAAATCTGCAATTTCCCCCAAATTTAGCTGCTGCGGCTTATATTCAGGTGCGCCTTATAGCCCGGAAATTACGGTAATATGGAGAGAAGTTTTTCCTCTTAGTCTTTGCTTCAGTATCTTTAACAATCTTTCACCCCTTGTTTCCTTTAAGCACTTGCAGGCCGTTCAGGCTTATGAAACCCAAGTGTCCTCACTGGTTCGTGGGATGTCCCGACTAGAGGAGGAGTTGCGCAAAGCGCAGGAGGAGAAAGCTGCTCTGCTATCGGACCTGGCTTCAGTCAGGGAGCTCTGTGTCAAACTGGACTCTGGAAAGGAGCTCACTGCTCGCCAGCTCACCTCCAGGAGCATGGACCTCGAGAGGGTGAGGCCTGCTAGGTTTTGGACTTCTTATTTTTTCTCAACTCATTCTGCTTCATCTTGCAAAAATCTTGTTGCATTCTTCTGTGTGTCTGCTTCAAAAACAAAAAAAATATTAAAGAACTTTTTCATTAAATTAAATTAAAAATGGAAAAAAACTAATGATTGGCTTTTAATTCAAAATGCAAAAAAAAAAATTTAAATTCCCCAAACATAAATCCCTAACTGAGCTACTGAGAGACGCTGCCATCATGCACGGTTTTAGTTTAGAACCATTTATCTCATCCACCTTGTTATGGTTCTGCTGTCTGTTCTTAGGTCACTGGAGAACTGGAAGACGTTCGCTCAGAGGCGGAGCTACTGAAGAAGCAACTAGCCAGTGAGAGGCTAACTGTGCGCAACCTGGAGACACTTCTCTCCTCCAACCGACAGAAAGAGTTTCAGACGCATCTGACGGCCAGCGAGCGAGAGTCTGAGCTGAAACTCCTGCGTGACAGACTCACCCTGGCTGACAGCAAAAAGTAATGATAAAACCCAGTTCAGCATACTGGTTTAAAATGAATAAAAGTCTAATTTCTTCAAAAAGAAGTTGTTGAATACTATTTGTACATGTGCAAAAAGTGCAGAGCATGCCAGAGAGGTGTCCCAGCTCCGCGGCAAAGTCTCCCAGCTGCAGACGGAGATGGATGTACTGAAAAGACAGCTGACCACTGAGCGCTTTGAACGGTGAGCTCACTGACAGCTGGCAAGTTTATGTATAGAATGCAATTTGTAGTAATCAGTAGATATCAATTTATTTTAAACGAGGTCTGATCTAGTCTCACATACCAGATACATGCTACAGAGAAGCTCAGAATGACTTGTTTTCACATGAAGGTCATTTCACACAGGGATCAGACTAAAAAAGTTTCATTTTAAAAATGTGACTCAGTGGTGTACCACAAACCTGTAGGAGAAAACAGTGGTTTGTTTTACTGTTAGTTTTGCACATTTAATAGTGAACTGCTGTAGAAATTTAACAATTTTAATGTAAAATCAGTCTGGAGGGTTGATTTATAACATAAAATATTAAATTTTTTTATTTATTTGCATAATGATTTCCGTTTATGATGATACATTTTAACATTGTCCCCCAAAAAGTGTTAAAAATCCTACAGAGAGGTGTTATGTCCCTCTGCAGCTTCCCTGGCCGGGCTGTGTTGGTGCAGCAGTCTGCATGGCCCTGACTGGTGAACGGGTCACACCTGTGACAGCAGACATAAAGCCTGCTTGGTGAGGACCTGAGCTCCACTGGGCTGCCACCAGTCCGATACTGGCTGGGGATTTCAGGAGGAATGGCTCCTTTTAATAAAACGTTTTAGAACTTTCTCCTTTGTGGTCAGTCTCCACTTTATGATGTGGCCCAAAGAGCTGGGTCTCGGGGGCTCGTCCGGGATCTTCTGGACGTGCTGGAGACTGAACTTAGTTCCATGAAATTTGGTGAGAGTCATGTTTAGCAGACTGACCTGTAGCTCTAGTGGGATCCTGGAGGATCTCTTTTGGGTGTGTGTGTGGGGTGGGGGTCCCTCTGCAGCTTTCCTGGCCAGGCTGTGGCCAACTTAAATGGATGTCATTAAAACAGCTGCATGTTTTTCAATGTACTAATTAAAGGCCTAGTGTTTCTTTAAGGAATGCATATCCCCACTGAGTTTTAAATGAGATCATATGTTGTTATGGCTGCTTTGGTTAAATCTTAACATTTGGTGTGATCTCACACGATCAGCACTTTTGAGTATTTGTTGTGGATGACTCTACTACCACCCAAAACCTTAGTGGTCTTTTCAGTGGTTTACTAACAAATGCACACAAAAACATTGCCTTATAACTTCAGCTGTTCTGGTCTTTAAAAATGTGGATCTGAATTGTGTTGTTCAGCAAACAAACTACATGAAGATGAAATGGTTATTTGTCGTCTTTCCGTCTCCAGTGAGAGAGCAGTTCAGGAGCTTCGTCGACAGGGTTTGTCGTTCTCATCCCTTCAAAGCTCATCACCCCTCAGCACTTCTCACCACACCTCTACACAACGCTCCATCCTCCAAACGATCGACCGCTCCACTGACAAGTCATCAGACAAGTAGGGCTGGACGATGAAAAGATAGTTCTTACATGTCCTGAAATGTGACTCAACTGTGCTTCAACAACTTGTGTGCAAACCTCAAAAGTTTTAGCTACAGTTATGTTTTTTGACGCGTGATAAAAATTCTCCTTTTTCCTCTTTTTCAGGAGCGTTAGCTTCAAGGATTAGCTTCTCCAAAGAAGAGTGAAGTTGCTGTGAGTCAGAAAACACAAACATTTTAAGTGTGGACACTAAAATGTAAAAGTTTTCACATGAAGCACACCTTGATGCATTCTGATTGTTCCATCCAACCAGTTACTCAGGACAAGAAACATGCTCGCCTGTAGATAAAGGATATCCTGTCCAAAATGTACGTCTCATTAACTTTACTCACACGCTAACAGGGTGATGGAAAACCACCGATTAAAAACTTCTGTTTAGTTTTTTAGCATTTCCAACCTGACAAGGACTGTTTTGTATGCAGCAAGTTATTTGTATTGTATAATATTAATGTTTTATTTTTAAATGATTAAATTATTCACAAAATAAAGAGATGCAAAAACCAGACTGCACAGTTGTACAAAACAAAATAAGAATCCCAGTTTTATTAGATGAAAAATAGTTGTTCTAGAAAATGTGGTTTCAAAAAATAAAATACACGTGTGTGTTTTAGCCTGCTAAACCACAAAATGTCCACTGAGGACATTACATTTGATCTTTTCAAAGGTCTGCAGCACATTAAATGTTTCTATTACTTTGAACTGAATTTGTTTACTTAATGTAACAGTTTATAGGTATTAGTTAATTTTTCCTTTTGGATTTCATATCAAGCTTTAGTGGTTTTGAACTCTTAAAAGGGATATTTTTGTGACTTTTTATCAGTTATAAGGACCACATCCACTGGTGACATCACTCAAAGTGGGCTGGGTCTCTAGAAACAGGAAGTAGTTCTCTGACCAGAGCAATAGAACAGGAGACATTTACTGTAGATAAATCCATTTTCAAAAACAAAGCATTAAATAACTAATAAAATGACAAAATATCCCTTTGTGCAGACATTTGAAATATCTTTAAGTGCTTCAAAATACTGTTTCATATGTAAAAAATAATACAAATACATATCTAAAACGATAAAACACCTTTTAATGCCGGCAGTGTTCAGTGGTTGTGTTGGGGAGGGGATAAGCAAATAGAGAAAAGTCTAAAATGTACTTTGGCAGGAGTTCCCTGAGAAGCTTCTGTGGCAGTGTGCATAAATAGTAGTGTAACGTTTGTGTGGTGACAGGCTTGTACCACGTTTGCCTCTCAGGGAAGTGAACAAAAGGAGGTGCACCAACTCGCTGGAGCACGTACTCCGCGTCCTTTTCCAGGTGCTCGTAGGAGCCGATGAAATCGTAGGAAACTGCACAAGGTTGACATAAGTTGTACACGGGCATCCAGTGCTCATTCATGCGCTCCACATCCTCATCCAACAAGTAACGGACAAACTCCCCAAAGGTTACGTCGTCTCCCGTCACAGAAGGGTCCTTAGCACGGCCCTTTCTGTACCGTCTAATGATCTCCACTCCGTACTTTTTCTGGTACGACTCTATCTCTCCAAATTTGTTCCTGTAGGCAGAAAGCAGGCGCTCCATTGGCTCCCGCACGAACATGAACTTGAAGTAGTGCCTGAGGCGGTAGCGGATTTCCTCAGGCTTCAGAGAGTGCAAGAAGAGCAGGTCGCTGCGGTGGTCCATCTTAATTTTGACGTTCACACTGTCCAGGGCTCCGCTCAGAACCTTCAGAACCCTCTTCCAGTTAGAGCAGGCCACTTTGGGGACGTAGCAGTAGAGGAAGCGGTACTCGTCGTTGACCAGGATGTGCTGCAGCAGCGTCTTCCTTTGCAAAGGCGTCAGGGACCAGATGCTGTGGGGCATGTTCTTCTGGCTGCACATGGTCCTGATGGTCCGATTGCGGATCTCCTGGAGAATCTAAATATAAACAAAAAACATCAGTTTTATTAGTTGAACAGGAGGTGTAAAGTATTTACCAGTTAAAGGATTACACTGTCAGGTTGATGAGATCTCACTGGAATTAGATGAATATGTGCCTCCACTTCAGAATGGAACTAAACTGTTGGAGAAACTCTTTAAATGGATAGTTCAGATCTTTAGAAGTTATTTCTGCTTAGTCATGAATAACTGTTTTACCTGTTGTAAATAGCTCTTTGAACAACCTCAATTTGTAGAAATAAAGTTTAATTTTACCCAAATACTCTATCTGATTGCTTTAAGGCCAGCAGTGGTTTGATGCAAATTTGTAACAATAAAAGAAAACTGCTCTAATCTTTAAGCCCCTGTAGAGTCCAGTTATCTACTTTCTAACTGACCTGAGCTGGTCAGAACTAATGTCAGTCTCTCTAAATCAAGTCAAAAATACTTTATTATTCACGGAGGGAAATTAGATGTTTGAGTAACCTCTTTAAGGTTTTTCTAGAAGTCACTGTAGGCTGTTCTAGCTGTGGGCAGGAAGGACGGAGCTGATCTAAATAAGCCACCGTTCAATATCTGGTCTGCAGAGATGACATTTCACAGTAGCATGTCCTGGATTCCAACATCTGGTTTTAACGAGCACTGCGAATCCACCACCTTTGCTTTTTCTGCTCATCTTCAAACCTCAGTCTGCTTATTGTTAGAAAGCCAACTCGTTTTGAATTGCGGTTTGTAAATTTGAGCTTCTGATACCTCAATTAGCTGCTCCCTTTGTTGCCATTATTAGGCATCATAAGTGGCCAATAAGGAGAAAAATTACAGCAAAAGTCCTTTCAACAGCACAGCATTAAAACCAAAACAACCAATTCACTCAAAAAGCAATGCCTTCAATCTTAAAAACTAAGAAGAAAATCCCCAAACAAAAACAACAGAGCTACTGAAACCAGCTGCCTGCCACCCTGTGCAGCTCTATTCTAGAACAAACCAGAGCCGTCTCTAACATTTCTACAGAAAGCCACTTCAAAACTACTCCTTTTTAGCTGGGTGACTGAAAGAATGCAAATGTAAGATATATTTTTAAGCACTTTATTTTTAAATTCACTTGAAGCAAATCTACCATTTTGAAGCCCTGGAGGAATGTTTTTACCACCATGTTTATGCAATGAGCTTTAAAGAGGAGAAAGAAGACATTTAAATCAAAAACTCCAACATTTTAGATCAAATATATGACTGGTCTGGGCAAATGGTGGAAAACAGGTTGTTACAGGTGCTTGAAATACTTAAATGCTTGAATTTTATCCCTTAAACTGGCAGGTTAACCACTTGGTAGAGCACTTTTATTCTTTAGTCTATATCTGAATAAAACACCAAAAGAGCTTCACAAAAAATAACATTGTTTAAAAAGGTACTTTAAGGTACTTTTGTTTTTATATTATATCAATCAATCAATCAACCAACCATTATTTATAGAGCCCTTTCCACACAAAAGTGACCAAAGTGCTGAACAGATAAACACATGACAAATAAAACACAGTGACTAAGATCAAAACAAATAAAAGAAAGGACCAAGTAAACACATGACTACGTAAAAGAACAGAGAACCAACAATAAAAGCCAACCTGATCATTTCTGCTCAGCTGAGATTAAAAGCCAAGTTAAAAAGATGAGTCTTTAAAAGAGACTACAACTCACCCAGTGTTTTTGCCATTCTTATGATCAGAGGAAGGTTGGGAGCAACAACAGAAAAGGCTCCCAGACGAGTCCTAGGAACCTCTAAGAGGAGCTGGAGCTCAGACCTCAAACATCTCCTGGCAACATGCTTGTTTAAAATCTCTGATAAATAAGGAGGCGCCTGACCGTTTAAACATTTAAAAACTTAATACATTTACATAAACTATACTCCTTCATGCTGGGAATGAATGAAAAATAAACATTTTCATAGTTTTTCTTGATGTGGAAGTAAAGGGTAAATGTTGTATTTAAGGTTCTGAAAGTGTTTGAATTTTAATAAAGTTACTTAAACCAGAGATGCACCCAAAGGTCAGATGGTTTTTGGAATATTGTCAGCATGATGATCGGCCACTCTGAGACTCAAAGGGTTTTGTTTTGTTTTCTCATGTCAGTGAACACTTCATCTTCAAGCAGCAACATTTTTCCCAGTCTGAACTCACTAACTCATGTTAACAGATCTTCCATGTGGATGCTTTTACATCTAGAATTATAATTTAAATTAATCAGAAATATTAAAATATTCTGGTCATTGTAGTTCTTTGAGATGAATCACAGAGCTGCACAAAAATTGGTCATCTGTGTCGGCGCATCCTTATTTCAAACTGTAACAACAAAACTGGTTTTAGAACATTAATATTTATTTTTATTAAACCATGAAGTGAAATCATTGTTTTTAGTAACTGTATAAATCATCACCCAACATGAGCTGCTGGAAAACCTTCAACTGCTGCTGGAATTAGTTAGGTAGGCTCAGAGTGTAAACACTGAGCCTAGTGTTTACACTGAGACCTGATTAAACTACTCTGGTGCGTTCCATTTGTTTACCTGGGACTCCACGTCTTCGCCGTCTGAGCTCCGTTTTCCGGTGTTCCTGCTGAAGTCCAGCCGCTTACCGTTACCTCTGGGAGAAGGCGTCTCCACGCTGTTCAACATTCCTTTCTCTATCATGAGCAGCAGGCCTCCGGAGGCTACGATCACCAGGAACGTTAACACCGAGGGCAGAACGGCGGAGCTTCGGCGGACGGAGCCCGAGCTCACCGTGCTCCTGAAGTTAGTGACCGAGCCGCTTCGCGCTCCGTCCCCCCGTTTCTTCCCGTAGTCCGGCCTGCGTGGAGCCATTCTTCGTGTCCTGCGGTCCCGCTCCTCTGCCCAGCGCCTGCCAGCGTTTAAAAGTTACACGAGTGAAAGTTTCCGCTTTGTAAACTACCACATACCCATACTCCCCTTCAAAGTTAGCTAACGTAGCATGAGGAAATCCGGTTGAAACTTTCACAATAAAAGATCGGTTTTAACACTTTTAACTTTTGTAATAAAAAATAAATAAACCACATATAACGAGCGTAAAATATCAATAAAAAGTTTAGTTTATTTCAGCAAACTACAGCTCCAAAACACACTTTCAAAATAAAACCCATTCAAACTACATTCTGGCACTAAAAGGTTGAAGGTTTGTAAACAGAAGAAGGGGGTGTTGTAGTTTAATGTAAACTCTGCAGATGGAGGGTGGAGATATAAAGAGAGGACCTGAGGAGACTGGTGTCTTTTGGAGTGCAGGGGACACCCTTGAAGACCTCTTTGACTCTGGTAGCATCAGCCAATTTTCTATGGTGTAGTTGGAGCAGTAGCTTATCTGAGAGGAAGCAGTTAGATAAAGGCCAGCTCTGTCCTAGAATGCCCCCCTGAGTCAGTGCAGACGGTGAGAGACGGAAGAACTTGCCGGAGACCTGTTGGACAACGTCTTCCACCCACCCACAGCCTGATGCTGCTACCGAGCAGCAGAGCTCCTTCAGTGACTGCTGCATCCTAGATGCAGAAAAAAGTGTTATAGATCCTTCCTCCCAAACGCTGTTAGACTTTACAACCATCATGCTCCCAACAAACTGTATAAATGTTTACATCTCTGATGTTATTTGCACTGTATTTTTTATGCACAAATATATTTGCTTTTTTTTTTTTCCTTTTGCTCAATACGGCAATTCTATTCAGTCTCACATTTCTGTGAATAAGAACCCGAGTGTGCCAGTTAATGGTTGTCCTGCTGCAAGGTGAAGCGTGGCCCCAGTCTGAGGTCCAGAGCGCTCTGGGGCAGGTCTTCATCCAGACCCTCTATCCTGACTAGTCTCCCAGTTCCCCACAGCCTGATGCTGTCTCCACCATGCTTCACTGTAGGGATGCTGTTGTCCTGGTGATGAGCGCTGCCTGGTTTCCTCCTGACATTCACACCAAAGAGTTCAGTCTTTGTCTCATCAGTCCAGAGAGTTTAGTTCCTCATGGTCTGAGAGTCCTTCAGGTGTCTTTTGGTAAACTCCAGGTGGGCTGCCATGTGTCTTTTACTAAGGAGTGTCTTCAGTCTTGACTCTACCATACAGGCCTGATTGGTGGATTGCTGCAGAGATGGTTGTCCTTCTGGAAGGTTCTCCTCTCTCCACAGAGGAACTGGAGCTCTGACAGAGTGACCATCGGGTTCCTGTCATGCTTTGTTTATTTTCTGACATGCACTGTGGGACCTTATATAGACATTAGGTGTGCCTTTCCAAACCAGCTGAGTTTACCACAGGTGAATCCAATGAAGCTGCTGAAACAAAGGATGATCAGTGGAAACAGGATGAACCTGAGCTCAATTTTCAGCTTTGTGGCAATGGCTGTGAAAACTGATGTACATGTGATTTCTGTTTTTCTATTTTTAATAAATTTACAGAAATCTAAAAAAAATTTAGAAAAATTATTTTAATCAACTTAAGAATGAGGCTGTAACATAACAAAATGTGGAAAAAGTGATGTACTTATGTTTATTCATTTTGAGGAAGCAACTTATATTTGTTACTAGGGATGCAGCGATGCCACTTTCTTTCAAACCGATACGATACCAATACTTAGATCTGAGTACTTGCCGATACAGAGTACCGATACTTCTACCGCACACACAAAAAAACATTATTACAGCAAATGAGAGTGAATTAGATTTTAAAAATTAAATATTAATAAAAATGATCACAAAACTAAAATATTTATGTGAAAAATAAACATTTTCTGTGAAATTATTGCACAGTTTTCCACTCCTAACCACTGTTCCTCTTTAGCTCAACAGCTCCCCCTAGAAACCAATCTAGGAAACTACAACAGAACGGCCAGAACCCTAATGCCCTAACCCTAACCAGAAACAAACGGGCTCATCCGGGAGTTGAACCCTGGACCTCTTGCACCCAAAGCGAGAATCATACTCCAGCCTAGACCAACGCTTTTCAGATGCACTACAGATTTTACAAGCTTTTAATGTTCCCTCCTTTAACAACGGTTTGTCCAATTCTCTTTGTTTTATTGTGATTTTTTGTAAATAGACCCACCTGAAGGACATCACAGGACACCTGCTGGACTCTCCTATTGAGGTTTATTTAAAACATTTAGATTTAAATCAACTTTATTAAAACATTTAGATTTGAATAAACTTTATTAAAACATTTAGATTTAAATCGACTTTATTAAAACATTTAGATTTGAATAAACTTTATTAAAACATTTAGATTTAAATCGACTTTACTGAGGTTTATTTAGATTGGACTATTGACCCTAACCAGGAGTCCTCAGACCGTGTCCCTGTAGATCAGCCTCCTGAGAGGAGCTACGTTTCCATTCATCTTTTTTTTCTTCTTTAATGACTTCAGACGAGCACGCGCTGGCAGTCGCGCGCTCGTATCGTGACGCTCGGGTCCGCGCGGTGCTCCTCCGCCGCTCTCGCTGCCACACCCTCCCTTTTCTCCCATCTCCGTCACGCACGCGCTTACAGCTGTGCGGGGCTGTCTCTCGGTTGCGTGTGCGTCTCCTGCCGTGCACCCGCAGCATCAGCAACACAAAAGGGCTCGGAGGTTTAGCTCGGCGGAGGGAGGACCGGCGGCTCCAGGCGGACAGGTGACCGGATGTTTGCTTCATGTTGTTTGTGTTTATGTTGATTGTTTTCCCTTTTCTTTGCACGACGCTCGTGACCTTGTCCCTATAGCCCGCATCTCATTTACCACTGACCCGCTCCGCGGTCTCCATCCATCCCAGGTGTGTGTGTGTGTGTGTGTGTGTGTGTGTGTGTGTGTGTGTGTGTGTGTGTGTGTGTGTGTGTGTGTGTGTGTGTGTGTGTGTGTGTGTGTGTGTGTGTGCGCGCGCGCCTGGCTTTTATTGGTAATTTAATGCGACTGTAAAAGCGCGAGCGCCTCGTCATCAGGCCGAATCAGCGTCCCTTTGACTAACAGCATCAAATGAGCGCTGCTTTTGGTGCAATCTGTCAGGGTGTTTGCGTGAATCAGAGGCCGTATTCTTTGTTCTTTGTGCGCCTTTTAGATGGCAATTAATAGTCTGTAATCCCTTTGCGGCAGCAGCTAATTTTCCGTTAACGGACGGGCTGCGTATTGATCGGTGCCTTTAGGGTCCAGACGCTGATGTGGGGTTTCACCGGAGCCAGGCTCAGCAGCGCGGCCATCAAACGTCAGGATGTTCGAGTCAGCTCGAAACCAGCAGGCCTGAAGAAGAGGAGAGGAAGAAACCCCTCATTTAAAGGCTCTGCTCCTGTCAGGAGACACAGGAAGAGGAGAGATGGAGACCTGGATGCTGGTGTAGGTCATCATAGAGCGGACTGCGGTTTGAGGTTTTAGTCCAGCAGACTGATGAAGACCCAGACTGTGAGAGGTCAGTTAGGGTGTTGTTGTGTTGACCGCCACCAGATGATTCATTGGGAGGCAGATGCTCTAATTTCCTCCCTGATGTATCATCTCACCACCTCCTAGAGACAAAATATCTGACTCTTTATTTTCTTTTTATCACACACCAGTCAAAGAGAACCTGAGTAATCACTAAATACAGTTTTCAATAAATGATTTGATTTATTAGGGGAAAAGCTATTGAGCTCCTCTGAACTGATGTGTCTACAAGTTCAAGAACCACTGGTGACATCACTCAAAGCAGGCAGAGTCTAGAAACAGGAAGTAGTCCTCTGTCAGATCAAGAGACACTGCTGCTGAACTGGGACAAGCTAGCAGCTTTAGCACAACTCCTGCTCCAAAAGTCACAGCGATGCATTAAACACCTTAAACCTCTACAGTTCAGCACCATGCTTCATTTAGTTGTTTCACACAGACCTAGTCTAAACAAACAATCGGTCTCATGCAAAATAATAGAGGTTTACAAACGGGTAATATAGCCTTCTAATGCATCAGTATGACATTTATTAGCAAGGTTGTTTTAAATACCTGAAAATGAGCTGATAGGTCTCACCACAAACGCCACTGTCCCAGCTGTATGAGCGCTCTGTGACCATGAAAGCCACCTGATCAGTCTCATGCATTCATCATCAGGCAGGAGACATAAGGTCCCACTGGACAAAAACAGCTGTAAATAAGAAATCCTTTATTCCCTTAACAGTGGAGGAATTCCAACAACCCAAAAATGATTGTATAGTTTTTTATTTGTTTCTTTTTTAGGTTATGTATACATGGTCTTGTTTTGATTGTTTTATGGAGTGTGAATGATGATGTCGAGCCCTGTTGCAAGACGAGTTTCTGTAACCATTTCGGTGTCAGATAAATCAAGTTTTCCATTCTTTTCTAGTTTGTAACCAATTGAGAGCTGATCTGACTATTGCTCCAGTCAGAGGACTACTTCCTGTTTCTAGAGACTGCGCTGACTTTAGGTGATGTCACTGGTAGGCACGGTCCTTACTATAATAATAAATAATAATAATAATGGATTGGATTTATATAGCGCCTTTCTAGACACCCAAAGCGCTTTGACAGAAGCTCCATTATTCATCCACACTCTGGTGGTAAACTACGACAGACGTCTGCAACCACAGCTGCCCTGGGGCAGTCTGACAGAACCAGGTTGCCATTCTGCGCCATCGGCCCTTCTGACCACCACCAACATTCACACAGAGTCACACAGGCATGTTGGGAGAAGTGTCTTGCCCAAGGACACAACGACAATCTAACCCAGCCGGAGCTGGGTCCTTACTGTAGATAAAAACCTGGTAGAATGACCCAATGAACCCTTTAGTCCCCAAAGCTGGTCCTGGAGGGTCGGTATCCAGCAGGTTTTACTTCCTTCCTGCTCCAGCACCTGAATCGATGTTTGAATCACCTGTTCGGCAGGTAATCAAGCTCTGCAGAAGGTCTTTAATCAGCCACTGACTGAAATCAGGTGTGTTGAAGCAGAGAAACCTCTAAACATGCTGGAGACCACCAGCCCTCCAGGACCAGGACTGGACACCACTGGGCGGCGTGTAGCTCAGTTGGTAGAGTGGCCGGTCTGGTAACAGGAGGGTTGCCAGTTCGATCCCAGCTCCAGCTGGGTTACACTGTCGTTGTGTCCTTGGAGACATTTCACCCACCTTGTCTACTGGTGGTGGTCCAGTGCATGACGTCCCCCCCGCCTCTGTCAGTGTGCTCCAGTTTATCACCACCAGTGAGTGAATGTGTGAGTGACTGATGTGTTGTCCAGCGCTTTGGGGAGTGGAGAACTCTAGAAAGCGCTCTATAAATACAGGACATTTACCACGGTTTGAAGTCATGAATTAATTGTGATTAATCACATTAATGGAAAGCTGATCACTACCAGACCTGTAGAGTTAATAAGTCCCTTCAATAGATTCTATCTGATAGCATGAAGGAGGCTTAAAGCAACACATCCTGTTCCAAAAAATGTAATCTAAAGCTCTGCAGGCCTCACTTAGGCTAAGGTCATTGGTCATGATTCAACTTTAGAAAGAGACAGAGGGAAAACGGCACCAATAAGGGAACAGGCCCGTCTCACATTTACCATAAAAACATCTTCTGTCAACCTTTTTATATTTACTCAGGTTATCTTTGTCTGATGTTGACATTAGTTAGCTGTGATGAGAAACAAAAACAGAAGAAATCCTCCTGACAGCACTGAGTTTTTCATGGATCCATCGTACGGCTCATAAAGCAGCCGGTGACCTCAGATGAAACTCACTGTAAAGCTGATGAGACACATCCTGCTCTCTGTCTGCAGATTGTTGATAGAGCTGTCGTCACCTGGCTGCACATTACATCACCGCTATAACAGATTTATAGGAGCGATTAGAAGTAAAACCTCTAAATGTTAACCATTCCTACACCAGCATGTTTAGAAACACAGTTTTTTCTTCCATCACTTCATCATGTCCAAGTTTTGCTTCTATTCTAAAATGAGTTGCTATTTGTGCAAAGTATTTTCCAAAAACTGAATGTCTGGCTAAAGCAACACTGTCCTGCATTACACAGATTAATTACCAGCTCAGACCAAACATAATTACCTTCTACAGGCAGATTCTTATGAGGACTGTCCTAATTTTCTATCAGCTCCTCAGAAATCTGCTCCCAGGATGAAGTTACACATGCTTACATAACTCATCTTCATAAATAAAACACCTGTGCACTCTGATGATCTGACTGATGTCTCTGAGGAACGTAGGTCTGAATTTCTGAACTAAAGGATGTCTATAAGTTGCGTGGTCGGCGCAGCACAACTGACGTTTTCTTCTTTGCAAACAGAAGTGGTCAGGAGTCTCTGTGAATACCTGCTGCTGTCTGTGCACGTTGGTGCTGCTTTTCTCTGGGTTTCTACTCCTGCATGTTGTCAGTCAGAGGGCCGTCTGTCTTTGAAGTGTTGTGCTGCTCTAATATAGGCAGCAGCCGGGGTGGTAAAGCCCCATCATTACCATAACCCTGTGAGGCTGCAGTGTGATGCTGCCAAAAGTGGAGAGAAGGGGGGGGGGGGTGATGCTATGCAGCCATTATGAGTCCTGATCAGATGAACTAAAACCTAATTTAGGGATTTTATTTTGGTATCAAAGCTACAACAGTCAGAGAAATAAGCTCCTGTTTTCTATTTGTGATAGATGATGTTGTCAGAAAACAGCCCATGTGTGTTTACTGCAGCTCTGAAGACTGGAGCGACTTGAATACACTACATGATGCTGTTAAGGAGCTGTGATTTGTTGCATTATCATCACACATGTGCATCAAACTGTTGACCCACAATGAGAGCTTTGTGTTCAGTGGAGACGCTGAATGCTGCTCTGTTCTCCTGCTCTGACGGAGAGACAAAGTGTCACTTTGTGCCTCCTCAGCACAGCAGACACAGGAGAACGAGCGTCCCTCTCCACTCAGTCCGTGACACGCCCCCTCTCCTGCACATGTGCTCGTCTCCATTGCACATGTGAACCCCCACGCTGATGTGAACTCACACTCCAATGAGCTGCACCTTTTAGGGGGAATCAAGTTTTCATGAAGCTTTAGATTTTTCCTGAGTTGCTCTCCTGTGCTCTCTCACACACACACACACACACACACACACACACACACACACACACACACACACACACACACACGCTGCTGCTGACACCTGACTCCAGGTAATGCCCCAGATCCACGGTGACAGCAGGCAGGTGGAACGGCCACACTCACAGATCCACTCACACACAGAGCATCGACCGGAGGGTAAGAAAGCCTTCTTCTTCACTACATTAGCTTTAGATCTCACACCTGTACTATGTTGACATGTTTATCTTAACAGGTCACATGTAGCTGAGAGGTGATGTTTTCTCTGTATTAAACTCCTATCAGCAGCTTGGTTCTAGTGCAAAGTGGTTTACTGAAGCCCATCTATATTAGATATGTCTGATATTTTTGGTTCCCAGTAAATAAAACACACGTTTAGGTTTGTGTTGGGTGTTGGGAGGTAGAGGAAGAGCATTGTCTGCTAGCTGTTAGCTAATGTGGAAAATATAACTGTGGTCATGTGATACATGATGTATGTGACACTCAAATCCATTGTTTGACTTCATTCACCCGCTGGATGATTAGAGTGAACAAATACCAAGGTGCGCCTCTGGACCTATGGACCTATAAGGGTTTTGTTCTTGATATTTCTACTGGACTTCTAACAAGGTTTAATATAACCACAGGGAGCACTGCTGCAGGGACAGGGATGCTGTTCAGAAAACACTTCTATACACAGTCAGGGGCTTTATTATCAGCCACCATAGAAGAGCAAAGGGCCGACACTGATGTTTATCCCTAAGATGATCTCAGTTTAAAAGTCTTGCATGAAAGGTGGAGGAGATAGATAGATAGATAGATAGATAGATAGATAGATAGATAGATAGATAGATAGATAGATAGATAGATAGATAGATAGATAGATAGATAGATAGATAGATAGATCCAGGTGGAGGTCAGAGGCTCCTGGTGGTGGTCATTGGGACCTGGTGGTGGTCTGAGGGACCTGGTGGTGGTCTGAGGGACCTGGTGGAGGTCTGAGGGACCTGGTGGAGGTCAGAGGGACCTGGTGGAGGTCAGAGGGACCTGGTGGAGGTCTGAGGGACCTGGTGGTAGTCTGAGGGATCTGGTGGTGGTCTGAGGGACCTGGTGGAGGTCAGAGGGACCTGGTGGTGGTCTGAGGGACCTGGTGGAGGTCAGAGGGTCCTGGTGGAGGTCAGAGGGTCCTGGTGGAGGTCAGAGGGACCTGGTGGAGGTCTGAGGGACCTGGTGGTGGTCTGAGGGACCTGGTGGTGGTCTGAGGGACCTGGTGGTGGTCTGAGGGACCTGGTGGAGGTCTGAGGGACCTGGTGGAGGTCTGAGGGTCCTGGTGGAGGTCAGAGGGTCGTAGTGGAGGTCAGAAGGACCTGGTGGAGGTCTGAGGGTGCTGGTGGTGGTCTGAGGGACCTAGTGGTGGTCTGAGGGACCTGGTGGAGGTCAGAGGGACCTGGTGGAGGTCTGAGGGACCTGGTGGAGGTCAGAGGGACCTGGTGGTGGTCTGAGGGATCTGGTGGTGGTCTGAGGGACCTGATGGTGGTCTGAGGGACCTGGTGGAGGTCAGAGGGACCTGGTGGTGGTCTGAGGGACCTGGTGGTGGTCTGAGGGACCTGGTGGAGGTCAGGGGGACCTGGTGGAGGTCAGAGGGACCTGATGGTGGTCAGAGGGACCTGGTGGTGGTCAGAGGGACCTGGTGGAGGTCAGAGGGTCCTGGTGGAGGTCTGAGGGAACTGGTGGTGGTCAGAGGGACCTGATGGTGGTCAGAGGGACCTGGTGGTGGTCAGAGGGACCTGGTGGAGGTCAGAGGGTCCTGGTGGAGGTCAGACGGTCCTGGTGGAGGTCAGAAGAACCTGGTGGAGGTCTGAGGGTCCTGGTGGAGGTCAGAGGGTCCTGGTGGAGGTCAGAGGGACTTGGTGGAGGTCAGAGGGTCCTGGTGGAGGTCAGAGGGTCCTGGTGGAGGTCAGAGGGACTTGGCGGGTGCTGGTTCATGTCAGACTCTGTCTGTCCCAGGTCAGCTGAGGCTACATTGTAGTTTTTCATCACCAGGGTGTGAATGACTGTTGTGTTGTTCAGCGCTTTGGGGAACACTCTACCACTATTTACCATAGATAGATTATACTTCCTTATACGTATATACCAGTAATAAATACAGTTGACCCTTGTCATCAGCAGATCCTCCACCAGAGGGCAGCAAACATGTACAGGACTGGAAAGGATGAAAGTACTAATCCTGATACTCCATCTGATCTCTTTAAGGTGGTTTGATGCCAGTTAAGTCATGTGATCAGGTGAATCATACTGAACATGATCACTATGTCCAGGTACGACCTCAGAGAGCTGCTAGGATAGAAGTGCACCTAAAGGTGTTGATAACTGAGCATTCAGAGATGTTTTCACTCAGGAGATGTTTATTTGTTACCATGAGAAAAGAGAACTGAGCTGGAGACACAGTGGACAGGTGTTTGGTCACAACATCATACTGCTGTTAAACTACAGTCAAATATTTTAGATTAAGCATCTTATTATTATTAATAATTAAAACATTTTTTGGGGGAGACATTTTTTATGGATGTAAAAACTGCAGGAGATGAAAAACGGCTTCCCCCAGATGACATCCACTCCTGTACAGTGTGTTTCCCACGGTGTGTTTTAGGAAGGTGGTTTTAATTTCACACTGTGCTGAGAAGAAGTCCTTTGCCTCGTCGGCCCTCTGACTCAGCGTTAGGTGAGGTGTTTGGGTCTGATCTGCTGAAGGGAGTTGTTTACAGTGTTCCTGCACGTTATACTGGAATAATCTGCTGGTGCAAACAGGCCTCACTCCACGATGCTCTGGTCAGTTGTTTGGTGCCTTTCTGGTTTTTACAGCAGAGGGAGTTTGATATTAGTATAGTTTAATGTTGAATACAGTATAAAAACAGGCTGAGTTCAATTTAAACCTTGTTTCTGACAGAGCTGTTTTAATTAGCACAGATCGACTAATAATGTTGTAAACCTTTAGTCTGGTGCAGTGGTTCTCTACTGGTCTGGCTGACCCAGACCCACCTCTTCATAACAAGCTGTTTTCCTCCAAAATACACATAAGTTCCCAATTTCTATAAAATGATGGTGCAGTTTAAAGATTTCACTGGCAAAAGGCCTGCAACCCTCTGAAAACGGTTCACTGAGATTCGTTGGTCTGGAGATTTCAGTACATTTCAACTCTGCAGTAATCTTATTAATGACCATTTTCACACCTTTATATTGCAGTAAACACAGATTTTAGACACATTTGAGTTTTCCATATTAACTGATGCAGGAGGTGAAGCTTTTATTTTGAAATCACAGCAAGTTGTGGATGTAATACAGCACCAGGCTGCTGTGACAGTACTACGTGTGTAGTTGTACAGGTATATGACGTGTGTTTGTGCTGTAACAGCTCGTATAGTCTATGATAATATCAATATAAATGTTATATTATGTGCAATTTTTAAAAAGTGTCCTGTCGTCAAAATCACATGATCAGGAGCAGCAGCCGTGTTGATCAGAACTGTTTCAGTCTGTTTGTTGTCATAAGGGTCTGTTGTGTGCATCGGTCCTTTGTTGCGTCTGGCTCTTTTGGTTCTGGCTGCTGAGCGTTGTTATGGAAACCAGAGGCAGGTCAAACTTCAGAGAACAGTGAGGAATGAGATTTGGACGGAGAAGGTGGTGCTGAAGGGGCAGAAGCAGCTTCTTCTCATCCTCCACCCCCTGCCTTTGAAGTGTCAGAACGAGCTCATGACTTGTGACCATGCAGTTTATTATTTGATAAAAAAAAAAAAAAACAGGTATTTTCATTTCCTGAAAAGTTTCTGTTTTTTGTCTGACAGCGATATTTAAATGCACCTGATGCTGCAGACCTAATCAAACCCAGTCCTGTTGTTTTGTATTTATTTCCCTGGTTTTCTCTCGGCGCCACAGAGGAGACCTCAGAAACGAGCTTTGTGATGAGGGCTAGATCAATGTTCCTGTAAGGTTGGACTGCAGTGGTGCTCAGACACCTCGAGCTGTGCTGCTGAAATAGGTAAATCGTCTCATGGCTTCACAACGTTCACCTGTCTGCTTTGTCAGCATGTTTCCTGTGCGGTAAGGTTACGACTCAGAGCTCTGTGTTTGGGTTGCTGCTGGGTCGTTGGTGAACATCTTGTTACTGGGATACAGCTGCATCCTGGTCAAAGGCTTTTCCCTGCTTCAGTAAACGTCTCTCATCCAGTGTCGGCAGCAAACAAGCTGCACACACATCCAGAAACACAAATAGGACACAAAAACAACAAAAAGAGAGAATCAACAAATCTTCCCTCACACCGCCAGACACAATCACATGCAATCTCTTCTCAAATGCACACACACACACACACACACACACATTCTGTTCACACACTCCTTCTGCCAAACGTGTTTGTTTGCTCCGGCTCCAGTCGGACTGGACAAAGAGCCTTGTTCTTGTTGTAAACAGACATTTCTGAGAGAGTCTGACTGACTCTGTCACCCTCAGGAAGGAAACCCACGGCATGCTGGTCCCACTGGAGACAGCAGGCCTCTCTGCAGCTCCCCACCACCTCATACACCCTCTGGGTTTTATGCAGCTGTTTTAGACAGCACGCATCTGTAGTCCATCAGAAAACCTCTGGCTTAAGTGAAGCTCTGCAGGCAGGTGCTGGATGGAGAACGAGGGGGTTTGTTGGGTCCTGATGGGTTTTATTTTTAGAGTTTATGATTTTATAGGTTGCAAAGGGTCAGTCTGCTGATTGCCTTTTTTCTCTTGTAATTTAAGCTATTTAGTTTTATGCTGGAGGCAGTAAAGTTATAGGAAAAGCAGAACGGGAGGAAGTCAAACAGCAGCTCTCCTCTCATCAACCCCACTTTCACCTTTTTTTCTCTCACCACAGCCAAGGTGTGCTGTAACCATGGCAACAGATGCAACAGAAACTAACCATGACATGATTTTAGAGGTAACCGAATCCAAAGGCCCAGGTAAAGAGAAAACATTAATAAAAGAATCACACCGTGGGGGTAAAATGACCTCTGTAATGTGATTTTTTTCTTTGAGATCTGCATGGTGTGGTGATGGGTTTGACTCTGTAGATGAGATTCAATGAAGCTCTTTCTTCTGATGTGTTGAGTCCACATTTCCAACTCTTCTGAGCTTTTTTCCTTCCTTTTTTGAGCCTTGTGAGATGATTCATAATCGCTTAAAGCTGTGATCTTTTTTGGGAAAAAAAAAACCAGGTTAGGATTGGAGTTATGGACCAGTTTAGTGTCCCACTGAATCCCATAAAACCAACGCAGATTAGATGTAATCCCACAGATCAGGGGAGAAGTATAACGTTTTGATTAAAGGCATACTATGCAGTTTTGGCTTACTTTTGCACCCCCTAGTGTCCGTTTTAAGTCACTGCTGTAAAAACGTTAGCATTGTTTCTGCTCAGAAACACCTAAATCAAACAGTTGAAATATCTCCTCAGCCTTCACTGCTTTCTACTGGAGCGGTTCATCACTCATTCAAATAAATCAGCTGTGTTCAAGCAGGGAGAGATTTAAAAAATCAGGAATCATGAGCTAAAAACACTCTGGAGCTAACAGCTAGCCTCATTGGGTTAGCCTAACCCTCATGAGGTACGTGACTCTGTGAGACTTCAGGGCACTGGACCAGAGACTCAGAAGTTACAAACGTGGTATTCTGGATCCAAGCAGCAGATGGGGCTGAGTGACTTTTCATTAACCCTGTAAAGCAGGGATCTTCAACTGGCGGCTTGCCAGTAACATTTAAACGTATAATGAAAAGTTGGTCTGGGCTGAGGATCGAACCCAGACCCTCTTGCTCTGAAGTCAGTGTCACTAACCACTATACAGTGTTTGATAAGAAACTACTGAAGTTATCATGGTTATAACTTTTCTTTTTCAGCCTTTTAAGGTTGACACATTGAGAAGAAGACTGAGTTACATTTATATTCAGTGGCGGCTGGTGAAATTTTTTTTGGGTGGGGCGTTTTTTTACAAATCTCGATTTACCTGTCGGTCTACGTCCCAATCCTCACCTATGGTCATGAGCTTTGGGTAATGACCGAAAGAACGAGATCGCGGATACAAGCGGCCGAAATGAGTTTCCTCCGCAGGGTGGCCGGGCTCAGCCTTAGGGATAGGGTGAGGAGCTCGGACATCCAGGAGGGACACGGAGTAGAGTCGCTGCTCCTCCATATCGAAAGGAGCCAGTTGAGGTGGTTCGGGCATCTGGTAAGGATGCCTCCTGGACGCCTCCCTCGGGAGGTGTTCTGGGCATGTCCTGCCGGCAGGAGGCCCCCAGGTCGACCCAGGACAAGCTGGAGGAAATATATCTTCAGTTTGGCCTGGGAACGCCTGGGTGTCCCAGCTGAGGAGCTGGTGGACTTGGCCGGGGAGAAGATGGCCTGGACTGCCCGACTTGGAATGCTGCCCCCGCGACCCGGACCCGGATAAGCGGAAGAAGGCGAGGCGAGTTTTCAGATGCGCAAATAATCACATATCACCACTAGAGCAGAGAATGAAGCAAAATATTTTCATCTGACTGAATATTTTGCTGGTAAAAATCCCTACCACCAGTTCTCTAACAATGTGGAGCTGTTAGGTCTAATTCTACACATCAAACAGTAAAGAAATCATAAAGTCTTCATAAGGAGACCTTAGAATAATATCAATATAATCAGATACAAATACAAATAAAAACAACCACAATGTGGTCACAACAAAAGTAAAAGTTTCAAGGAAAAACTAACCTGACCTACACAAGGTCAGAAACACAACTTAATATTCACAATCAAGTTTCTACTGACACCACAAACAAATAAATCCATCTCTAACTAACACAGTCAGATAATTAATGTTACAATTCAGACAACAACCACTAACCAAGCAAGTCATGACAATCAGCTCAACTAATGAAGTGAATTAACAACAAAATAAAGTCACAACCACTGATATGTCCATCAAAATAAGTAAAATTACGGTTTTAGACCACTCATACAAAACTCCCATAGAGCACCGTTCGTTTTTTATTAAAAGTGTCAAAACGCCTCAAAACGGGCTAAACTACTGTATATGAACCAACATTCATTCAAGAGTATGCATGTCCCTCTAATATTCGGCTACAAATACATGTCGCTATTTTAGGTATAAATCCACAAAACAGTAGGTCTCTGCCATTTGCTGATCGGCATTTTCAATAGCAAAAATCGGCGAGACACATTGGTAATAAAACGAAAGAAAAAACAAACGAAGTCACTCACCATGGAGTTGATGAAATCAGGACCCATGGAATAAAACGGATTTTTGTCACAACCTGCCAATAATAATAATAATAATGCATCAGTTTTATATAGCGCTTTTCAGGTCACTCAAAGACGCTTTACAGAGTTGCATTATTCATTCACACAGTCATTCTCACTGGTGGTGGTAATCTACGACAGACGTCTGTAGTCACAGCTGCCCTGGGGCAGACTGACAGAGGCGAGGCTGCCATTCTGCGCCATCGGCCCTCCTGACCACCACCAACATTCACACACAGTCACACTCACATTCACACAGGCATGTTGGGTGAAGTGTCTTGCCCAAGGACACAACGACAATCTAACCCAGCCAGAGCTGGGGATCGAACCGGTGACCCTCCGGTTACCAGACCGGCCACTCTCCCAACTGAGCTAGTGCTGCCCCAAAGAAGGATTCTTTGAATAAATATCCATTTTGTTAGTTAGTTCTCTCCATTTTTAACTCACGTCTGCTGCCAGGCAGGAGCAAACGATCGCTCTGTAGAGCTTCCGGGTCAACATCTGGTCTAAGTCATTCAATACGTTTTTCTATTTCTTTTTTTTCTTTTTTAACTTTATTTGTAATCACTTATGACTTATCAGTGTGTTACAGTGCCATAATTAATGATAAAAACTAAAGTAAATACTTAAATAATAAGCATTAATCCTCCGGTTTTGACTGTGCCGTTGTGCGCATGTCAGGGACGCTATTACCTGCGTCCCGATCGGTCTCCTATCTTTTGCATTAAGGATGATTTCCAGTGCGCATGCGCCAGGAACAGAAAACAATGCGGTGTCTCGGGATGGCGTCCGGTCCAGACATGCACAGTAGATCCCAGAGAAACAGGACCTATCGGTCTGGTAAAAAATAGTGAGAAAACATTTTGTAAACTACACCTAAATGCAGGTTATACACAGCACTTACTGTATATATAATGGATGGCTCATTTAGTTTTATTTTCATGTTAGTTTTTTATATTTTGTGATCCCTATTTCTCTTCTTCCTCTTGGGACTGGTGGGGCGGTGCCCTAGCGCCCCCTATGGACGAGCCGCCACTGTTTATATTTCAAACAGTTTAAACATCATCAGCTCTCTGCCTTTAAAATCAGGTTCTATGTGTCTCATTACTTTAAGCACCAGCACCCCCCCCCCCCCCCCCCCCCCCCCCCCCCCCCCCCCCCCCCCCCGCGTGCAAACCCCCCTGGCCCACGAAAACTCCTTGCAAAATGAATGTGGCCCTCAAAGGTTTTTAGTTGATGACCCCTGCTGTAAAGGGTCAGATTAGCACAGACTGGCTCAAGGAAAAGATTTAAAATATGGAAAAAGTTGCATAGTGTGACTTTAAGAGGCCAGAAACTTTGCAGTCCATCATCCTCAGGGTCCACAAAAAGTTGTCTGTTTAATTCACATCAAATAACAATTTAAAAATAAAATAGGTATAAAAGATGGATTTAGTCTCTGCTTGAGATAAATAAATCTATCAGTACAGCGTCTAATCTATCAACTGACCAATAGACTCCTTTAATCAGCACCTCCAAACATCTCCCTGTTTCACTCGCTAAAGATGAGTCATGATGTCACATTTACAGAATGTAAAGTCTCACATGAAGGCACTGAGGACAAACTGAGACAGGACTGATCTCAGATCTGTCTCAGTCCAGCTGTGTAACTTTTCATGTCCACTAAAGATGCACCGATTCTGGTTGCTGATACCAATATCTGATTCTTATACAGCGCTAACCAGCTGGTACAGATTTTGGCTGATTCTGTTTTATTTCAAATATCAGAAAACTTTAAAATAATCATATTAACTCCAAAAAGATTATTCTGAAAGTTCAAACCAATACGTACATATCGTTAGCAAAGGTGAGTTCATGAACCAGGAAATAGTCAGTTTTTTCAGCGTCTCTACTGAATATTAAACTCGTCCTCATCAGAGTGAACAGCCAGCAGGGCTCTAAGCTGGAGTCAGAAAGAAACCACTTCACTGTGAGAGGCCGGGAAGCAGGAGTTAACCCTCATGTTAGGTTGGACCGCCATCAAGTCGTCCGCCCTGCAGGAACAAGTGTCTGGTCTCATTTCATGCATGAGCGTTTGAGCACGCCCACAGCAGTGCATTATGGGCTTCGTAGCACTGGACGGGCTGTGAGAACATGCTGCAGGGCAATGGCTTCAGTGGCACCTTGAAATCAGTCAGTGCACTCAGACCGAGACGTTCCAGAGAGCTCCGAGCACAAACACACAAAACAGCTAAAGTAAAAAATAAAAACATGGAAAACTTTAATGCACTCAGCACAGAGATGATCCATGTCATAGTCACTCCAGTTGTTCTTTTATTCAGTCAGAATGTTTCAAAAAATTATAAAAATAAGAAAGAAAATGCTTTTCCTACATGACCTCAGCTCTTCACAGGGCAAGTGGCCATATTTGATTTGAACCTTAAACTTTTACGTTTAGTTTAAGTTTTTCTTAAAAGTACAAACATTAAAAAAGAAAAATAAATGATTTTATTTGTATTTTATGTAACAGGTTACAAAATAAAACAACCATTTTAAAACTTTATAACAATCAGGATAAAATAAATGTGCAATAATAAAAGGCATACTATTCAGTTTGGGCTTGTTTTTAACTCCCCCTAGTGTCCGTTTTAAATCACTGCTGTAAAAACGTTAGCATTGTCTTTGCTCAGAAACACCTAAATCTAACTGTTGAAATGTCTCCTCAGCCTTCATTGCTTTCTACTGGAGCGGTTCATCACTCATTCAAAGAAATCAGCTGAGTTCAAGCAGGTAGAGATGGAAAAAAATCAGGAATCATGAGCTAAAAACACTCCAGCGCTAGCATAACAGCTAGCCACATTGGGTTAGCCTAACCCTTGTGAGATACGTGACTTTGTGAGACTTAACGGCACCAGACCAGAGACTCAGAAGTTACAAACGTGGTATTCTGACCTTAGACCTTAGTCCATACTATCTAGCCTGGGCATCACAGGGAGAGCACACTCCTGGTTTGAATCCTACCTCACAGGTTGGTCATTTAATGTAACCTGGATCAGTCACTCCTCTGCCATGTACCACATGCACAGGGGTTCCGCTAGGCTCCATACTGGGACCTCTTCTCTTTGCGATATACACCACCTCACTGGGTCAGATCATCTGATCACATGGCTTCTCCTACCACTGCTATGCTGACGACACCCAGCTCTACCTGTCATTCACACCTGATGACCTCACAGTCTCAGCAAGAATCTCAGACTGTCTCTCTGATATATGGAGATGGATGAAAGCTCATCATCTCCAACTCAACCTCTCTAAAACTGAACTGCTTGTCATCCCAGCCAAACCAACCATACAACACAATATCTCAATCCAGACTGACTCCCTATCTCTGGCTCCATCAAAGACAGCTGAAATCTGGGTGTAGTGACTGACGACCAGCTGACCTTTAAAGATCAGGTTGCTTCTGTCGCTCGTTCATGCCGCTTCGCTTTGTTCAACATACGAAAGACCAAACCATACCTGACACAATCCACCACCCAGCTCCTGGTTCAGTCTATAGTCCTCTCCCTCCTTGACCACTGCAATGTCCTTCTAACTGGTCTTCAGCCTGGACTGTGAAACCTCTACAAATGGTTCAGAACGCAGCAGCACGTTTGGTCTTCAACCAGCCTAAAAGAGCACATGTCACCCCTCTGCTCATTGAGCTCCACTGGCTACCTTTAGCTGCTGAATCAAATTCAAGTCTCTAACACTAGCATACAGGGTCCTGAAAGGAACGGCTCCATCTACTGGAATCCTCTTGCTAAGGCTGACGTCATGACTCGGTCACTCCAGTCATCTAAGGATCATCAGCTAGCAGAGCTACACCACGCTGGGACAGTCCAGACTCTTCTCATGTGTCGTTCCACGATGGTGGAATGACCTACCAAGCTACTAGAACAGGGACGTCCCTGTCCATCTTCAAGACCCAGCTCTTCAGAGAACATCTTCTAGACTAGCTCCTACCTTCCCTACTCCTCTGTACTCTCTTCATGCTCTTCACTCTATCCTGTGTTCTTTTCCCTCACGGTCACCTAGAGACTAGTGTTCAACCATCTAAGTAGTTTGTTTAATGTTAATGTCAGGGTTAGTTGTTTGTTAGTCTCAAGGTAACTTCTTGGTTACATTATCATTTGTAAGTCACTTTGGATAAAAGCATCTGATAAATACATAAACATAAAACATAAAATGATACCAGGTCAGGTGGAGAGAAAGATTGTATTGCATGCATAAAACCAATTAATACATAAAAGAAAATAGTCCACATTGATATTTTTAATAATCCAGAGCGAACAGGCTTTGTAACGGAGAGGGCGAGAGGGATATATTGAATGTGAGGAGAAAATGATCTGAAGAAGAGAATTCTTCTGCAGTACACTTCTTAGGAATGAGTCCAGTACAGCAGATTAAATCCAGAATATGACCATATCCATATATTGTTGAAGACCAAAATTGTCAAGGCAGGAAACAAAGTCCCTGGTTGCCAGAGACTTATTTTTATCCCAGTGTATATTAAAATCACCTAGTATAATACCATTAGGAGATAAGGAAGTCAAATGGGCAAGAAAAGCTGAGAAGTCTCGCCTCGCTTTCTTCCGCTTATCCGGGTCCGGGTCGCGGGGGCAGCATTCCAAGTCGGGCAGTCCAGGCCATCTTCTCCCCGGCCAAGTCCACCAGCTCCTCAGCTGGGACACCCAGGCGTTCCCAGGCCAAGCTGAAGATGTATTTCCTCCAGCTTGTCCTGGGTCGACCTGGGGGCCTCCTGCCGGCAGGACATGCCCAGAACACCTCCCGAGGGAGGCGTCCAGGAGGCATCCTTACCAGATGCCCGAACCACCTCAACTGGCTCCTTTCGATATGGAGGAGCAGCGGCTCTACTCCGAGTCTCTCCCGGATGTCCGAGCTTCTTACCCTATCCCTAAGGCTGAGCCCGGCCACCCTGCGGAGGAAACTCATTTCAGCCGCTTGTATCCGCGATCTCGTTCTTTCGGTCATTACCCAAAGCTCATGACCATAGGTGACGATTGGGACGTAGACCGACCAGTAAATCGAGAGCCTTGCTTTCTGGCTCAGCTCCCTCTTCACCACAACAGACCGGTTCAGCGTCCGCATCACTGCAGACGCTGCCCCAATCCGCCTGTCGATCTCCCGCTCCCTCCTTCCCTCACTCGTGAACAAGACCCCGAGATACTTGAACTCCTCCACTTGAGGCAGGATCTCTCTCCCGACCCGGAGTTGGCAATCCACCTTTTTCCGGTCAAGAACCATGGCCTCAGACTTGGAGGTGCTGATCCTCATCGCAGCCGCTTCACACTCGGCTGCGAACCTCCCCAGCAAGAGCTGAAGGTCAGAGCTCGATGAAGCTAGGAGGACCACATCATCCACAAAAAGCAGAGACGCGAATCTCCTGTCACCAAACTCAACACCCTCCACACCACGGCTGCGCCTAGAAATCCTGTCCATAAAGGTTATGAACAGGACCGGTGACAAAGGGCAGCCCTGGCGGAGTCCAACCCTCACTGGGAACAGGTCCGACTTACTGCCGGCTATGCGGACCAGACTCACACTCCTCTGGTACAGGGACTGAATGGCCCTTAACAAAAGACCATCAACCCCATACTCCTGGAGCGCCCCCCCACAGGGTGCCCCTGGGGACACGGTCATAAGCCTTCTCCAAATCCACAAAACACATGTGGATTGGTTGGGCAAACTCCCATGACCCCTCCATCACCCTAGCGAGGGTAAAGAGCTGGTCCACAGTTCCACGACCAGGACGAAAACCACATTGCTCCTCTTCTATCTGAGGTTCAACTATCGACCGGACCCTCCTCTCCAATACCCTGGAGTAGACCTTTCCAGGGAGGCTGAGGAGTGTGATCCCCCTATAGTTGGAACACACCCTCTGGTCCCCCTTCTTAAAAATGGGAACCACCACCCCAGTCTGCCACTCCACAGGAACTGCCCCCGATGACCACACAATGTTGCAGAGACGTGTCAGCCATGACAGACCTACAACATCCATCGCCTTGAGATACCCAGGTCGGATCTCATCGACCCCCGGGGCTCCGCCGCTGCGTAGTTGTTTGACTACCTCAGCGATTTCTGCCCCAGAGATTGGACAGTCCGTCCCCAGGTCTCCCAGCTCTGGTTCCTCATAGGAATGCGCGTCGGTGGGATTGAGGAGCTCCTCAAAGTATTCCTTCCACCGTCCGACTATAGCCCCAGTTGACGTCAGCAGCTCCTCGTCCCCACTGTAAACAGTGTGAGCGAGTTGCTGCCTTCCTCCCCTGAGGCGCCGGATGGTTTGCCAGAACCTCTTTGGAGCCGATCGATAGTCTTTTTCCATGGCCTCGCCAAACTCCTCCCACGCCCGAGATTTTGCCTCGGCAACTCCCACCACTGTACTCTGCTTGGCCCTCCGATACCTATCTGCTGCCTCTGGAGACCCACAGACTAGCCACGCCCTGTAGGCCTCCTTCTTCAGCCTGACGGCTCCCCTAACCTCTGGTGTCCACCAGCGGGTACGGGGGTTACCGCCACGACTGGTTACCTTGCGACCACAGCTAGCAACAGCCGCCTTAACAATCACAGAGAAGCTGAGAAGTCATTAATAAAATATTTGTCTGGTTTAGGAGGACAATAAACAGATGCTACAATGGTTGGAGTTTAGCCAAGTAGTTGGCAGACAATAGACTCAAATGAATCATAGTGAGAAACAGTAGCAGCTTTAACCTAAAGGGCCATATTAGCACAGACTGGCTCAAGAAAAAGATTTAAAAATATGAAAATGTTACATAGTGTGACTTTTAAAAAAATTAATTTAAAAAGTAAGAATCAGTATCTCTGATGGGTCAAAGGTCAGGGAGAAGAGATGGGATTTAAAATCTGAAACATTTTAGAAACACTCACATGTTCTATGGATCTCAGGGATCATAATGGAGAACCTTCATCAGCACGGCTTTATTTAACTCTGCTCTTTTATATAATTATAAGCTTCCCACCATCCTACAACTTAATTATAGGTGTTTTTAAAGTCTATTGTGAAAGTAGTGAGCCAATTCAATGCCTCTTTACTTTCCCACAGAAAGATAAAGTTTAGGGTCAAAGGAGAAGAAATGAGTTTACTGTCTCATTTCCCATCATGCCTCTGGTTTAGTGAGCAGCATGTGCAGTGAAATCCCACACCAGTTTCTACTTTTAGCTCTGAAAAGGATATCCTGAGAACGTCCGTCTGCACGGCGGTGTAGAGTAGCTTCACCAGGCAGCGGCACACAAACACAACAAATACACAAAACAAGCACAAACAGACACGTTTTTGTCATCACTCAGGGGAAATGGAGTCCATAAAAGAACTCACAACTTTAACTGGAAGTTATTTACGTTTGGTTTAAGAGTTCCTCAGAAACCAGAACTTAACAAACTTAAACACTTCGCTCTTATTGTTCTGATCCGACTCTGGAGGATCACTGACCAGAGGAACCATTCTGTTTTCTGAACTTTACCAGAGCTTTACTGCAGTGCAGGCCAGATGTGATGTGAGTCAAACATCTGGCTCTAGTTGGGTTCTCTCTCTTTTTGTTCATTTATTCAAACCATGGATTTAATTGATGTTTTTCCTAATCTGCTGTGGAATTTGTTGCACATTTTAAGCGTTAAGTTTACCATTTCCTGTCATTCATTATCTGTAAGCTGTTTCTGTTCACCATCTTTTAGTTGTGTGCATTTTATTATCTGCTCACACTCGTGAATTTAAGACACACCCAGACACCCGAGGGTGAGAAGTAAAGATCGATGATTTGATTGCACGTGTCTGTGGTTGTCATCTACTCTTTTTTTGTTTGTTTGTCCTGACAGAGCGAAGACGGCAGGGCAAATTCCAGCCCCTCAGACGGCTTTTTGGGAAGAAAAAGAAAAGGGAAGCCAAAAGGAGCTTTGATGGAACAGAACTAAACGTGGGTTTTTCAGGTGGAGAGGTGAGCAGTGGAGTGGTGTCTGACAATGAGGAGTCCCATAATAATCTGAGGTGGGTGCAGCTGCTTTGAGTGTTTAACCTGATTGTTTTATGAATTAAGATGTGATTTCAGATTTCTTTCTTTTCTTTAAATGTTAAAACATTCATGAAACTTCAGCGTTTGTGGGGGACCGATTCCCTAAACCTGATCCCTGATGTGATGATGAAACAAACTCTGCAGCTTGAACACAGTAAACATCACGCTGACGTTGTTCTCGTCTTTCTGCAGGGAGGTGAATCCCATCGGATCTCGAGCTTTTTCCCACGACAGCATCTTCATCCCAGAGGATCCGCTGAAGGGTCTGGATCCCAGCATGTCCCAGGAAAACGTTTCAGATAAAGTCAGGAATCTGCAGGTGGGCCTCCCAGACCTGTACTCTCAGTGCTCTGCGTGAATATGATCTAACTTTGTGTCTTTTATCCACGCAGAGGCAGATAGCACAGGGTATAAAGTTTGGTCAGAGGCCTCCTTCTCTTCGGAAGAGTGAGGGAGATGAGGGCAGTTCTGATGAGGAAGAGGTTCCCCGGAGCCCCCTGAAGGTGGTGGCCCAGGTAGAAGCCGAGCCATCTGAACCGAAGGTAACACCTCCACTCATTAAGTTTTCTTTATGCAGACATCGACTATTCATTGGTACCTTTACATCTCATCAATGGTAAATGTCCTGTATTTATAGAGCGCTTTCTAGAGTGTTGTCCACTCCCCAAAGCGCTGTACAACACAACAGTCCTTCACCCATTCACACTCACATTCACACAGTGAGGGTAGTCTCAGCTGTCCTGGGGCACACTGACAGAGGCCGGGATGCACCGGCGCCCTCCAGGTTCCTCTGACCACCACCAGTAGACGAGGTGAAGTGTCTCCACGGGCAAAACGACAATGTAACCCAGTCAGAGCTGGGGATCAAACTGGAGACCCTCTGGTGGTCAGACTCTACCAACTGAGCTACACGCCGCCCCAATGCTTCGTTTCTTTTGAAAAGAAACTAACATATCCCAGCATGCATTTGATATGTGATAAAGTAAACAACAACAATAAACAAAGTTGATTTGAGCAGAAAATTATCCAGTAATTTGTTCAGCAGCAGCATCTCTCCCGATCAGATGATTGCTCAAGTCAGAGGACATTTTCCAGTTTCTAGAGACTCTGCCCACTTTTAGGGTGGGTGTGGTTCATAATGTAGAAACAGACACCTCTTTATGACCAAAACATCCCTCTAAGCTTTGAGAATGAGGTTAGATCATCTGCAGGTCTGAACACAAGTTCTCTTGTGGACATAGCAGGTCCAAGGAGCTCATCCGTCTGGCCAGCACAGCACCCCGGTAAAGTCCCCGAGATCCAAACGAGTTTCTCCACCGACTGGTACGATCGAGTCCATCAATCTAGATGCCGTCCCACAGACCGGTCCTTGTTTGGACAACGCTGCTGCCAAGCATAAACTCTCCGTCAAGCCGAAGAACCAAAGGGTTTCCCGCAAACACAGACGCTTCACACAGGTGAGCAAACAAACATTTGTTTTGCGATATTTCCCTCCATCTGTTGAGCGTTTACGATGGTCCTCCTTCTGCATTCCCAGGACCTCCAGGAGGTGTCTATACCTGGAGCCGTCCAAGAGGACCTGGAGGCAGCAGGCATCTTCTCAGATGAGCAGCGCAGAGCATCTCTTGATGACTCTAGAGAAAGCTTAAAGAAACAGAGACTCCACGAGGAGGAAAGACAGGAGGCTAGAAGGAGGAGGGAACTGGAGGAGCAGAGGCTCAGAGAGGAGGAAGAGGAGAGGAGGAAGAGAGCAGAGGAGCTGAGGCTGCGTGAACTGGAGGAGGAGAGGTGTCGTAGGAAACAGCAAGAAGAGCAGGAGAGGATGAGAAAGGAGGCAGAGAGAAGGAGGAGGGAGGAGGAAGAAAAAAGGATCGAAGAAGAAGAAAGGAGGAGGCTAGAGGAGGCTGAGAGAGAAAAAAGGGAGGAGGAGGAAAGACGAATGCGAGAAGAAGAAAGCAGGCGGCGAGAGCAGGAAGAGCGTGTGAGGAAGGCAGAAGAGGAAAGGAGAATGCGGGAAGAAGAGGAGCATCGACGGCGAAAAGAAGAAGAGAGGAGGCAACTGGAGGAGCAGAGAAGAAAAGAACAGGAAAGGAAGAGGCAGGAAGAGGAAAGAAGGAAGCAAGAGGAGGCAAGGAGGCAACAGGAACTTGAGGCAGAGAAGAGGAGGAAGCAGAAAGAGGAGGAGGAAAAAAAGAAAAAAGAAGAAGCAGAGAAACTTAAGTTGCAGGAGATGGAGGAAAGGATGAGAAAAGTAGAGGAGCAGAGGAGGGTGTCATTGGAGGAAGCTGAAGGGAGCATAGACGAACAAGAGAGGAAGAGAAGAGCTGAGGAGCTGCGATGGAAGGAGATGGAGGAGAGACAGAGGCCGTTCTCCTTCAAAGTTTCCTCTGGAGAGAAACAGATTCTGTTCCAGAAGGTCAACCTGACCCCTGTTACACCAACCCACAGCCTGCAGAGCACTGCTGCTGCTGCTGATCAAAGCGAAGGAGCTAAGGCCGCTTCCCCTGAAGGGCCAGACTCCCCCAACCTGCCAGCATCTCCATATGTCCCCCATACCGCCATCTTGGTGACGGGCGCCCAGCTATGTGGGACAGCTGTCAATTTAGACCAGATCAAAGACACTGCATGCAAGTCCCTGCTGGGTTTGGGCGAGGACAAAAAGGCTCAAGGAACATCGTCAACAAAGAGCAAGACTTCTCCTGATCGCAAGTCTGGAAAAACCAGATCACTCAACGAGTCTGCATTCTCCACAGACCAGTCCAGCGCCGCGGTGCTGGCAGAATGGGCGAGCATCAGGTCAAAAATCTTCAAGGGTGTCGAGGATGGAAAGTATGACGAGTACCCAGACCCCCCGAGCAAGAATCAGCCTCAGCTCGGCAGTGAAGAACAGCCTCCGTTTGCTCATGCAAACCTCCGAAAGACGGTGTCTGCCAGTGCCAAGTTCTCCATCACCCCAGCAAAAAAGAAGTTTGGAGATTCAAACAGAAACTCTGAGGTTTTTGGTCCAGATACCAAGGATGGAGGAGAGGAAGCTGCTCGATCTGATAGTCCCACCATAGTCTCCCCATCTCCAACTATCAAACCTCAGAACAGGACCAGTAAATCTGTCCGTATTGTAGAAAAAGGCTTAGAGGAGTGCATGTTTGCCAAAGACCTCCCATCATTCCTAGTTCCCAGCCCTGGAGAAAGGCCTGATGGGCTGGAGTTGAAGAGCCGATTTCAGAGCAAGTCAGAGACCTCTGATAGTAGAGAGGAGGGAGAGGAGCGAGGACCAGCAGGAGAGGACAAGCCCTCTCCTTTTGGCATAAAGCTGAGGAGGACTAACTACTCTCTGCGTTTTCACAGCGAACAGTCAGCAGAGAAAAGGAAGAAGCGCTACAGTGCTGGGGACAGTTTTGAAGGCATCCCTTCACCTCTCACCCCAATTGAGCCAGACTCTGATACTTCCTCAGTTTTTTCTGACAAATCAAGTCCAGCATCGCCTCAGAAAGAGGGGATGGTTGGCAAGTACTTGCATGCCTCTGCCTCCCCCGCGGTAACCCGGGGTAAGCTGGGTAAGTCCACCAGCCCGACTGCTCACAACGAAGGTGACAAGGTGCTTACCAAACCACCGCTCTACCGAAGACCACCAACGTCCCCCAAACCGTCTGGGGCAGTCCCAACACCTCCCCCATCTCCGCTACCCAAAGTCCACAGGTTCTCCTGTGATGATATAGCTCAACGGACAGGGAGCCCAGATTCATCCATCCAGGAGCAGGCCAGCAGGAGCGAGGAACCGTCAGCATCGGTCCAGCCGCACAGAAGCAGCCAAGGGGAAGATGAGCCAAAGGAGAAGAGGTCCTTCTTCCCCTCCATTAACATCCCCTGGAGAGAGAAGACGGACAGGAAGACTGAGCTCATCAGGAGAGGTCAGTTAGACTTGTGACTTTTTGAAAAATTGATCAATTTTGACCTTTTTTCATTTAATCAGCTGAACTTAAAATCCCAAAGTTTGTGTTTGATCAGCAGTTTTGCAGAATATAAACGATAATGTTTCAGCCCGTCTCCCCCTGCAGAGAAACCATCCCTACAGAGCAGACACTCACTGGACAGCGCGAGGGTCCAGGAGAAGGAGGCCGGGCCCTTATGGATCACCCTGGCTCTGCAGAAGCAGAAAGGATTCAGAGAGCAACAGCAGAGCCGTGAGGATCGTCGAAGTCTAAGGGAGGCCAAACTGGCAGAAAAGCAGGCTAGAGAGAGAGACAGCGTATGTGTTCCAGATCCCTACTCACCTACTGTCTCATTATCCCGACACACTTTCCTCTGAAATAATCACAAATATCTCCTGCAGCTAGCGCTGGTGAGTCCCACGGAGAGCAAAGGAAGTGGGAGCACCAGTCCTTCCTCCAAACCCCAGACACCTGAGGAACCCAAGAGGCCTGACAGCCTCCTGGGTCGATTTGATCGCAGAGATCCCCTGAAAAAGGCCAACACTTTACCGAGCTCTGTCACTGGTAGGAACCGCCATTTTCAGCTCAAATGATGTCACGTACAAATAAAGGCTTTACTTTGCTTTAATGTAAAGATCACTCAAATTTGAAGTTAGATTTTCTTAAAATGATGTGCATTTGACTTTTATCTTTTATTTGTAACCTCAGTTGAGATCGCAGACTCTACACCGTCGCCACCTGCTGTGAAGGATGTGTCAAAGCGCTTCCCCTCCAGCGACTCTCCACAGGTGTCCACAGAGCCCGCCTGGCTGGCACTGGCCAAACGGAAGGCCAAAGCCTGGAGCGACTGCCCTCAGATCATCAAATAAGCCCCCCTCCCCAGTTTAGGCCTGCATGGAGACCGCACACTGCCCGCAGACTCTGAGGCACCTGGAGAGTCTGAATCACCGTCACTCAGCCCCTAAAAAACACCACATCTCTTAAGTCTAGAACTCCTGGCTGGAACAAGTAAACCACCTGGTTCCCTCCACACACTGGCTGCTATTTCCAAGTTAAAGTGCGCTTCACATTCAAATACTCCAATGCAGTCGCACAGATATATGTAAACAACTGTTGAGCGCATGCACATATTGTATACAAACACATGAAATGTCCCTTCCCTTAAAGACGGAGTCCTCAGCAGCCAATCACAGCCATGGCTGATCACCAGTAGCCAACTCTTTTTTTAAACTTTGGAGCCAACTGTGTCACCGTGGTTGTAAATAAATCACTTTCACTTCTGTACCGAAGAGGTGACGAACAGCGGTGTTTAATCAACAGAAGGTATCCGTCTGAACCGTGTTTAAAGGGCTACCAGTTTAAAAAAAATTACCCAGCATGACCTGGTGGAAGTATTACAGGCTCCGCCCTCTTTGTTCATGTACAGCAGCAGATTTATCTACAGTCACTATATTGTGTCTTTTCTCTGAGCCTTGTTTGTCGTGTAAAAATGTTTTTGTTTTAAAAAAAAAAGAAAATCAGACTGGAAACCTTCGATTCTCACCGTGTGACTGATAGGGTCGGTCCAGACCACGAGGTCCACTCAGCATCCCCACAGCAACCTGGAGCCGGATGCTCCTCTAACATATTGTGTTTGTAGGCTCACACCGTCACTTCCACTCAAATGTGAAACAGTCTCACACAGTGTCAGTATATGAGAAGACGTCCCCTCGTCCCCGTCCCTCATTGATCTGTAACTTATCGTACGTGAGTCGGAGGCGTAACCGGAGTGTTGCTCAGAGAGAGGCGGAGTCACGTTGTTTCAGACTTTGGTCGTGCACAATAGTGTAGTGTACGCAGTGTTATATGTAACAGAAAAATGTTTGGTATTATTTGCACTTTTTTCGTCCCACTTAGAGATATTCATGAGAAAGTTCTTAAAGAGAAGCAAAATGTTATGGATTATGTAAATTAAAAACTGATGTCTGAACCTCAGAACAGAGTCCTTATTATTAGCTGCACCCTCACATGAAAAAAAAAAACATCACATGAAAGCAGAAATATATTAAAGTTTACTCTTTAACAGTCAAGTTTAAACAATAAACATAATCATTACGACAGCCGATCACGAGGGACCGCTCCCACACTACCGGGGAGGAAAACACCTCCCCAGGTAGAGTGTGTGACGTCACAATCTGTCCATCTTGTGCGTCCAGGATCCAGATGGTGCCGTCTGTGGAGGCCACGCCCACCAGAACCCCCGTCCTGCCTGCAGTGGATCCATCGAACACACAGGGAGTGGAGTACACCTTTCCTGTGGTCTGAAAGGTCCAAACTAAAGAGCCGTCTGAGCAGCTCAGACAGTAGAGCCGGCCGTCATGAGACCCACACAGAAGCTTGTGTTGTTCTGGTATGAAGCAGGGAGAGGAGAAGACCGGCCCCTCTGTTAGGAACCGCCACCGCTGCAGACAAACACATGTAGTACAGTACTGATGATTGTTCTGGTCTACTGATGACAGATTAGAGTCCACTGGTTTAGGACTGGAGGGACATCACTACTGACAGTAACGATGTAGCTCCTTTCTTTTATACATTTGTCACACTTAAATGTTTCAGATCGTCAAAAAAATTATATGAAACAGAGAGTAAATAAAAAACGAAGTTTTCAAATTATTTCTGCTCTATGTCAAAACGTTATTGCCCTCTTTGTTAAATCATGAACTCATTGTTTTGACCTGAAATCACAGGATATGTGCCCCCCCCCCCCCGAGGAGCAGCCTGTGGAATGACATGTAGCCAATCAGAGAGCGAGGTGACGCTCGTATGATGTGTGGTCTCTCATGTTTTAAAATCGGCTGACAAGTTGAATATCTTACCGTGTGAACTGGCAGCCCCTAAATCAACAGTTACAAAACTCTGTTGAACATATTGTCTAAGGCTGAGTGAACCGATAAAATAATAAAGGTTCTCACCAGTGTCCCAGTGTCGCTGAGGCAGCAGATGCTTCCATCCACTGAACCGACCACTACGTGTCCACAGGAGGAGTTTGGAGAGGAGAAGAAAGGAGTGTCTCTACAATAAGACCAGAGGACATCCCCACTGGCCTGGAAAAAAAGAAACAGACGATTTTCTGTCAAGTTTCTTCAGCATCAAATGTGAAAAGTTACCTCTGATTCTCAAATAGTAAATTAAGTCAAACTGTTCCAACTAAAGCTCCAGTTCACAACACAGGTCATCTCAAAGAGCTGATCCAGATCATTTAGGTCCACATTCATGTGATTCAGTTGCGATAAAATTAGATTATTATAAAACAACAATCATTAAAAGACCAGCTGATTGGACTGAAGCGTTACTTCAATGCAGTCCCTCATCCTGAGCAGTACAGTCTGAGGGCGACAGTGGGAAGGAAAACTCCCTTTGAACAGGAAGAGACCTCCAGAACCAGGATCAGAGTGGATCAAAAGAGGAGCCTGAGAACTGAAAGAAACTTTTAGAAATTCTAAGAACCACAATTCAGCCTGAGAGCCAGGTGCTCTGGTGGGGACACGTGGAACAAGAAAATCTCTAACAGAAGACGGAGCCTGATCTCTTTTTTTTATGTATGATTTATTTATAATTTTTCAAATAGGAAAACAAAGAAAATAACAAGTTCCACCTAGTACATTGACAATAAATAATTAACCAACCTTAAATTAGTGGAAACTTTAAAAAAAATAAAAAAAATAAAAATCAATGAGTAACACAAAGACAAAACTAAATAAGTATAATAAACTTATACAAGAAGAAAAAAAAAAAAATTAGCCATACTTAACCTAACATTTGCTACATCAATTCCAATCAGGTGTGTGGGTACATTATAAGATTCAGAAATATTACAAACAAAATAATAAATACCAAGTAAACAGATCAGGGGGCAACCTCAAGTGCTAGTGACTTGACATGGTCCAGAAAAGGTAAGCACACTTCATAAAACTTAGCATCAGACCCTATGAGAGAATACTTAATTTTTTCCAGTCTCATAAAGTAAAGTGCGTCTTTTATCCAGTGAGAATGTGTAGGTGGGTGAGAGTCCGTCCAGCGCATTAAAATGGCTCTTCTGGCCAGCAGTGTAAGGAATGCAACTAGTTCAGCAAAGTGAGATGGTAAGGATTCATTACCAGAGAAAATCCCAAACAAAGCAGTCAGAGGACACTGTTTAACTCTTAAAGACAGGACAGCTGCCAGAGAATCAAAGACCGACTTCCAGAACTGGGACAAAACGGGGCAGGTTAGAAACATATGAGTGAGATTAGCTGGGGCTAGGTTACATCTTACACAGTTAGAATCCGTACCGGGAAAAACCCGAGCCAGCCTGCTCCTAGACCAGTGCACCCTATGAACCACTTTACACTGGATAATACAGTGCCTGGCGCAAATAGATGAGGAGTGGATACGCTTCAGTATGGACTGCCACTGATCATTGGTCATTTTTACACCAAGCTCTTCGGACCAGGCATCACAGAAACAATCGGATATTACAGAACATTTAGAGAGAAAAAAAAGATAAATTTTAGATATTGCTCCTTTTGAGTATGGTTTAATGTCCATAACCTCATCAACCACAGTGTTTTCTGGCATATTGGGAGAGCCGGGGAAGTGTCTGCCAATGAAGTCTCTAACCTGTAGATACCTAAAAAAGTCTGTGTTGGGTAAATTAAAATTTGATAACAATTGAGCAAACGAGGCCTGGACGCCATCCATAAAGAGGTCTTTCACAGAGACAAGTCCCCGGCTCTTCCACAGTGCAAAGGTTTTATCCATGAGTGAGGGGAGAAATAAAGGGTTCGCATTAAGTGGTGAATGTAGAGGAATTCCTTGAAACTCGACATGCCGCTTCATTTGAGTCCAGATTTTAAGACAATTTTTAACTATAACATTTTTAGTATATGATGTGGGGGATGTATTTAGAGGAAGGCACAAAAGAGAAAACAGAGAAGCAGTCTCACATGAAGCCTCCTCCATTGGCAGCCAGCTTGGTTTATTATCATTAGCATTACCCCAAAATAACATAGTGCGGATATTAAAGCGGCTCTCTGGAGCATTTTTCTCTGTATCAAAGTTTTCTAAATGTTTTAAATGATATTTCAGGTCTAAACTATGATCTATGGGTTGAGTTCCACAACATCTGTCATTCTGATGAAGACCCTCCTTCCTCCTAGAGACCCCTTTCCATTATTTCTTGCCGCCGACATTTTTCAGCCAATGAAATTCAAATGTCTGCATTCTCTCAACATGCACGCGCATGGACCAAACCTGTACCAGTAGGGGGCGCTGTCGTACAGGACGCTCCGTGTGTTTCTCTGCCGTCTCAGCCGTTCACTGAGGACTCAGTGGCTCATTTCTACTAAAAACCTAGCCATTCTCCAGCTAAAGATGGATTTATTTTTATTTTTAAACCTTTCACCTCACAGAATGGCAAGGCTTGACAGGATTATGCATTTATTTTGGTCAGAAAGTTCATCCAGGGCCGAGTCAAGTTCAGCTTCTGAGTCCAGCAGCAGCTCTCTGCTAACAGAGCTAATATCAGAAGCAGCAGGGACAGAGAGGGCTCATCAGACCCTCGTAGTGTTGTTGGAATAAGATTGTGAACTGTGAGTGATTAAACCCTACACATTGAGCTGTACAGTTCATGTCCGAAGTATATGCGCCGCGTGCACGCGCGACCGGACGCGCGTGTCGAGATGTTTTGAGGAGGAGCCTTTGGACGCCAGATTCAAAAACTGCTCTCCTGATGAAATTCTCCGGAGTGCTGCTTTAACAGACCAATAATAGTACTGGAAATTTGGCAAAGCAAGACCACCTAAATTTTTACTTTTTTGCAAGAGGTTCTTTCGCATTCTGTGAGGCTTTTTGTTCCATAAAAACTGTAAAATAGAACTGTCGAGTGACTGAAAAAAACTTCTTGGAATAAACACCGGAATGCATTGGAAAAGGTAGAGAAATTTAGGCAGTACATTCATTTTAATGCAACTAATCCTACCTGCCAGAGAGAGAGGCAACATTGACCAGCGGTTTATATCCCGTGCTAATTTATCCTGCAGAGGGTTAAAGTTGCTTTTAAAAAGCTTTGAAGACTCCTTAGTTATCTGAATTCCCAAATATTTAAAACTTTGTGAAGCTACTTTAAAAGGCAAAGTAGCCAGCGGATAATCTGCAGCCACTGAGTTAATGGGGAGAGTCTCACTTTTGTCAAAGTTAAGTTTGTAACCTGATAACTGGCCAAAGTTCTTCAGTAATGATAAGACTGGGGGTATGGAGCTATCTGGATCTAAAACAAAAAGCAACAGATCATCTGCGTATAAACTTACTTTATGAACTGAACCATACCTTGAAATGCCACTCATACTGCTAGATCTAATAGCTGCAGCCAAAGGCTCTATAGCTATTGCGAACAAAAGAGGAGAGAGAGGGCAACCTTGCCGAGTTCCACGACCTAAGGTGAAATATTTAGAGAAATTATTGTTCGTACGGACCCGCGCTAAAGGTGAGGTATATAACAATTTGATCCAAGATATAAATATGGAGCCGAAACCAAAGCGTTTTAAAGTATAAAATAAATAGGGCCACTCTACCCGATCAAAAGCCTTTTCAGCGTCCATCGATATAACAATTTCTGGAGTGCTCGATAATGAGGGTGAATATAAAATATTTAACAAACGTCTAACATTATGGTATGAATGTCTAGTTTTTATAAAGCCAGTTTGATCAGGATTAATTATTGAACACATTATAGGCTCTAAACGCTTTGCCAATATTTTTGCCAGGATTTTAACATCAGTGCACAGCAAAGAAATTGGACAATAATTACCACAAATGCGGGGATCTTTATCTTTTTTTAAAATAAGGGAGATTGTCGTCTGTCGAAGGGTGAGTGGAAGAACTCCAGACTCGAGAGCTTCTTTGAACATGTCGAGCATGAGAGGAGACAGTTTACTAATAAAAATTTTGTAAAATTCTGATGGAAAACCATCAGGCCCAGGGCTCTTTCCACTCTGCATGGACATCACGGCCTGCTCAATTTCATCCAAAGTGACTAATTTATCTAATTCAGCTGCAACATTTGATTTAATAGTGGGGATTGTAAAACGGTTAAAGAAATTTTCATAGCAAGTTTCGTCGAGTGGATTTTCAGGGCTGTATAATGATGAGTAAAACTCCTTAAACTGGTCGTTGATGGTTTGAGGGTTAATAGTATGCCCTTCAGAGACCAAAATTTCAGTGATATACTGGACAGAGGTTGATTGCCGGATCTGGTGAGCAAGGACTTTACTTGGTTTATCCCCAAACTCATAATAACTATGTCTAGTCCTGGTTATTGATTGGACAGCTGCATCAGTGGCCATTGAATCAAATTCAGATTTTTTAATTAATAGTTCTTTGGTTAGTTCAGCTGAAGGAGACTCAGCACACTTAGCTTGCAGTTCAGAAATAGCATTAGAAAGAATCTGACATTTTTGAAAAGCAATCTTGTTCTTATAGGCCGTGTAGGCTATTATCTCACCTCGCAAAAAGGCTTTACATGCCTCCCAAATGTTAGCTGCTGTAACCTCCGGCGTGACATTAGTAGAAATAAAGAGATCTATACGTTCATTAATATATTTAACAAAATCTTCATCATTAAGTAATAGTGCATTAAAACGCCATGGAGATCTCACAAAAAAATTACCCAGAAATGATAGGTCCAGAATGACTGGGGCGTGATCAGATATTACTATTGGAGCATAATTACAGGAGCTAACTGAAGATAAAAGTTTCTTATCAAGTAAAAAAAAGTTGATTCGTGAAAATGTACCATGCACTGGGGAAAAAACAGAAAATTGTTTGCTACTAGGATTGAAATAACGCCAAACATCTGAGACTCCATACTGCTGCATAAACATTTGTATGACTGTTGCTGATTTGGACAAAGTACGTGGTTTAGTGGAAGTGCGGTCCAGTAATGGGTCAAGACAACAATTAAAGTCACCACCAAAAATTATCTGTCTACTATTAAGATCTGGAAATAAAAAAAAATAGTTTCTTAAAAAATTCCTCATTATCCCAGTTTGGCCCATACACATTCACTAATGCCACCTTATTGCCCCCGATTTGGCCCAGAACAATAATGAAGCGCCCATTAGGGTCTGATGTTACATCTGTTACCAATAATGGAACATTTTTATGGACAAGAACAGCTACTCCACGTGCCTTGCTATTGAACGATGAATGATAGACCTGACCCACCCAACCCGAGTGGAGCTTTAGATGATCTGACACTTTTAAATGGGTTTCTTGTATAAATGCAATTCTGGCATTTAATTGTTTTAAATGATTGATTACTTTCTTCCGCTTTACAGGAGAGTTTAATCCCTTCACATTCCAGCTAACAAATCTTAGTGCACCACCCTGTGATGAAACATTTAAATCTAGCATTTCAGTTCATCATAAATAAATGGCCCCACAGATTCATAAACAGTACGTGTTGTGTAACACACATATGAAAGGATGTAGCACAAATGAAAAAAAAAATAGTTGTTGCAAAAGGCAACAACAATCCCTCTGATGAGCTAAACTAATCAGCGTATTTTATATCTTCCCTTCCCTAACTCCATGCAGCCGCCTGGCAGTCAGACAGTATTAAACATGAGTCCTTTAGAACTTAATGTCAGGCAATATTATACTTCGACCTGCATTTTTTTGTGTATGCAGTCTCTTTAAATGATAAGTCATATATAATTTACAAAAATACCCGACAACTAGTGCAGGAAAAGCAGCACATTAGCACCGGTACCTTTACCGATTCAGGTGGTCTTGTTTAGGTCCTCAACAAATGTATTCGCCTCCGAGGCCGATAGAAGCCATTTCTTGTCCCCGTTCGGCAACATGATGCGCAGCTTCGCTGGGAAGAGCAGCGCCGGTCGGTATCCTCGCTTGTACAGCTCTGACATGGAGACTCGATATTCACTTCGCAGCTTCATCACATCGGGACTATAGTCCTCATAAATGCGGATCGGGTGGCCTTTATAAGTCAATTTTCTTCTTTTGTGGGCTTCGCGGATTATAAGTTCCTTGATTTGGTAACGATGGAGGCAGAGAAGAACAGGACGAGGTTTCTCCCTTGGAGCCGGTTTAGCAATCAGTACGCGATGGGCCCGATCTATTTCTGGAGGCGAGGAGAACGTACCTTCACCGAAAACTTCAACCAAGAGTTCAGAGAAGAAAGCAGTCGGGCGGGGACCTCCAAAACTTTCAGGTAAGCCCACGATTCGGACGTTATGGCGTCTGCTTCGTCCCTCCAGCTCTGCTACTCTTTCCCTGAGCGAGTCGCTCTCCTTCTTCAGAGTGTGGAACTTCTCCTCCAACTCCACCAGGTGTTGATCGGTCGTTGTGGCGTTCTCCTCCAGTGACGCGATACGGGCAGAGTGGTCACTAATAGCAGAAGTGATGTGGTCCAGTTGTGGAGTCAAAGACTCAAACGATGATTTAAATTCAGCCGCGAGATCTTCTTTGTGCTTGACCAAAAGCGCAGTAATATCCTCCATTGTCCAGCTAGCCTTAGCTTTAGCAGCGTCCTCAGGAGGCGCCTCCTTTTCAGTTTGCTTGATTCTGGGCATAGTTTTGAGCACAGCTTTCGTGAAGAAAAAAACCCAGATGAAGAGTCCAAAATGACTAATCACATTCGAAAAAGGTGCAGGCAGATCAAGCTGATTATGAATAAAGTGGTAAAAAGATAAGCCAGGGCGGGAGCAGGCTTGGCGTGCGACTACTCAGCTCGCCTCATAACCCGGAAGTCCGGAGCCTGATCTCTGAGAGCTTTAGAAGCAAAATGTTACATTTAATTCTGGATCTGATCTCTCATCAGAACTCTGGCAGCAGCAGTTTGGGTGAGTTAGAGGCAGATAGGGGTCTGCAACCTGCGACTCCTCAGACCTTCTGCAGTGGCTCCTGGTAGATGAGATATTCAAGCTGACCGTAGAAGAGGGTCGTTCTAGCAGTTTTACAGTCCTAGTTTCTGTGATAACGTTCATGGAGTTTTTGCAGCAGAATACAGTGACACAAGTAGTTTCTGATCATTTCAGTGTCACAAAAAAAGGCTAAAATTGAAATAAAAACAGTTTAAATGCTGTCACCAGCTCTACTGTTGAGCCAATAGTTTCACCACTTTGTTTATACAACTTTATAACATACAGAGTAAATTTACTCCAAAATAACTGAAACCTTTCTTTAGTTCAGCAAACGTATGGAAGCAAAATGTAGTTCTGAGCTCAAACAGCGAGCTATTCTTATAACTAAAAGAAAAACTGAAATAAATGACTTATAAAAGCCTGGAACCGTCAGAACCTAATGGTTGTTTAAGTCTTAACAACTCAGTACATTTATTGTTTGTTTGTTGTTGTTTTTTAATGCATTGAAGTGCATTAAAATAAGTACTTATTTTCTGCAAAATATGAAGAGAAATGATTGATCTGCAAGTTTCTGAATGAAAACATTCATGCTTCAACAAAAAAAGTCCAATTTGAAAATGAACTCCTAATAATTCTGAGGATTAAGTTGATTTGATGGCTCTTTATAAATGATTTTTTTATATGATGATAAAATGGTACTTTTGGTCGTAAAGGTTGCAGAAATCTTCCTTACATTAAGGTAAAAGCATCCAGAGTGAGTGGAGGACAACACACTTTATTCCTATGAGGCTCAGCTTTCCACCATATTAACTCAGAGCCTGACTCGTCTCTGGGCTCCTTTAACAGAGTCTCCCACCCACCAGGTCGAGACACAGCAGGCGTCCTCCCAGCGACGCCACGTAGAGTCGTCCATGTGACGCCTGGAGGTGTGGGGAGGAAAACACGGCGCCACCACCACAGTGACGCTTCCAAACACACCGCTGGATCTGAAAACATCCATTCATCCATCAACGTTACATCGTCAGCTCAGTGGAGGACATGGATGATGAGTGTACCGGTCCAACACCCACCTGTGGGTTCAGGGCGTAAATGTGCCCGTCATGTGAGCCCACCGCCACCAGGCCGCTGAGAGGATCCACAGCAGGACCGCTCTTCACCGCGTCTCCCATCTTAAACAACCATCGGGTTTCTCCAGATTCAGAGCACAAGAAGTATACGTATCCGTCATAGCAACCTGGAAAAAACGACGGCACAAAATGACCCAAAGAGTGCTGACAAAGGAGTCGGTGAGAACTAGAGAACTGACCTACAACAACCAGGGCTCCACAGCGAGATACAGCAGCCGAGGCCTCGATCCTGTCCCCGAGAACTCGTTCCCACACAAGGTTCCCGGTAAAAAGGTCCAACGCCTGCATCCTGTGGGAGTGGGAGCCGATAAAAACCGTTGCTTTGGCCTCATCGGATCTCCGATCATCTCCGTCTTGTAGCAGAATCACCGGAGAGGCGTCCACACACCTGCCGGTGTCCGAGGACCAGTTCAGACTGAGGCTAAGTTTGACCTGTTCTCTGAGACTTGTCTCTCTGAGCGTGTTACCCTGCAGCCTTTCTCTCCTGTTCATCTCTATCACCTCGCTCCCTCGCCTCAAAACTTTAACATCACGTTCCTCCTCCCACCCCGTCTCCATTGACTTCCGTAATCTCTTATCTGGAACCAGAGAAGGAGAATCAGCGGGACGCTTGTTGGCCTCGGAGGTCGAAGAGGAGCTCTCGTCTGCAGGCAGCAGCTTCGTTAGGTGATGCAGAACATCTGAGAAGGTCCCGTCAAGGATAACCTCCAGAAGACTTGGAGAGGACACTCCCATCGAAGGGAGGATGTCCTCGAAGAGACGCAGTGCCTTCAGGGAATCTCCTCCACTAAACAGGAAGTTAGACTGCTCATCAATGTTCACATCTCCAGGGAGACCTAATGCTTCCTAAGAGAGATGGTTTGAAATGTTCATTCTGAGGAAACGTAGTATTCAAAGTGTGTCATCAGATGTAGGAATACCTGCCACAATGTCTGAAGAGTTCGCTTTAGGTCATCTCCATGTGAGGACCTTAACCCTTCTCTACGCCGTCTGTATGTTCTCATCAGTGCCTCCATGTTTACTTTCCCTGTCAAAAACCGAACAGGATGACGAAACAAAAACCAAGTCGCCGTCTGAGTAGAGACCGTGTTCCTGATGCTCACCGTGAGAAGTCAGACTTAATTCCGGGACGAGAACCAGCGTGTCGGGAACGCCATGAGGGGGAAGCAGCAGAGACAGCTGGTTCTGAATCAGCCTCGTCACATCTGAGCTGGGCTGGTCAGAACCTGTTGAGAAGGTGGAAGCTGCCACCTGGTCTCCAGCAGTGGAGGCCACCACAAAGGCCAGAAGTCTGGAGCCTCCATAGAGACCCACAGCACAGGCCTGGACCTGAGGCATACTCTGGATCAGCTGAGGGACAAAGGACAGAAACCATGAGTTCTTCTAAAAAAAAATTATTTTTAGTTGGTAAATTAATTCACTATGTAAAGCTAACGTTTCAGTTTTCCAAGTAGTTACAAGAAATTCTAAAATAGTACACTTCAAAAAGTAAACAGGAGAAACAAGTAACAGATTTTTCTTTTAAAGCAACACCAAGTAACTTTCCTGTCTGGTTTTCTGATAAGTGTTGTGTTTATATTTTTGTTCAGTGTCACTCCTGTCCTGAGTGAAAGCCTTCAAAGCAGAGTGTGACCCGACACGTGACACAAATGAGTCTGGTCTCTCAAAGCAGCATTATATGGCATTCTTGATGGGTGCACTTTTGGACCAGTGCTGCCCAATCCCACACCACACCAGTACACCAGTGTTAATTTCGTAGACAAAATATTTTCGTTATTTATTTCGTCACGAATATATTTTACCGAACGAAAACTAAACGAAATTCAAAAATATAAAACGGAAAAAGACGATGACGAAGACTTAATCGGCGGACCTTTTCGTCAGGAACGAAAGACGAGACGAGAATTGACAGTGACGAAATCCAATCAGAAAACGGGAAGAATTTTACGAACATACCAAAGAACCAATCAGCAATCGGAGCAGGCGGGACTAGAGAAGGGAACCAATCAGCAAACGTAACAGGCGGAAGTAGATGAGAAAGGAACCAATCAGAGTCCGCCTTGTCGGGACGCGCCGGCGTTTGTAAACAGCAGAGCAGACTCCGACAGGAACAAACTTTATTAGAAGTGGGTCAAATGAACAGAACAGAGGCAGAGTTATGACGCTAATTTTAAGATAATAGAGATGAATGCAGCAGAGGATCAAACAGCTGTCAGGGAGACAGGAAATATGGAGTTATGGAGTGAAATGACCGAAGACGGAGCGTTGTGGCGATCACGTTCTGTGGGAGGAGACGGACCGCAGTGTGAGAACAGCTGATCAGACTCTGTGAGTTAAAGCCTGCAGACTTTTGATCTGACATGTTATGAGCAAAGTTCTGACAGTTTGCATTATTATGGGATTTATTTGCTCAGGACCACTAGTGTCTTTCCTGACAGAACTCAACACACAGTAGAATATTCATTACAGATCTTTGTGATTGAATTATTAAAAAAAAATATTAAAGGTCTCTAAATAAGATAATATTTAAACTACTTAATCAAATTTTCAACAAAATAGTTTATTTTAAAAGTGAATTTAGGTTTTTTTCTGAAGATTAGTCTTGGAAAGGGGTGTGTCTTATAATTGGGGTCATTAACAATATTGGGAACGTTGATAAAGAGCCCATTTGTTTATTAATACTTAATAATGCACTAATGTTAATAAAAGTAAAGTGTTACCCCAATTCATTTAAAGAAATGTAAAATAAATGCACCAGAGGAAAAAATATTAATATTAGTGAAATATGCGTATTTTATATTTAGTCGACTAAAATTAGACTAAAATTAAAACAAATTGGACGACTAAAACTAGACTAAAATGAAAAAGAATTTTAGTCAAAAGACTAAGACTAAAACTAAATTAAAATTTCATGCCAAAATTAACACTGCAGTACACCACCTTAGTCACCACTAATGTCTTCATTTACAGTAATACTCTTTGCACAACATGCACAACATTCATTGGTATCAATATAAATCTGTAATGTTGTCATATATAGGCCGTTCATGTGATTTATAACATGTAGTTAGGTCATTATTTATGCTTATATGTTTACCAAATGTTTGTTTTTTGTAATTAAAAGTAGGTAAATTAATATTTGAACAATAAAAATAAAAAAATAAACTTACTAGTTACAACATCTGATCTTTAGTCATTTTACTCCTTTGTTGCACGACGTCCAGATACGTGGACAGTTGCTTTTTAGGGTCTGCAAACTACATTTTACATGAAATTTAATTTTTAAAAACAGAGAATTGTCCAACATACTCTCTTGTACACACTAATAATTTTAAACCTGGTTTTGCCTTCTTTAGTAGAAAGTGTTTACAGATAACCTGGTGAATTCAGCACATGGCCACTATGGTCAGCCATGTCTCTGGTGAAGAAAACGAGGTGGTTTAGGAAGACAAACTCTCTGAATCAATAGCGTGTCCTTTAACCACTTTATTATTTACTGTTTTTATTATTTATTTATTATCAACAATTTCTCAAAGATCACTGCTGTAGTCTAATCAGCTCCAGCCCACAGATATTTAAGCTGATTATAGTGATGCTACAACTCGTTTTTCTTAAAGGAACTAGGGTCAGGATTAAGAAACTAAACTAATGAGCGACGCGCCCGGCGCTGTGAGTAACTGCAGTCTTGTACGGGAGCGAGCAGAACTCCTCACTAGTTCATCTCATTCGGGTTCAACCAAAGGCAAGCGGAGACATGATTCCATAAATAAAAATACATCTCCACTGGCTCTCCTCCACTCCCGTGGTCCTCTTCTGGACACACACACAGGACGTCCACCAGCGTGGATGTCCTAAAAACACAAAGCTGTAAATTCCCCCAAGCCATTGACATCAGAGTCCAACGTTCCCACTACCCCAAACCAGTATGCATATTACATGCACATAGACAAAGCCCGCTTCCGGCCCGAACGGCGAGCAAAGGCAGAGCAGAAGCTGCAGTCAGTCAGGGGTTCTCACCGGGTTTCCTCCCCAAAGGCATAACCAGTGGGAGCAGGGAGCACAGCGCCGCCGCCTCTCCCGTACTGTGACTGAGAGGAGGAAATAGTCACAGTCTGACACACAGTCACATGCACACATCGCTGGGCGCTCATCTACACGGCACCTTTAGCTCTGTGAAACCCTGTAATCATCCATCAGAGTGGTTGTCAGCTCTATGACCGCTGCCCATATAACGCCAGTATTAGAAAAACCAACAGGTCCAGATGAAGTATGTCGGCCGTTGGCACGCAACACAACGCTGCCACCTACCGCATATACATTTCTTTCTGGTTTTGAAGCTTTTGAGAACGTGTGAGCACTGTCAGTTGACGTCACATCCGTAGGACAGCGCGGGAAATTCAGGCGTGAATTGAAGGCATTGAAGCCTGTTCAACATAATGGAACGATACATGGCCTCATTCTTTTTAGTTTAAAACGTTTCATCACTTATTAACTTAAAACTGAACATGCATGATTATTTTCTTTACAAATCCTGCCTCATCCTGTTGGTGCTTTAAAACCACCCACCAACACTTAGTCACATTAAAAAAAACAACAAAAAAACCAAATCACTTGCTGCAGGCTGTCCAGGTTGACTCGTTTCCCGTTACGTTTAATCATCCTGTCTCTGCGTCCCAGGTAGTACAGCTGGTCGTCTTTAACGTTCACCCAGTCTCCGGTTGCTCTCATCGTCCCGGGGATAGCCGTGTCCTCTCCGTCCAGCAGACACACCCTGTCCTCTCCGCCTGCACACAGGATAACCTGGCTTTGTTAAGGATCTCGTTCACCTTATAGGGTGTACTCTAACAGATCTTTCCCACCTATGAACACCTGTCCTTCGCCCTCTGTGATGATGCAGCCATGTTTGTCCCTCACCTCCAGGACCGTGTCCGTCAGAGGAGCTCCGAGAGGCACGGAGGACGACCTGTGATGTTTGTAGTGTGAATAAAAACCCACAAGCAGACACAATGAAAACATTCAAACACTCACTGGTTGCTGGGCTGCAGCAGAGACTCTGGGAGTTTGTAGCAGCAGGCCCAGCAGGAGACCTCTGTGACGCCGTAGATGTTGTAGATGCAGGTCTTATTGTCCTCCTGCCTCCAGCTGCTCAGCAGAGCAGGAGAAGGGCAGGTTTCTCCCCCCAGAGCCAACACCCTCACCGAGGAGCCGGACGAAAACAAGTCTTCCTTCAGGATACGAGGACCGAAACGCATTAGCAGAGTGGGCGTGGCCTGAGGAAAGCAAACCCCAAAACATCAGAGCGCCGAAACTTGCCAGTCAGAAGGTTCTGATGAACTCACAGACACCTGCCTGCAGGACGGTTGTTCTGTGCTCTTTGAACAACAGCTGAGCGAGTCGACTGGGTATTTTCTTCATCATCGAAGAGACGATGAGGAGCTGAGCCCCCGATGACAAGGCCAGGAAAATGTCCACCACAGAGGGGTCAAAGGTCAATGGTGAGGCAAGAAATACCACATCATCTGCACTCATCTGGAACAAAGACCTGAGCGGAGAGACACTCAGAAATGTTTCAGGAGCTTTTTCAGATAAAACTGAATTCAGACCCTCACTGACCTCAGGTCCTCGATATTAGGAAGGATACACCTGTGTGGGACCTTCACGGTTTTAGGAGGACCAGTTGTCCCAGATGTGTGGAGCACATATGCCAAACCTCCAAGCCCTGGCTCATCTGCCGTTTGACCTCTGACTCGTTCAGATCCTTCAGGGACCGGATGCAGGTCGACTTGAATCAAAGTCAGTCTGAACTTTGGTAACTCCACACAAACCTTCATGTGTCTGTATTTGGTGAGAGATGCCTGGAATCTCTTGATGGGAAATGACAGGCATATGAAAAAAAATTAAAAAGCAGAGCGAAGTATCAGAGGGTAACAAATAAAACCAGTGGTTTTAGCAGCTCCAGATTCATAAAGTGTTCACAGCAATGGATGAACTGAGTTGGAGGAATCGTTTTTCTTTCAATTTGGCTTGACCTCTGTTAACCCCGGTACTGAGGGCAGCTGATCCAACAACTACTTTACCAACCTCTACAAGTTAAATATCCACTTAATGGGAAGACATTAAGACTGAAACAACAGTTACTATCTATACAAAACAAACTGCTTCAAGCAGCATAACTAGAAATCAAACACCTAACTAGGAAAACCGTTCCTGTTCTGTGACTGTAAATCATGTTTGAGCACCAATTCCCACCAGAACCAGGTAATCCATCAGTCAGGGAAGCGCATAAGCAGGTGAACATTAGCACCAAAAACAATGCGTGTGTACCAGTTCCTTTTGCCACCTTGCTCCTTTGCATACTGGTGTTAGCTGTAATTCTTTCAGTAAATCCATGTTGCCATTGCACGTTAGCGTGGTATAGTCTGGGCAGCTTGATGAGTTGTAGCCTGAGCTGAGCTGCTCGCTTTAAGTTTCACTTTCACAATGGTTTTGGCTTTTTTTCATCCTAGAAAACCATGTATCAAACCATGTATCAAACCATGTATCAAACCATGTATCAAACCATGTACAGCCACCAATACGCACAGAAGTACACACTGAGCGCCTGTTTCATGAAGGCCTATTCCAATTTTACTGGTCCCACCCACTTTTCACTAGAATGTGATTGGTTGATTTGTCTGTCAGTTTCTAAACAAACTCATTGAGCTGAGCTTTTGACCCAGCTGTGCCCTCAGACTTGACATTGAAATCCTAACCAATCAGAAAGCAACGTTTTACTGCCTAGCAACATAAATAAAAAAAAAATCATGATTAGATAACTGTATTCTTTTTAATTATAAACTGTTCCCTGTTCAATTGCAGGTTAGTTTACTAAAAGATAATTATTACATTATATAGAATAAAAAATTAATTCAAAAAATCAAATGCAACATGTCATGAATGCTGATTTATTAGGTTCTAAAGGTCTTGAAGGCAAACAAAACCCACTTAAAATATGGAAAAAATAACCATAACTGAAAGATTAAAAATGTTAGGTTCTACCTGCACGAGGTCGCTCTGCACGGCGCAGTGTTTGAGGCCACATTGACTCATGACTTTAGCAGTGATGAATCCAGGAGCCTCGGGGTCCAGGGGGACATACGCTGCATCACTCTGCAAGATTCTGACAGAAAATAAACAAAACAAACAGCTCACTGGTCAGTTATGTTGTGGTATGGATGCATTACCACAAGTATGAGGTGCAGATGATCAAGAAACACGTCTAAATAAGTTACATAAATGTTTAGATTCAAATATAAAATTTCATTAAAATATTAACTCCATATTTTAGGATTCTAAACATGTAGGTTACATATATTTAAACCTAAATATTTAAGTTTTATTTTATATATTTGGATATGATTTTAAATATTAAGCATTAACTTTATATATCTAGGTTTTAACTTAAATGTTTAGATGTAGTTTTATATATTTAGATTTGAATAAATATAGGTTTAACATATTTAGATTTGACTTGTAATTTTGATTTTACTTTTAAATATTTTATTATTATTAATATTATTATTATAATAACATTTTTATTAAACAGGAAAATATTAAAAGCAATCGGGCCTGACTCAGTTTAGAACAGTTTTTCAGCAGGTTCCTGCTCTGCAGAACATAAACCTCGAACCACATAATCAGACATTCAAAGACAAAACAAAGTGACCATACAACTATGACTGGATTAATGATGTCATCCAGGTAGGACGGACTCGTCTCAGAGACATTCACAAAGTGTAGAACAGGTCTGTATGGTAGAGACACCTGCCCTCACTGTAACACCTCCACCACTAAAGGCTGGTCTGGAGACAGCAGTAGCTGATGAATAGAGTCTCTTTGATGTCTCAAACATCTTTGGCGTCCATCATTTCTGCTCAGCGGGAATCAACTGTCATCAGTGAACAGCAGCACTGAGGCCCACTGGTCCCTCGTCCAGTGTAAATGCTCCCTGGTCCATCTAGATGATGACGCCTGTGACTGGTGTTGTGATCAGGGACCCTTGTAGGTCATCTAGCATGCAGACCACGCTGATATAAACAGTTTTCAATGGTCTGGCGTGACACTTGGGTGCAGCTAATATCCCTGGCGTCAAGGGGGTTGCAGAGAGGTGTGATGAGCTTTGTTGGATGGGGAGGAAAGGGTTTCTGAGCCAAAGCTGTTAAAGAACTGGTTCAATTTATTAGCCCAGTCCAGGTCTCCAGGCTCTGGACCCCCTATGCTCACTTTGTCTGTCTGATGATGGTGTTCAGTCATCTCCACACACCTCTGGTGTTGCTGGAGATGTTCCTCCTTCTATAGCTGTCTTTTACCCTCCTTATCACTCCTAAGCTCCTTCTGACTCTTAATTTCTTCTCCGTCTCCTGATTCAAATCTGGAGTCAGCCATGGCTTCTTGTTGGAATAACCTGGGGTGTGGGTGGTGGTGGTGGTGGTGGTGGTGGTGGGGTGTTTACACACCATATCAGGAAACACTCAGTATGTTTTAGAATATAATAAAATAGAAATAACCTATATTGTCCCTCAGTGGGGAAATTCAGGTGTACCAGCAACAAACTGACAAGCAGATTCACACAAAAGTAAAAAAAAAAAAAAAAAAAAAAAAAAAAAAAAAAAAAAAAAAGGAAAAAAAATGAATAAAACAATGTACTTTAATGGCAAATTTAAAGCATACAAATAATCAATAGGACTAAATTGGATTCTAAATATTTGTATTTAACATTATTATTATTTGAGACTAATTATGGAAAAATACTGCTGTTAATTTTTGAATTGACCACTTTAAACTTTGTTTGACCTTAAATAAAAATGCAAATACAAGATGGTGCAAACTGACCCCAGAATCCAGACAGGCACGAGCAGATCATCACTGCAGCACAACCCGATGAAACTGCTCTGAGAACAGTTCTGTAGTAAAACAGCAGAGAGTTCCCCTGAGAGCTGAGCCAGGTCTCTGTACAGCAGCGAGCCTTCAGGGCCCCCCGAGCCGCTGTCGAACATCACCGCCGTTCTGTCAGCGTGCACGGAGGCGGCTGAGATCACGAGCTCCTGAAGCGTCCGAGCAGCCATGCTGACGAGCCGTTCTCTGACCGTCCGATCATTCTCTCCCAATACTGACTAAAAGCACACAAACTCTATTTATTTGCATTTTACCCATTGTGTTTTGATTGTTTTTTTTACTCCGCGTTCGTCGCGCTAATATGACGCATCCGTTGTAAATGACGTCTCTGTGATGTTGCATTCAAAGTTCTCTAATCTACTAAGGGACGCCAAACACTTGAAAATTTGACAAATTTAAATAAAGATAAATTAAGTAAATATAAATAGACTAATTTGAGTTTGATATAAATGTGACACGACAGAGTTTATTTATTTGCATTTTCTCTTTCAATATATTTGTTAAATAACTGACTGTTTGAAAACTGTGTCTTCCGAGTTTCTGTAAAGGCATCGCGTGTCCGTTGTCCAATCACAATCAATCTTTTCTGTGAAACAAATCTCAAACTAAAAGCGCCTTTCTCGATTACTGGCCAGCAACTTCTCGACCACGTATTTTTAAGAAAAACTCTTTTTTAACGCACAGCATGAACGAACTTTCAAATGAATGTTTCCATAAAAATTCGCTCAACTTTAAAAGAGCTCTGGATAGGATTACACAAAAGGTTTGTTAACGTTAGCCGGGATTAGCTAGAGTTAGCTTAACTTCATTTACAGGCTATGCATTGCTAAAGCAGTTTGTTAACATCTGTGAATGTTTCTCAACAGTATTCAAAACTTCAGTATCTAGACGAGGGCATAGAGGTGGACCTTGGCAGTATACAATGGGCATGTAAGTAAACTAAAAATCTTTTAGAAGGTTGTGGATATTTGTATTCAGTACATGTGGGTGATTGGTGGTTTGACCACATAAAGTGAACTTTACTGAAACTACATTAGATCCGTTTAAATGAAAATTGTGAGCCATAAATAAAATTAGGCACTGCGCATAAATACATTTTATTATAATAAAAGGTTAATATAATGTAAGTTGATTTATTTTTCTTCATCGCAAAATCAACAGAGCATTACAAATTCCAAGTTTTTTTTTATATAGATATTATATGAATATATATAGAACTAAAAAAGGACTGAGCAGTAACGATAACAAATAAGCAAACAAAACAAGGAAGAGTAACTGGATACACACATTCTCAAACTTTGAGGGTATAGTCATCTATAAAACACACAGATATAATCTTAAATTATATGCTGACTCACATATTCCAGTAACGTGGATTTTGGTAGCTTCACATTTTTTCAATGCAATCTCATACAAAAGCTTGAAAATTTTTGGGAAATTTTTAGGAAACTGCGCTTGTTAATAAAAAAGTTTGTCAATATATTCAGAGGATTTGAACCCAATTCTTTTATTTTCCAAGTGTAAACCGAATCTAATATTCTGAAAGGTTAAATTAGGTCACAATACGTTCTTACAGATTATCCAGCACTGGAACTGAAACTAGAAATCTTTAATTGCATCTCATAAGTAGAAAAGGTGATGAACAGTTTCAATTTCAGAATCACAGAAGATCTTTAGCTGGATAAATTGATTTAACACTCTAAATAAAACGAATTTCTTTAGCTTTGGGAAAGAAAGATACTGATTCCTCAAATGATTTCACTAGATCATTTTTCCCGATATAATAAGTAACCTTTATTTATGTAACACTTTTCACAGGTCAAAGACCACAAAATGCTTCACAATAAAACAATCATAGAAAACACAAAAGATAAAAACATGATAAAACAAAAACACAATACCTCATACAGCATAAAGCTAGATAAAAGCCAGCCTGAATAAATAATGATGATATATAATGATCTTTATTTTTCCAAATAAAGTTAAATTGAATTTGATCAACTTCTTTGAATGCTTTATCAGATATAAACAAACATTGTGAGGGGCAGATTGATCTGAAAAGGTTTGTGGCGTTCTTTTTGGTTGTTGGGTGTTTTTGGCGCCACCTGCTGGTAATGTACTGCCTCTACATTGTATTTTTATTTGATCACTTGCTTTAATTTTTGATTTGCAGCCTGAACCTGAAATTTTTACAAAAAAAGTTTTTAAAAAGTACAAACCTTTTCTTTTTTTTTTTTTTTTTTTAAAGATAACTACCTAAACAACAGTAAAATGTAATTTTAATCCTTTAGGAGGGAATTTGTGGCCACTGAATTATACGTGATAAGAAAGTTAAACATTGTCTTTGATTACTGTGACCCTAATATTCATTTTAAGTAAGTTTATATTATTATTCATTTACATAATATTATATCTTATATTGCTTCAAAATGAATAAAATACAGATGTATGTGAATAAACTAAATTTTTTACTCTTTAAACATATGCATTTTGTTTTTATTTCTTTTTTTATTCTTTATTACCTTTTGAAAATGTTTACTGTATTAATTGAAATAAATCAACCAATTCATAAAAAATAAACTTAGCCATTTGTGCAGAATTTTTACTATAAGTTGCTTAATACTGTATGCAAATGAGCTCAGCCTGAAATCACATATTTCTTTTTTCCTTATTTTTGTTTGTTTTTTTACTCTAAATTAACAAAAACCGAATGTTGTATTAAAAAGACCTAAACACAGTGAATCCATATCCTTTCATAAAATATCTTACAGTTTTTGGGAGATGCAATTATATAATGACCACCACCCTAATGTTTACTGCTGGTTCACAGTAAATGTTTCTACTTATATTGAAAATGATCAGAAAATTGTTTTAAAAACCTGAAAATTTGAGTCATTTGTGCAGTTGGAAAATTAAAATAGGAACCCTGTTTGCTATTAAATACATTTTCCCTTTAGTTTTACGTTTCTTTTTCATGTTGCAGCACTTGATGAATACATGGACCTCTCCAGAAAACAACTGAACAGTCTGGAGTCAAAGGTTTGTCCATAAACTCCTTTTTAATCACCAACTTTGCTTTATGTCGGCTTTAATCGTGTGTTTTCTCATCAGAGCCTGGTGGATTTGAATGAGGAGTCATTAATCGGTGAGGATCTATTTAAAATAAAAGACATTTATGTGCTGCATTTTTTGTTTAAATTAATTTCTTCAACTTTTACCCACAGGACAGAGTGTTTTAGGAAACTCTCAGGTAAAAATAGCTGTAACGATCTGCTTTGAATGCCTTACATATATATTTTTAATAAGAAAAGATTTTTTAAATAAATTTGAACAGTTGGACCATTCCTATAATGATGGCGATGCTGACAGGACTTGTGTCTCTACCAGAGGACTTGGAGTTGAAGACAACAGTAAGAGCACAACTTTATCACTACATAATGAACCAGTTCTTGGCTAATTTCATGGTGAATTAAAGTCAGTTGTCTTAATTCAACTTTTCTGTATCCTATAGAAGTGATGAGCTTATTGGAGGAGGGCTGCAGAGCCTTGTCTGAGAACGAGCTCCTGCCAGAAGATCAAGATGAAGAGTTACAAGTGTCTTTAAACAGTAATGGCAGCTCCCAGTCCTTGGTGGAGCTCTACCCTAGCATGGTCAGTCGGATAGAGAGAGCCTGGCATCGGCAGCACATCGCCGACGCTGCCAGCTCGGTGTTAAAGAGGTATCGCAGATTTCGACAGCAGCCAAAACGAAGCAGTCTCAACAGCACCTTCGACGTCACGCCGAGACATACCAAGAGAAACCCTCAAACCAACAAGGTGCTGCACAAAGAGAGCTCCCATAGCTCTGTGAAAAGGATCAGGCCTGAAGTCACCCCTGAATCTGTCCAGCAGTCCACCGTCACCAGTCTGCATGGTGGGCAGGTGCAGCAGCAGTCTCCTGGAAAGGACAGAGCCTCCCTGAGAAGAGAGGTGCCTCATACTGTTCGTGTAATGGACTTTTACAAGGCTGCTAAACCTAGAGAGGTCTCTCTGAATGAGACCTTTGTTGTGTCTGAGCTGCCCCAACGTAAACCCCAGCTGGGAGAACAGGTCTCTAGCCACACTGCCAGTCCATCACGACTTTCTTACATTACTGTCATGGACTCATCGTTCAGGGAGAAGTCTTCTTTTATCTCTTCAGCCTCAACAGAATCTGTCATATGTGCAAAAGAAGCTCCAGCTTTAAAGGAGAGGCCCAACTTCTACAGCTCTCCAGTCAGGCAGAGTCCTTTCAAAGCACAGGTGACCAACTCGAGTAGATCACCTCATGCATTTCCCCAAAGCCCCCAAAGGTGCTCTTTGGATGAGTTGGTGATGTCAAGATCACTGTACAAGTCTCAACCTTCCACTCCAAGCAGGCCTGTGATACAGCAGAGGATGCTTCACCCCCCCGGCTCCCATCATTCCTCCCAGCAGCAGCTCCATCTGCCTCAGTCAGCTCGAAGAGCAGACGCTCATCCCAAACTCAGACAACACCTCTCCTTCGACTCCTCCCTCCCACTCACCGTGTCACCAAAGAAAGTGGATGAAGATTTCATCCAACTTTACCACAAGTTTGTGTGCAAGAATAAGTTGGCTTTCTTTAACAGCCTCCCCTGTCGCCTCTGCACTAGAAGCTCCGAAGGCAGCAAAGGTCACTCTTCGTCTTCATCATCTCTGGCAGCTCTCTCTTTGTCGCCCCACCGTGCCGTCCTGTGGAAACGTCACAAGGAGCTGCAGGATGACAGATACCCACAGTCCAAACGCCTCAGGGATGAGTGCCACACATACTCACCAGGGTCCAAACGCTGCCAGAACAGGATGCTGAAACATCTCTCTCCATCTGAGCTGGAGCCACCTCGTGGGGCTTCATCTTTTAGCCCCAGTAAACACAGAATGCAGGAGCCTGCAGCGCGTCAGGAAGCCTGGATGAGTCGGCGCCAGGCTGCTGATTTTAGTTTGGGTAAGACTTGTTTAAAAATCAATACCTCTCAGGTGTAATCGTGCACGTGTTGCAAATTTTATATTATTTCTGTGCTCCTTTTAACAGATTCGTTTGAGAAGAAAATGCCAAAACGGCTACAGCCCCAGGTGATCAGGATGAAGCTTCATGCAGTGTTGCTGACCTCAGCACGTTTTTATTGATGAATAACCAACTTTTCTTCTTTATCAACAGAAGCTGGAAATGAACAGAGACCACCAAGGACCAGGCTGGTCCTGAGAGCCAAGGCAGCAGTTTGCTGTCTGATACGTAGTCTCGTAGTGTTGGAGCTGCAGTAATCGCTAACTGAATATTAAAATGATCAGGCAGTGACGTTTTCAAAAGCTGCATGTACATTCATTGTTAAAGTTTTGTTTCTATCTAAATGTTCATTGTGCTGTATTCCATCATTCCTAAAGCGAATACAGATTTTATTTTCTATTGATTATAACGGTGTAATGATTTCAGTTTTATAATGCATGTGATGATTCTCCCTTTTTTTATTACAACTGAGTTCCTTTATTAGTTAATGCTTTGTAAAGTGAAGAAAACAGACTGTTAAAAACAACATGTTGGTTCACTTAAAGTAAACAAGTAAAATAAAGTTTCTTTTGGTCACTAGTCTTGTGTTTCTGACTTGGAAAAGTCCGTCTGATGCTCCTGATCGATACTTCAGCTGCATGGAAAGATGTGCAGTTGACATTCTGAAAATACCTTTGTTGTAACAAAATTTAAAAAAAAAACCCACATAAAGCAAATATACAAATGAGTTATTGTGTGCCCAGAAAAGTGCCCCTGTCATCACACCATGGTGTGACTTCAGGTTAAAAAGACAACCCACAGTCCCAGCAGCTGAACAAAGTTCTGAACAGACTGACGGTTTCAGGTAGCAGAACTCAGACTTGTTGGAAGTATTACTCTGCTGTTTTCTTCTGGAGCTCCAGCTGGTTGTGTTGGAGCTGCTGTCACCACTCCAGCTCCACCGGATATTTCCCCGTCAGACAGGCAGTGCAGTGGCCCACCATCTTGCTGGACATGGAGCTGATATTGTCCTTCTGAAAGGAGGCAACTCCCTCCTGAACAGCTGATACGAGTCCCTCTACCGTTAGATACTCCACGCTGTCTGCACCTACACAACAGTTAACAGACACACAATTAAACTCTGCTCCACAATGAACAGACCGTACTGTCACTGATACGACTTACCAATATAACCAGCAATGTCCTTAAACTCTGGCTTGTTGGCAATGAGCTCTTCTTTGGTTGGAATGTTGATGCCCATGTAGCACGGGAACTTGATGGGAGGAGACGCCACCCTGATGTGGACCTGTGCATGAAAACATCTGGATTTATATCAGCCGAGTTGACGTTTGAGTGCCAGTTAACACTAGAGAAAACTTTCTATTTAGATATTTTGATATAAAATTGGGGAGCATCTTTAAAGAGAAACTGGCTAATTGTTAACATAGATCCATAACATCTAATTACATTAATCAGCTAAAAACATGACAAACGGTAAAGAGTATTTTGTGTGTTTATAACCAGTACCTCACTAGGCTGCAACAAACTGCAAACTACATTAGTGAGGGAGTTTCTAAGATGTCTCAAAAAATGTGTGAGACTTCTCAGTTTCCTTGTGCGAGTCGTTCTCCTGTCGCTGGAATTTTGCAAGCCTGAGTTCTGAAATTAGACTCATTGTGGGCATTTAGGACCCATCACAACTCGTTTCTGAGAGTCAAAGTGTAAAATGTGAGACACGTTTGGATTTGATAACTAAACAGACATACACTTGTCGGTCACTTTATTAGATACACCTTGTTAGTCTGCCTTCAGAACCTCTTTAGGTCTTCATGTCATAAATTCAACAAGGTGTTGGAAACATCCCTCAGAGGTTCTGGTCCATATTGACATGACATCATCACAGTAGCTGCAGATTTGATTTGATCTGATCGGACTGAGATCTCAGGTAGGCTGTGGAGTTAAACCAGGATCAGGTGGTACTAAAGAGCCCAAAGTGGGACAAGAAAACCTCCACACCATTAAACCACCAGCAGCCTGAAGCGGTGATACAAGCCAGGATGGATGCAGCTTTCCTGTTGGAGACACCAAGACCAGACCTGAATGTTGCAGCTGAAATCGAGACTCATCAGACCCAGTCTCTTCTGGTCCAGTTCTGACGATCCTGTGCCAACTGTAGCCTGTTTCCTGTTCTCAGGTGACAGGAGGGACACCTGGTGAGGTCTCCTGCTCTGTAGTCCATCTGCCTCAAGGTGGTTCCAATATGGATACTAATTTTGGAATTAGTATTTAATTGAGCTTCTTTCTGCCCATTGACCTCTGACATCAATGAGATGTTTTCATTCACTGGATATTTTCTCATCTTCAAACCTTTCTCTGTAAACCCCAGATGGTTGTGGGTGAAAATCCCAGCAGATCAGCAGTTTCTGAAATACTCAGACCAGCTCGTCTGACAACAACAAACAAAGTTCCTTCAATCTCCTTCCGATGCTCAGTTTGAACTTCAGCACGTCTTGGTGCTTAAACACATGGAGTTGCTGACATGTGACTGACTGATAAAACTCTTTGTTACAAACAACTCAACAGGTGTACATAACAAAGTGACCAAACTAAACTAAAAAGACGTTTTTGGTGATTTTGAAGTGGTGTTCTGTCGGTTATCCCACGTCACTCAAAGCAGGCGGAGTCTCTAAAAACAGGAAGTAGTCCTCTGATCAGGAGAGACCCTGCTGCAGAATGGTGAAAAGCTAGCAGCTAATTTAAGGACATAAAACTCAAAAGGTCATTCTGATGTGTTACAACACTAAAACACCTGTTTGTAAACCTCTAGTTTTGCATGAGACTGTTTAGTTTCAACTGAACGACTGAAATACTATGCTACTATACGTGCTGCAGCAGCAGTGTAAACACCATAAACTAAACTTTCTAGAGACTCCGCCCATTTTGAGTGATGTCACTGTGGTATGGTCCTTCCAGTAGATAAAAAACTGATAAAACTCTGCTTTAAAATGACCAAATTATCATTTTAAGAAACGTTGTGACTAAATTGTGGAAAGAAATGCAAATGTTTGTCCTATCATCCACGTGACCTGGCCATATATAGAACTTTAATATTGTAATTCTCATACATTCAGTGTGATTTCAGCTGAAAATTCACACATTTTGCTCACAACTTTGTTTCTCCAACAAGTTGCACCCAGTGAAATACAGGCTGTCTGTATTCATGTCATTACCCTGTCTATCTATTTAAAAGTTCAAATAACTACTTTATATACCTCTGTATGAATGACTCTGTATCTACTCACAATCTGTCAAGTTCAAGGTAACCAACCTGTTTTGCACCAGCTTCCCGCAGCAGTTTGATAATGGGGGAGATGGTGTTTCCTCTGACGATCGAGTCGTCAATCAGCACCACTCGCTTCCCTGCAAAGTTGTCCGTCAGTACCCCAAACTTCTTGGCCACTCCGAGCTGCCTCAAGCGGGTATTTGGCTGAATAAATGTCCTGCCGACATAGCGGTTCTTACACAGAACCTCCATATAAGGAAGACCAGACTGAAAGGAGGAGGAGGATGTGAGAAGAGACATGAAAAATCAAATACAAGCACTTTCAATATGAGTTTTCAAGATGTTCCAGCTCTTCGCGTTGGTGATTCTTTATATATAAACAGTACATATTTACTCAAAATGACTATTTTGATTTTGAGTGCCGATACAGATAACTGATTTTTGTGCAGCTCTGACCTGCTGATAACAATTCTGACATATTCTGGTTTACTCCAAATAACTATAATCACCAGAATATGTTTGTTAAATCTCTGATTAACTTGAAAATTATGATTTCAGAAGAAAACATTTGTACATAAAAGATCTATTAGCATAAGTTAATGCTTAGTGAGTTCACAACTGGGATAAATGTCTAAAATTTTTATGGCTGCTTGGTGATGGTGCATTCACCAACAGAAAGAAAAAAATTCAACTCCTGGAGTCTGAAATTGTCCAATTCCAATCACCAGCTGACTTTTTGGTTACATTTTAAAGGATTTCAAACACCCTGAAGAGATGTCTACCAGACGGTGAAACAGGCAGGTGATTTATGAACAGACCTGCTGAGCGTAGCCCAGAGCAGCAGGCGTTGCAGACTCTGGCACCGTACTGACCACATCTGCCTCAGTTGGAGCCTCAATGGCCAACTGCCGACCACAGCGCTGCCTCACAGTATACACCATCTGCCCTGCAGTGCGTTTATGAGATAATACATGAGCACGACACAGCTAAAGGTTTCAGTAAACGTGTTACCAAACAAAAATATACCTTCAAAAATGGAGTCTGGTCTGGCAAAATAAACATATTCAAAAATGCAGAAAGCAGGAAGGTCTCCTTCAGGACGAGGGACAACACTCAGAGACTGGACTCCGTGTTTGGATATCTGGACAATCTCTCCTGGTAAGACCTCTCTGTAATACCTGAGTGAAGGAGCAACAGTGCTGTAAACTCACAACTCAGCAGTGATTATAGAGAAGATATAGTATGATGCAACAAAACGATTACTTGGCACCGATGGACTGGAAGCTGCAGGACTCTGATGAAACCACCCACCCCTCTGTGTCCTCCTCTCCTGAACCTAACGAGGAGCAAAGCCTCAAGTTAATCATCCACCAGTAGCTGTTTGACCACACACAAAATCAAATCCCAGCTTGATATGCTCACGAGGCCCCTCTCTTCATCAGAAAATCTGTTTGGGTCTTTTAAAGGACAGAAGTGTTTGTTTTCTGCATAAAAAAGCAACTCATGAAACTGAAGCGTGATTGATAAAGGCACCGCCTCGGAGTTTCACAATATTCAGAGCTGTAGTTGTTGTGTAATCTTGTTGACAGACAAACGGCACATTTATGACATCCTTTAAATACCTGTACTGTGGAGTTTAGAGACGGGAACAAGCCTTCCAATGCAGAGGGGTCGATTCCCATAAGGGTCACGCACCGCATAGATAACATCTTTATACATGATCAGCAACGAGTACGACGTTGGAGTTTCAGTCATGAGGTTTTTAATTCTGAAATTAAATTAAAACAACTTAAAAACGTGTATTTAAATGGGCTAATTATCAGCATCAGGTTTTGGCACTCACCTTGCAACCCAGTCAGGTGTGTCCAGCTCCTCCATGGGCGGAGTCAGAGCCAGCAGCTGGGTGATGAGCTCACTGTCTGAGCCGGTGGAGAGGCCAACACCGTGGCGCATTACCTGGGTCACACAATTCATTCATTCATTTTTTAGCACAATAAAAATATACAGTCAACAAAATTTAACAATAAATAAAAGATTTGTTTCCTTAAAATTCTGATTTTCAGCACCAATGTTACACAATTAAAACAACATGAGAATAATAAAAAAAATGTAATAGAAGAGAAAAAAGGTTATTAAAAAGCTGATACTATGTATTAGGCTTGGTTTAATAGACATGACTTTAGATTGTTTTCATTCAAAAATGTTAAAGGGATACTTCACCAGAAAGTGATTTTTGTCTATTGTCATATTCCTCATAGTTAGAGAACTGGTTAAAACAATTAGTAACCAGCCCAGCTGTTATCCTGATCCAGCAGTACTCCTTTAGCTTTAGCTTAGCGTAAAACACTGTGTAAGTGAATGGTAACAACTAGCATTGAGAGAAAAAAAAGTTCTTAAAACTCACTCAGTAGTGATACTAATGATACTAATTCTTGACCTCAATAATCATATCGACTGCAAGTGAAAATAAAAAGTAACACAAAGGAATTACAGGTACTATTTTAGACTCGGGACTACTTTATGACAAAGAACAGCTGTAAGCCTCCGCTGAACGACACAGCGGCTCCAAGGAGACCTACTTCTATAAACACGTATTCGCACGTGGTTTCATGAGCATCAGTGTTTATAACCTAACATTCCTTCTTAATGTTCATTACCTTTATTGCATATAAATGTTAATAGTTTACATCACAATGTTAAAAAAAACCTCACATAATACCAGAAAGTCTTTTTAATTGTACACACATACATAGAATGTGTGTTTTTTTGCCTATGGGGGAGCTGAATGGACATTAAGTGTTCACTAATGCTTCTGACCAAACAACTTTACTCATCACAACTGAATAGTTCATCTTAAAACCTCTAACACTAAAACTGAGCTTTAAAGGGATAGTTCTGAACAGGTGAAGTGGGTTTCTGCAGAAGAGTTATGAACACATGATAGTAATCGTACCTGCTGTAGATAGCACTTAGAATAGTCTCAGTCTGAAGAAATAAAAGAGGCGATCTGACCAGACGGACAAGCTAATGGCTAACCAGAGTGGGTCAAAAGCCAATTTTACTCCAGCTAATGCAAACCACTTTAGAAACCTTTGCACCTCCATCAGTTTTGCAATACATGGTTATTTACATAGAATTCTGTAGTTATTCCTAAGAACGAACAACTGCTGCTACTGTAACATTTATGGTGCAGCATGGAGTCCTTCTATCAGCATTTATTTTATTAACCGTCAAATTTGATCATTTCTGATCTCACTCTTCAACACTTTTATGAATTGTTGGGCAAGGGATTGTCATGAAACGTTTTAAAAGTTTTAATAATTTTGCCTGATTTCTACTGTGTTGTTTTAGATTTGTATTCCATTAGGACAACTCTGTAGCACATGTCCAACGACAGGGGGAAAAAGTGTTTTGGGTTATTCTGGCACTCTTAATGAATGTTCATTAATGCACATAAGTCCCTGGAAAACTAATAAATTTAATCGGATTTGCATTAACTGCCATAAAATATCAAGAACAGACGATCTAAACTACGTGTTTCCCCAAAGCTGACCCTACCATGGGTTTAGGGTCTTGAGATGATTTCCAGAAAAACAAAACTAAAGACTAATTCCTTATACCTATAAATAGATTTACATTGTAGAAAATGAGTAAAGGCCTTTTGTTATTTAGTTTTCCAGTCATGTTTGTATAGTTCAGCTGGTGATATATTTTGTGGGTCACAAGCAACAAGCAAAAATGTTAGGTAACCACTGATCTAACCATTTATTTGGGGTTGTGTTCTGCCATGCTTTAGTCCACGTCCTGTACAAAAACAACTCAGACTAAGCTACTCCAATCCATCACTCCTACAGTAGCTGCAGCAGTCACACATGTGAGTAATGCTTCACTAACATCTGGTACATTTCCCACCTCACTTAAGCATGCTCAGGTTACACCGCTGCTCAAAAAACCTTCCCTTCTTCCAAATCATGTGGAGAACTACCGACCTGTCTCTCTCCTCCCATTTCTGTCTAAAATCATTGAAAAGGCGTCCTTCAAGCAGGTCATCGAATACCTCTCACTAAACAACCTCCTTGACCCAGACCAATCTGGGTCCACTCCACTGAAACAGCTCTGTTAGCAGTGACAGAAGCCTTAAAAGGAGCCAGAGCGACTGCCAAGTCCTCAGTACTTATCCTGCTGGACTTATCGGCTGCATTTGACACCGTTAACCATGACATCCTTTAGTCCATACTATCTAGCCTGGGCATCACAGGGAGAGCACACTCCTGGTTTGAATCCTACCTCACAGGTAGGTCGTTTAATGTATCCTGGCTTGGTCACTCCTCTGCCATGCACCACCTTGCAACAGGGGTTCCCCAAGGCTCCGTACTGGGACCTCTTCTCATTGTGATATCCACCACCTCACTGGGTCAGATCATCTGATCACATGGCTTCTCCTACCACTGCTATGCTGACGACACCCAGCTCTACCTGTCATTCCTCCTGATGACCTCACAGCCTCAGCAAGAAGAATAATACCTTTATTTAACCAGGCAAAACAGATTAAGAACAAATTTCTTATTTACAACTGTGGCCTGGCAAAAGACAATGTCTTTTGAGGGAGAAAGGAAAAGGGCTACAATATAAAAACAATTTAAAATAACATGAATTAGAAACATTTTAAAAATAGTAAAAATTTACATTTACAAAATCATGAACACACACAAAAGACACACACACACACACACACACACACACACACACACACACACACACACACACACACACACACACACACACAAAAGCAATTTCATAAACACAAGATCAGAAGAGCAGCCATAAAAAATGAGGTGTCAGTCTAAGTGACAGCAGCAGGTATCTTTAAAATGTTCTGTGATCCCAGCTTGAAAAGCTGCCTTTGAGATCAACGTGTCCAGTTTCTGGGTTTTCTGCAGGTCATTCCAGTCTCTGGCAGCAGCAGACTGAAAGGACAACAATCCTGATGCAGAAGCAGTTTTAGGAACTGTTAACAAAATCAGGTTTGCAGATCGAGTGTTGTATGCAGGGGATGAAAAATGCAACAGCTATTGCAAGTAGGGAGGAGAAAAACCGAGGAGAGTTTTGTAAATCAGGATAAACCAGTGGATTTTACGACGGGTGAATAATGATGGCCAGTTAAGAGAAGAATACAGAGAACAGTGGTGAGTTTTAAAAGGAGCATTTGTAACAAACCGGATGGCAGAGTGGTAAAGAACATCAAGCTTATGAAGCAAACCTGGCTGCTGATCTGTAAATGACATCACCATAATCAAACATTGGGAGAATGGTCATCTGCACCAATGTTTTCCTTGCAGATGAAATGAAAGAGGAACGCATTCTGTAGAGGAAGCTGATTTTAGATTTAATCTTAGTCTGCAAATTGTTGATGTGCTTTGAAAAAGACAGAGTATTGTCTAGCCAGATTCCCAGGTATTTATACTCAGTGACCTGCTCTAGAGGTGTTCCATCCAGGGTGCAGATACTTGGTGAATTAGATGGTGCGTGACCTTTTTTACCAAACCACAGAAATCAGACTGTCTCTCTGATATATAGAGATGGATGAAAGCTCATCATCTCCAACTCAACCTCTCTAAAACTGAACTGCTTGTCATCCCAGCCAAACCAACCATACAACACAATATCTCAATCCAGACTGACTCCCTATCTCTGGCTCCATCAAAGACAGCTGAAATCTGGGTGTAGTGACTGACGACCAGCTGACCTTTAAAGATCAGGTTGCTTCTATCACTCGTTCGTGCTCCTTCACTTTGCTCAACATACGAAAGACCAAACCATACCTGACACAATACACCACCCAGCTCCTTGACCACTGCAATGTCCTTCTAACTGGTCTTCAGTCTGGACTGTGAAACCTCTACAAATGGTTCAGAACAGGGGGCGTCCCTGTCCATCTTCAAGAACCTCCTGAAGACCCAGCTCTTCAGAGAACATCTTCTAGACTAGCTCCTACCTTCCCTACTCCTCTGTACTCTCTTCATGCTCTTCACTCTATCCCGTGTTCTTTTTCCCCTCACGGTCACCTTAGAGACTAGTGTTCAACCATCTAAGTAGTTTGTTTAATGTTAATGTCAGGGTTAGTTGTTTGTTAGTCTCAAGGTAACTCCTTGGTTACAATATCATTTGTAAGTCGCTTTGGATGAAAGATCCGATAAATACATAAACATAAAACAAAACATCTAATAAACAGCATCAAGAAAACACATATGATGCAGGCAGATAATTATAGAGCACCAATTATGCAGCAATACTTAAAAAACCCCAAAAACAACGGCTATATTTTACCATACATAGTTTTAATTATTAATTAAAATATTAAAACTTAGTCTAAATAGATAAAAGTAAAATTTACATATTTAGCAGCAAATCTAAATATATAAAGTTATGTTTAAATATTTAAAATTTTACTTAAATATAGTAAGTTACCGGTAACTCTATATGTTAAAAACGTAATATATATGTGGTGGTTTTAACCCTCAACCTGTCTAAGTTAGTCAAATTGACCCCAAATGAATTGAAAACTCATTTAAATATCAGTTAAATATTCAGCTACCAGCTAAATTCACACTGCTGTAAAACAGAAGTAATCTACCTAAACAAAAGTGGACAGAAGAGATCCCCTTATTTATTATTTAAATCAACAGGAATAAAACATTTTTATGTTATTTTACTAACAGAGGATGACGTTGCTAATTAAATCACTGATGACTAATCAAACACACCTCCTGAATACTGTGTAGAGGTATTCTAACAGCCTGACTTATAACAGGTAACAAATCTCTCTAGATGTATAATGACACCAAATGACAGAGGGAACTCCAGAAGAGGTGCTGATGAGGCGAAGCAGGGGGTCATAATCACCTTTTTCCTCAGAGCACGGGAATTAACTAACTCCCCGTTGTGCGCCACAGCGATCTTGCCATGCAGCGTATCCACAACAAAGGGCTGGCAGTTCTGCAGCTCTGAGATCCCTGTAGTTGAATAACGTGTGTGACAAATACCAAGGTTACCATAGCGCAGTTTCAGGAGAGCCTCGGGTGGGAAAGCAGAGCTCACTAATCCCATGCCCTGTGAAACGCCAAAAGGGATCATTGTGTTTACATCACAGCTAGCAGAAACATAAAAACACTATACAATTATGTGCAGCTGGAACAAAAACAAATGTTTTCTGTTGTTAAAGTGTACTTTTATAATAATTTCAGTTCAACAATAAAGGAGAGGCGCTTCTATTCCTGATTTAGTTACCTTGTGGCTTGTGTATGTGGGTGGGCTGGCTCCATTACTTGTGACAATCCCAGCACTTTCCTGACCCCTGAGAAACAAACAGGATGAACATGTTCAAATAGATACTCAAAGTGCAATTCATAACAAACAAACAAACAAGATCACTTTAATTATGTGCCTTGAGGCGGATCAAACTGGTTTGACTTAAGAAAAATAGGAGCAGGAATGGGGAACTGAACCAAAAAAACTTGTTTCTCTGATGTGGAGCTGCCATATATGGAGAGTCGTCTTGCTGCAGCTTCAGTGCATTTACCAAGCTGCTTCTCAGATTACAGTAAATCCCTCCCCCTCTGCACACAGCTTAAGCCAGTGGTGAGGCTGCTTTTCAGCACAGAGGCGTTGCTTTCAGGCTTAACCGCCTGGTTGCCTAGGGAACCGGGCAGCAGAGACAGAGGGACTGGGGGAAAGAAAACGTTTCCAGGTCAGCTCAAACATGGAGAGAGGAGCAGAGAGACAAAGAGGAGATGATAGGGAGGTGGTACAGGAAAAAGGCTCGGTGGAAAGGCAGTGGGGGGAGGCAGAAGTGCTGGCTCTACTATCAGTTTGGGATGAGATTGGAGCTCAGCACGTAGCAGAGAGCAGAGCCACATTTGAGTTGATCTCAGAGCGTCTGAGGCGGCTCAGTGTTATGCGTAGCTGGAGGGAGTGCCAGGCCAAGAGCAGGAGCCTGGGACTTCAGAGCAGGACGGATGACGCTGCAGCAGGCACATCCACTAACTATGGCTCAGGACTGGATGGAAGGCCGGCGGACGGCTGGGACAAAGATGTGGGTAACCAGAGAGGCATTTACCCTTCCTCAGTCCCAAAGCATGAAGGTAAATCTGGGTTTGAAACAAACTGTAACAAAAACATTCAACTTTTTTAATACAAACAAAAGACAAGCATGTTAACTAGTTTTTGCTTGATGCTTTAAAAACTGATTTTTACAACTCAAATTGTAATTTAACAAATCAGATTTAAGATAATAATTTAAGTGTGTGTGTGTGTGTGTGTTTGTATCTGCAGGAAGCAAGAGTCGAATACATCCAATACTTCCGTACATTCCAAACGTGACCGAAGAAGGAGGACGCCACTGGACAGACGACGAGGTGAGGGCCTTGCTGTGCGTCTGGGCTGACCGGATAATTCGAGAACGCTTGAAAAGCACCCTGCGCAACAAGTGCATCTTCCAAGAGATGGCCCGCCAGATGCAGAGAAAGTTTGGGGTGGTACGCAACTGGAAACAGTGCCGAACCAAGTATAAGAATTTGAAATATGACTACAAGACTGCTAAAAGCGCTCATGCTGCTGGAGGCAGCAGCGCAGGGAGCCCTGGGAAGTACATGAAGTTTTTTGAAGAGGTGGAAGCTATCCTGCTCAACCAGGGACTGGAAAATGGGACAGTGGAAATGCAGAAGAGGCTGTATAATGGTGACGTGAGAGCAGAGAGGCAACAAACACCACCTGAAAATACAAGACAGGTGGCAGCCTCAGAGAGTGAGATTGTCATAGAAATTGATGATGGTAGGTATTTATGAAGCAATGCACAGTCGTTCTGAAATCTATCCTATTAATTTTATATTTTATTTTTAGATGACAACAGTGATGATTATGACATGGATGGAGAAATAGAAACACAATGGAGAGGCACAGGTATGGCAAAATACATCAGCCAGATCCTCTGTCCAATGTAGCACTGTAGGGAGTTTCATTCCCTTCATCTGCTCTTCTTCACCCCAGAGGCCCATTTAACACATGCAGATTCATCAGGTTCTGACCAGTTCCACGTGGTCACAGTGTCAGACACGGGTCGAAACTGGAGCGACCAAGAAGTACACGCACTGATTCAAGTCTGGTCTGACGAGCGCATATGCAAGCAGCTGGAGAGCTCCACCAGAAAGAGGGACATATTTGTCCAGATCTCCAACAGATTAATGCAGCAAGGCATTGAACGTGACTGGAAGCAGTGCCACACCAAGTACAAAAACCTCAAGTACCTTTACCGGTCCCTACACAGGAGCAAGGCTGACGAAGCAGAGCGAAAACGCCTCATGAGGTTCTACGACGAGGTGGACGCCATTATGATTCATGGGGCTAATAGATCACCTTGTGACACAGCAGCTGCTGATGCTGCACATTCAAGAATGAAAACAATTTTGCAGGATTGTGAGGAAAAGCCTCAGGATAATGTTTATTTGACAAAAACAAATATGGCACCAGCAGCAGATGAAAGAACTTGTAGTTCTGATTCGGTCTCTTCCATATCTACTGATGCTGCATCAAATCCAGATGATCTGAGGTTACAGACGGTCAGGGAGCACCGTTTGGATCAGCAGCACAAACTGATGAGTGAGCTGATTTTCATTTATTACCAAAATAAAACAAAACTAGAAACTGTAAAGGTCCATAAACACGTTACAATATCTGTCAAAGAAATGTTTAAAATATCACATGACTTTATTCTAACCACTCTATAAGTTACTGCTGATTTTAACACTGCCTATTTAATCTACTGTCTTCAAAATCAGATGAAAAAACTGACCCAAAGCGCTTAGCAGAATCAATTTCTGTGGCTTTACAATATTTTCCAGCTTAGTAAACATTTCATCATAACTTCCTATTATTAGTTATATATTATGACAATTCAATTGACTTTTTAAAATCTCTTTAAAATGTAAGTTTATTTAAAAAGCACCCTTTAGTTTCTTTGAGAATAGATTGTTGTCCTTATCCTAGTTTTTCACTCTTTAGGCCATTCTGAAAATTTGGCGGAAAAGGATGCCAGGCTTTCAGCACGCAGGGGACTGAAGAGGAGAGCAGTGGATCAAGGTCTGACACGCCTCCTTCTGTTATCAACGTGAAGGTCACATGATATCCACAATGACTGAAGCCTTTGTAATTTCTGTCTCAGTCCCGTGATTTACCATCAAATCTTATAATGAAATTATGGATAAGGGAACTGTTGTATAAAAACACACAATGCATGATCAATTCACTTGTAGATTATGCATCACACCAATATTTTTATCAACCGTACAAAAAAGCATTTATTCAATTTATCAGATGTAATAAATTTACTTTACTGCTCATTTCTTTATTTTCAGACTCCACAATCCAGACACCAGCTGACAAGGAGGCTCTGTGCAAGGAGGAGCAGGAGCACATCCCAATAATAAAGATCAAGTCCTTCTGTTCAATGGCCCCTCCTAACAGAGCCCCACAAAGACAGGTAATATCTTTAAAGGTACAGTATAGTTCAGATCTCATGAGAGGGTGGAAACACTGAACAATGAATATCTTACCTGTTGCAGATAGCTCAATGTATGGCCCCAGTTTAGATTAATGGATATTAGTTCTCAACAGACTGATAACTAACAATTAAGTTGAGTGAGCTAGTTACAAAGTGAATTACTACCATTAAAAAAGCAACTCAAATTTCAAGAATATTATAAAAGTTATGAATTTTACATTGCCAAAGTATATACATACAGCAGAAATTAGTAAAAGATGGTTAATGAAAAGTCACTCAGCCCATCTGCTGCTTGGATCCAGATGTTTGAAACTTCCGAGTCTCTGGTCCGGTGCCCTGAAGTCTCACAAAGTCACGTATCTCACGAGGGTTAGGTTAACCCAATGTGGCTAGCTGTTATGCTAGCTCCGGAGTGTTTTTAGCTCATGATTCCTGATTTTTTTCCATCTCTCCCTGCTTGAACGCAGCTGATTTGTTTGAATGAGTGATGAACCGCTCCAGTACAATGCTAATGTTTTTACCACTGTGAGTTAAAATGGACACTAAGGAGTGCCAAACAAGCAAAATGCCTTTAAAATTGAGTACCGTAATAGTGCATTTGAAATCCATTTGTTGCTGGCACCACTGTGATCAACTGTTAGCTCACCTGTCAGGTCAAAACTAATCTGTTTTTCAAACAGCTATCTACAACAGGTGAGATAGTAATTGTTCATAAGCTTTCCACAGAAACCCACTTTAGATTTGAACTGAGCTGATTTGGTATCTTATAAAGGAAAGCTGATATGTTCATGAAACTTTGCAAATTGTAAACTGAGTTATTACACATTTGCTCAAATCAAACTTAAGCATTTTTTTCCAAGAACCAGTGAGTTCTAATGATTTCCAATGCCTCGTGGTGCTGATGTATTACGTGCGCATGCTCAAAATGACAAATTAACTTCCTTGTCCTATAAAAGTAAATATCTTTGTGCTATAATCAATTTCAGTCACAGGTTTAAGAACTCTATTAAAATTAAAGGCACTTTCAAAGTCTTGAAAATATCACAAAATTCAAGCATTTTCTATGAACCCCGTTTACAGTGGCAGACCTAGAAAACTTTTCTAAGTGTGACAAGGTGGAGATTCTGGAAGAGGGGGGGAGGGGGGTAAACTCAGTGGAGGAAAACTTTTTGCCACAGGTCTGCAGAGCAAATAGCAGTTTTTAACACTTTCAAGAATGTTGCACTTTAATGGTAAATAAATGGTAAATGGCCTGTATTTATAGAGGGTTTTGTAGTGTTCTCCACTCCTCAAAGCGCTGTACAACACAACAGTCACACACATTCACATGCTGGTGGTGATAAACTACATTGCTGCTTGTAATGCTACAAGCTGCAAATTTTATTAAAAGTTCAATAAACGATCATCTTGTCTTTATTTTTAGTTGGCACACACCTTAAACACTTCAAGCTGTAAGCTAATGATGGCTAACTAAGAGCAGCTGCGTGCTGGTGCAATAAGCTGTTCATTTTATGTCCAATGTACGCATGAGCTGATTAGTTGACTAATCGCAAAAATATCTGGTGACTAGTCGACCAACAATTAATTGTTTGTGGCAGCCCTAACTGTAAGTAAAACTCAAATCCATTTTCAGCAATGCAACATTTTGTATTTCCTGGTGTAATGGATCATTGATTTTATTTTTAGTATTTAAAGTCAGGGGTGCACAGTTTTTTTCATTGAAGTTCTGATGCTTGGTATGCAGACCCCTGCCATGAGCGGGAGTGGGGGGTGCAGTGCGCATGCATTGCTCAAGGCTTCAGCACTGCAGCGGTCTGACACCCCCCTCCCCCAACTGCGGAGCTACTTGTTGCAGTCGTTTGGGGGCCTTTGACACTCAGTGCATTTACATGCAGTCTAGAAAACCGAATTATTGCCTTAAATCGACTTAAGTCGGTTTTTTCAACTGCATGTAAACACGTTAGTCCGGCTGAAGTCGAACTGGATCTAATCGAGCTAAAGCACCCAGATAATGCGGTCGTAGCTCGACTTCCTCCTCCATGTAAACAGCTTAGCCGAGCTAATGCTGTCTGGGCGCTCCTCCTCCGAGAGTGACAACACCGCGGAAGTGGGAATACAAACAAATCAGTAGCGGTAAAAGACGATAGCAGCAAAAACAAAAGGACAGCTTGCCAACGCTGGGTACACGAAGACGCCTGATCAAATTTGTGACCGATAGAAGCGTTTAAAACAAGAGTTTTTAAACGCTAAGAAAACAACCAGCAGAACACCGACAGGAAAGGGCGCATGTCGCCCCCTATCGTAGCGGAGTGGAGCGAACTTCATTTAAGAGTTCGGTTTTCTAACAGACGTGTAAACTAGGATAAAGGCTCCCAGTTTATTAACATAAGATCGACCTAGACCGATCTAGCTCGACTTAGATGTGCATGTAAACGCACTGAGTGTGTCTAGAGTCTGTAGCTTCCCCAGTGTGAGCATTCCTTTGCCACTCCACAGTTGGATATGAAGCTTGTCAGATTGCGGGATGCGCGGGCACCGGTCCGCAGAGGCGTGTTTGAGCGGAGGGGTCCGGTTCAATGTCCAGCACCCCTTGCTCCCCCCCAGGGTTCCTACAGGTTTCTTCAAATCAAATTCAAGTCTTTTTAAGACCATTTATTTAAAAATGTAATACCAATTTTACTGCCCATTTCACAGTTGTTGACGTAGAAAGAGGAAAAACCAGGGTGAACATTAGCATAGCGTTTCAACGGCTGGTGTTTTGCACTCTCTTGTTTACTGTAGCAATGTCCGGGGGAGGCAAGGCATAAGGATTATACCCAACAGGAGGGGAGAGAGCTCTGAGACGTGTTTGTGTAAAATAGCTAGCTATACCTAGCTTGTCTGAAAATTACACAGTGCAGCTTTAATGCCTTCACACCCATTGTACCTAGCTGAATCCTTTTTTGCATAGGGTACAAACTGCCTCAAAAACATTGTTCTCCACTGGTTTTAACCAATTATGGTCTATGTCTGTGTTGCGTTTACCGTCTGTGGTTGTGACGTCAAATATCTACTTTTACTGACTGGGGAAGGCTCTACTGGTTCCACAACTCTTTGTTTAAGCTATGTCATGTAATCATAATCATGGTTGACAAATGAAATCTTTAAGATGAAATGTGATATGGAGAAGTTACATACAGCACATTTTAAGACCCAGATACCAACATTCAAGTCTTTTAAGGTATTATTTCCAAATTCATGAATTCAATGCTTTTAAGAGCCTGTAGGAACCCTGCCCCCATGTAAAGCCTTTTGCTGCCTTTTAATGGAGTCTGACATGTTTGAGATGCCACTGATTCACACAATGTGTGTTTGGAAACTATAGTGACTGACTGGAATGATAAAAAATATTTATTTATATGGTATAATCCACTGATTAATGATTTGTTATTATAGTAGCTGGAAAACGTTCGCGTTTTTTCACATAAATTATTAAAAAGTAACTTAAATATTTGTTTAGTAGAATCTTCTTCATTTTAATATAAAAAAGTACTGTTTTTCACTTGAATGACTAGCCACATGTCTGGTAATCTATACTGACTCTAACGAGAAGCTAAGGACTCATTAGCTAAATGTGATCGTTATTAGTAGTTCTACGGACACCTTTACGCTCCTTACCTGTGTTGTAAAGCCACCAGTCCCAAAGTCAGGACCTGAGCCACCTCCAGCTGCGTGGGCCACTCTCCGGCAGCGACACAGCCGAAAGCCCCGCATTCCTCCCCGATACCGGACGCCTCAAACTCCATACCGCCGCTGTGGAAGTGCTTCCCTCCGTCCGTCCCCCAGTTGCCCCGTTTACGCGAAAAAACCCGTCTCGTGCCTGTTCGTCCGTGAGCAGTCAGCGTGCGCGTGCGTGTAGAGTATTGACTAAACACGTGCTCACAACGTGGCCAACAACAAGGTCAGCTGACACCGTTTTAACTCGCTATCACGGGTCCGAAAAAAGGTTAACTTCGTCACGAGAATGAAAGGTCGATAGCTTTTATGTTTTGTTTTATATAAGCTGAAGAAACAAGCTCCCAGACATTTTATCACAAATTAATCAACACGCATGGTGTTACTAAACTGTTCTGTTGGGTCAAAGAACGTCTTGTTGTTTTTCTTGATTGGATTTTTTTTTTATCAAATTGATCCTCTTATCACAGAAAACATGGTTGCATGTCCGAATTTTTCTTCCTGTTAAAGTTTGATCGTCTTGATACCACGTGGTAAACAGTGCGCTGCTGTGATTGGTTGAGTGAATGTGTTCGATCGATGTGATTGGCTAAGAGTGGACGTAAGACACGGCCCCTCGCTGCATGTCCGCGCGCCTCTGTGCTGCGTTCTCCTAACTAACAAGTTGTGGGGCGTTTTTGGTTTGTCTTTTCAGGACATTTCAGCTCCGATCAGCACGATGGCCTCCACTACAGGTACTACACAGAGATTCTGTTCACTTTAGTTGTTGAATTAAGTCAGCATCTGTCTGAATATTGCTTATGTGCGTGTTTTCAGAACTAAACGTCGGCCAGAAGCTCAATGAGGGGAAGACGAAGCAGATTTTTGAGCTGGTGGACCAGCCTGGGTTGGTTCTGGTCCAGTCCAAAGACCAAATCACCGCCGGGAACGCTGTGAGGAAGGACCAAATGGAGGGAAAGGCTGCCATCGCCAACAAAACGACGTGCTGCGTGTTCAAACTTCTCCAGGAATCTGGTGAGCGCTCAGTGAGGTTGTAATCATAAATTCATTCAATAAAAGATGCTGCAGCAGGTTTCTGAGTGGGCTGAGACCCTCAAGCTGCTTTCTATTGCACTGAGCCAATTAAAAGTGTATAATCAAGGCGGCCTCACATTCACATGAAGAGGTTGTCTCAAATAATAATAAAACTTACTTTGAAAAAGTTGCAAAAATACAGTTTGAATGCTGAAAGAAACCATAGATCTGAACTATAGATAAATCTGATCAGATGTTCTCAGAAATCCTTTGAAGTTAAAGCAGAAAAAATCTAAACTTTAAGTGAGTGATTTGCTGTAGTATAACAGGTTTTTTAGTAATTAGAACGAATGACCTCAGAGTTGAAGTGAAGGGATGATGTGTGTGTGTGTGTGTGTGTGTGTGTGTGTGTGTGTGTGTGTGTGTGTGTGTGTGTGTGTGTGTGTGTGTGTGTGTGTGTGTGTGTGTGTCAGCCAAACTGTGCTAATGACGGTCTTGTGACTTGCAGTCTTCCTAAAAAAAATAAAAAAACTTGAAGTCTTCCTAATTCACCATAACCAGACTAACCACATCCGACTTAACCAGAATGTAATGTAGGCATGAAGCCTGTCTCGTGCTTAAATCTTTCAAACTTTCGCTGCCTTTTCTACAAAGTAAAACTTGGTGGATGGATGACTTTTCAAATAAAAGTGTCAATGACCTTGTGACTTGTTGTCACCTCCCAGGGTTTCTCCCTCTGTTTCGTGAGAAATAACATTTTTGGAGATGCACAGATTTAGCCTGACAGCGACGATGTTCACGGTCTTTATGGAGGCTGTTGTAGAGTTTGAGAGTGATTTTTCTTTTTGAACATCCACTTCCTTTTTGCAGGCATTAAGACTGCCTTTGTGAAGCAGCACTCTGAGACGGCGTTCATCGCAGCCCACTGTGAGATGATTCCCATTGAGTGGGTGTGTCGCAGAGTGGCTACCGGGTCCTTCCTGAAGAGGAATCCAGGAGTCAAAGAGGGCTACCGCTTCTCCCCTCTGAAGATGGAGATGTTCTTTAAGGTAAGCCCAGCTGCTCACTGGACTCGCTGACTTTGGAAGTGTGTGGACTGACTGTTTTGTGGTTTTTTAGGATGATGCCAACAATGACCCCCAGTGGTCAGAGGAGCAGGTTCTGGCTGCTAACTTCAGTCTGGCTGGACTTGCTATTGGTCAGTGTGAGGTGGACATCATGAATCACAGCACTGTGGCCATCTTTGAGATCCTGGAGAAAGCTTGGGCCACTCAGAACTGCACTCTGGTGGACATGAAGGTATGCAGGCCTGCACCGCCCCCTGCTGGTGATATTACTTTTTGATTTAATTTAAAATCTAAAATCTTGCAGATTGAATTTGGGGTGAATGTGAAAACACAAGAAATTGTCCTGGCTGATGTAATCGACAATGATTCCTGGAGGTTGTGGCCCGCTGGAGATCGGAGCCAGCAAAAAGATAAGCAGGTCTGGGATTTGACTTTGCTCATTTTAAAGGATTTTTTTTTTAAAACTCATGAGCTGCAAATAACAAAATCTTAACTTTACTCTTCATTTTCAGGTGTACCGAGACCTAAAAGAAGTGACTCCAGAAGCTATGCAGATGGTAAAGAGAAACTTTGAGTGGGTCTCTGAACGGGTCAAGGTACTGAACTCCTTCATCTGAACTGTTATCAGGATTTGTTCTTATGGTTTTTCGCTGGAGAAATGGTGATTTGGAATTAGCCAATATTCAGCATTGGCTTAATTGGTAATTTGGCAAATCTGAAATTCAAAAATCTGATTTTATTTTTATTTTCGGGGAGCTGTGAATGCACTTTGCCAAAAAGCTATACAAAGAAACCTACATTTTCCCCAGTCTGTGAATGGCGGTCAGAGTTGTACAATAATCAAACATCTGTATCAACCCTCAAAACCAGAATTTGTGAATCTCTGTCCTGTTTGTAGCTTCTGCTGGAGTCTCACACCAGTGGCAGGGTGGTGGTTCTGATGGGTTCTACCTCAGACATGGCACACTGTGAAAAAATAAGGAAGGCCTGCACCTCCTACGGGATCCACTGCGTCCTTCGAGTCACCTCGGCACACAAGGGTCCAGACGAGACTCTTCGGATCAAAGCGGAGTACGAAGGTGAAGTTTTGAGCAGCGGATTAACAAAGAGGACTTCTATGTGATGTTTGACACTCCAAACGCGTTTTTCCACAGGTGACGGCGTCCCGACTGTATTTGTGGCTGTAGCTGGGAGGAGTAACGGTCTTGGGCCGGTGATGTCTGGAAACACAGCCTATCCCGTTATCAACTGTCCTCCTCTCACTCCAGACTGGGGAGCACAGGATGTCTGGTCCTCGCTCCGAATGCCCAGTGGTGAGCAGAACCCTCAGTGCTTTGTGTGCTTCATCACTCAGAAACCACAGCAACCAGGCTTCTCCTTATTTGATTGTATTTGTTTTTCCCCTGCAGGCCTCGGTTGCTCCACGATCCTTTCTCCAGAGGCCGCTGCTCAGTTCGCAGCACAGATCATCGGCTTGACCAGCCACCTGGTCTGGTGCAAGCTGAGGGCCTCCATGCTCAATACCTGGGTCTCTCTCAAGGTTGCAGACAAAAAATTACAAGCCTGCAGCCTGTAAAGAGTTGGCACCAGTCTGAATCCTGTACATGTAGTGTCTTAGTTTACCCAGAGCTGTAGATGTTCCTCACACACACAAAGCATTCCTATAAGAGACAAATAAAGATAAGCTCTCATTCTGTCTCTTTGTTTATTTCAGTTTAATTTTGTTGTTTCTCTAAATAAATGAACAGATGTCATTATCGATGTGCCAGCCTTTTAGACAAGCCTTTACTTTGTAGGATTCAGCAAAACTATTGACTTGATTTCATTTATTAGTTTCAGAATCATTTAAATGATTTCAGTTGTCATCAGGATGTAAAACGTTCCAAGTGTTAATCCAGCTCCTCAAAGCGTTTCTTTTAGTGTGATTTTACTTTTTAAAGTGCTCTATAAATCAAACGGCCTTCTCACTGGATAAGGTGTTTCAAAGTGCTTGGATTTTAAACAAAAGCTTGAAAGTGACTGAAACTGGTCGTAGCAGAACCTTTCTGAGACGTGAAGTATTTGTTTTGAGGACATGTACGCTGTAGGAAAACCAATAACCTCCTGCTCATTTTCCATTCGATGCAGTTTATCCTCGTGCAGCTCTTGGTTAAAAGTACAAAAAAATGAGTGTAAAATGTCTTCACATTTACCTTTGGCCTTATTTTTACAATTTTATAAAAAGGTTTTATTACTTTTAGTTTGCATAAACATGTAAGGTGCTGGAAAAATCTTGAAACCCTTTTTAAATGCTTAGAAAATAATTTTGATTTAGGCAAAGTTTTAAGAGCCCTGATAAAAATACTTATCATTTATCATCAGGTGTTTGTTTACCTTTTGGTTATGATTTTTTTCATTCTATATATAATTTTAGATGCTACCGACAGTTATTACATGTCTGAATTAGGGGACTTCACTTGACTCCTTGAATCTGGTTTCAGGTCAGAACATCGTCACTATGTTTATCTTCAGTGAATTCATATCCGAGATACAACTTATACTTTTGCATCATGAGGACTTTTCAGACTTTTTGCCATATTATTTTGTTTTGTTTCAGAAAACAATTCGAACCTAATGAGGCTCAATAAACCAACTTTTACATAATGAGTTTATATTTCTGCTGTTCTGTGTTTGACCTCGTATCTAAAATGTTGTTGGAAAAATTAGAAAATTATACAACTCAAGTATTGAGAGTTACTGCAATAAATACATTTTATATGATCAGATATCAATAAATAGACATTTAAATAAAGTGTTTATGGAACCAAAGCAGTCTTTTAAAAAGATGACTCAATTTGTTGATCTTTGCAAAATCCTGATTTCACTTTGAACAATAATACATTCAGATGAACATTCTTTGGGTTGGCCACGTTTAAACCCTATATATGTGTAAATGTACCAGGAGGTTTCTGTGTTCTTACTGCAGATAAAATATAACCCCCTGCCTGTATGTTCCTGATGAGCATTTGCAAACCGTTGACTTTCTCTGATCTTGATCAGTATTTACCTTCTGCTGTGCTGCAGCTCATCTACAGTATTTGCTCAGTTGCAGGACTTGAGATTAGCCACAAGAGGGAATGTGGAGCCCATGTTCCAAATAAAACATGATATCCTGTCTATTTTGTTCCAGCAGTTTGCAGCCAAAGGAATGAGTCAGAGTATTGTGTCACCATTTTCTCTTTTCCTCTGATAGCACAGTCTTTCTTTTGATAAAAACGATGAGTATAATAGTCTCTGGTGTGCTAATGCGTGGGTGGGAGTGGGAGGATAGAAGTGCTGTGGGTTGAGTGTGATACAGATGAGTGCACGGAGGCTGGATCCTGATGAAAACTACATTTTTTAAATTCAGTGTTGGATTTAACGCCTTAAAATATGCAAGAACCAGTCTGCCATTCCTCCACTTGATATAAACAGAGACACACAGTATCCACAGAGCAAACGTGGACATCGTGTCCACCTCTCAGTGACTTCATGTTTCCTTGACAACAGTAACATGGCAACAATCAGTATATATACAATAATCTGCGTTTTCTTTGCTCTCTGTCTCTTATTGCCAGGCTGAGCTCCAGATCCCTCTAATTCCCATCTGTCCTCGCTGGCCTTTGACTATTCCTTTGCTCACCATCGTCATGGATACAAGGCTGAAGTGAACACAACACGAATCATCAGTAAAGTCCATTCCACTAAATGGTTCTGAGCATCAGTGGTAAAGCTTTTATGATTTTCTTCTTCTGTTGCCTAATGCGATTATTTCTCTCCTCTTCAAGACAATAAGCAGACAGATTTCATAAAAACAGAACCCAGCACTGTTCTCAAGACTCAAAAAAGAAATTTATTTAGATTTCAAAGCTATGAGGGTGGCGATGAAGCAACACTTCTACAGCTTATTTACATATTTTCTACAACATGGTTTCTTCTGGTTTTCCGTGGTCTTGTGTACAAAATGTCTATATTATTGTATAGATAAACATCCTGACTAACTCGTTTTCTTTGCCCTCCTCTGTCATGATGATGTCTCACATCATAGCATCACAACATCCTGCTGTTACTTTGGCACCTTTGCTCTCTGTCCACTAAGTGCTGCATCACTCCCTCCTCCTCTCTGCCGGTGTACTACATCACTTCAAGCTTTCTCTGCTAACAAACTTTTGTGATCACAGCGCCCCCAGATCGTGGCATGAACGGGACTTCTGCCTTAGAAACTTGCCCACATCTCTTTCCCGCGGGTACCGGGGCACCAGGCTGGACAGGAAACGTTTGGCACGTGAGGTAATGCTTTCACGCTGGCCTCCTCCACACATGTCCTCTGCGCTCATTCCTGGAGGCCACGGGGACTGGCCTCGGGCTAGTCGCACCGCACAATCCATCAGCTCCAGAGTGCGATGGTCCAGAGAGGCAGAGGTCTCCAGATACAGACAGTTGAAAAGGGCAGCACTGGACATGGCCTCTGATGGGTGACATGGAGTGGGGAGAGACAAGGCCAACACAGGAAAAACCATTTAGAGCTAGGGTTTTGGTGCACAATTGATTTTACATCATTATGATCATATTTTATGAAAAAAATGACATCAAAAAGAATAAAAAGTCAACGTATCAGCAGTACGAAAACCATAAACTCAGTCTGATTGTCATGTTCTGCCCCCTTGTGTCCAGCTTGTGCCTGTGTTCCTCCTCCTGTGTCCTGCACTAATCCCCTCCAGGTGTGTCTCGTCTCATTGATTAGCTCCCTCCTTATATATGCTGTTTAGTTCAGTCACTCCCTGTCAGTTCCTTGTTGCATCCCCAGCCTCATGTGTCCTGTGTTTCCTCCTGAGTTCATCGTACATTAAAGCTTCTTTGGTTCAACCTCACCTGTTCCTGCCTCCGTCCTCCTGCATTTGGGTCCTGCACTACCCCGGTCATGACACTGATTCACATGCAGTGCTGTGAAAAAGTATTTGCCCCTTATAGATTCCTTCTGAACCCTTTGAGCTGTTGCAGGAGCAGCTTGATGGTTCAGATCAAGCCTGTGGAAGAATCTCTGGGAAACCTGGGGTCAAAGTTCATCAGGTGGACAGCCTCTATAAGGTCTTCCAGCCTGCTAAAGGTGCTTGTAATGAAAGCTAAGTATGAAGAAAACTTTAATAATTTCTGTTCAATCTTAATATCTGTCTGCTTGTCCTCCTGATTAACTGTTCTAGTCAGACTCAGCTCTACAGGATCTTCTACATTTATATTTCCTAAACTAGAAGAAAAAAGCTCCACCAGTGTGATGCATTTCTAAGTTGGGACATTCGTATTTGCTTGTGGGTTTTCTGTCCTTAAACGCACCATTTCAGAATCAGTTGTGGATGTTTAACCTCTCTGACACAGTTGTTAAACTGTCTGAGAGGCAATGCAGTCGCTCTCCAGCTCTAACTGTAATTGTGACACCCTTCATACACCCACACAGCGATGAGGCATTTCACATTTACGTTAGTGTTTACTGACATTAAAAGAGCACGAAATTCCAACAGAAAAACGGATGTTCCTCTCACCTTCAGAGGTGACTTCACGCGTGCGAACCAGGTCGCTCTTATTACCAACGAGGATTATGGGAGTTTGAGGCTGAGTCTCTCTGAGGAGAAGTCTGAGCTGAGCGGTACGGTGGAAGCTGCGCCTGTCTGTCACAGAAAACACCAGGACACACACCTCACACTGGAGAGCCGACAGGTCCTGAGGGAAGGAGAAGACAACAAAAACACAACTATTACCAGGAATCCTCAAGAGAAACGTGGTGTGTAACATACAAAAACACCTTCATGTACAAATTATTGCACAAGAATAAAAGCAGGGACCTTTTTCCTGTTGATAATACTGCTGATGTATTTCTTGGGAGCGTACTCCATTTCTCTAAATTGCAAAGAAAAACAAGTCTCTAAAAATAACTGGACATAAAAAAAAGACAAAGAAAAACCTCCTCCGTCCAGACTGAACAGCAGCTTGTCTGTCACGGTCCGTTGGCTTTTCATTTTCTTTTGATCACATCCATAACGGACAGTGAGCTCTAATCTCACGCATGACTTCATCCTATACAGAACAAATAATAACACCTTGAGTAGAACTAATTTAAGCCATATTTAAAAACTGACACATAAAAAAAGACAGTGTTATCAGAGTGTGTTTCCAGCATTTTCACACATCCACCCAAATCAGAAACGTTAATGCAGTCATCTGGTCCTCCCACTCTGAGGCCAGCTAACATCCACACACACGCCTCGAACTGCACTCCAGGGAAGAAAAGAGAAGGAATATGCAAAACAGCCTGAGTGGAAGCGTTTCTCGTGGAAACAGGTGCAGCAGATTTACTGTCCTCGTTTAGTCACGGCCATTTTCTGACCTACACGTTCGTTTTTGGTCTTGTGCAAAGCTAAAAACACACAAAGTGCTCCTGGTATAGCAGATTATCCACCAGGATGTGTGTCGTAGTTCTCTTTTTACCTAAGATAATCTTATTTCTAATGTTATGCTCTAATAAACTGTCCAGGATAATGTATGTGCTGAGACATGTTGAAGTGAACAACTGGCTCCAGTATTAGATACAGACTCAGACATCTTTTTGACTTCAGCTTGTCTGCAAACCTTTTTGTAAGTAACACACAAAACTTCTCAATCAAAGGACATCAAATCAGCTCAGGTGCTACAAATCTAAACAGAGGTCTTGGATTTGGAGCTTCTCCTCAAACAGACCCAGATTTCAGTCAGTTTCTATATTTAATGTAGTGACATTTTGAAAAGTAGCTGAGCTTTCTGGTTGCAGCTGCAGAGAGGCCTAATGAGGGAGCAGGGTGCAGAGAGAGTGGGAACCGTGAAGTGTTGTTTGGCTCACCTGTCTCCAGTTGTCATAGATAATGATGGCGCTCTCCTCATCATCCACGGTGACTGTGCGCATGTAACCTTCCCCTAGAGACAAGGACAGGAGCAGAAAGGTCTCAGATGGGATGTTATTTACTTACTGGTTGCTCACTGTGGAGTGAAAATATACAGGTCACCTTCCATGAGAGTTAGTTTTACAAACATATAGTTTTTGTACCATCAGAATCCACAGACGCAGCCCGGTCCATGTCTCCAGCGAAGGCGAAGGCCAGCGAGGACTTCCCAACGCCATTCTGCCCCAGAAGGGCGATCCTTAACGGACCATCATGTATGCCTTCTACAGCCACGACCGGAGCGTCGTCCAGGGCAGGGCTGAAGCTGAGTGGTGAGGATGAGGGGCCAGCTGCCCCCGATGTCCACTCACAGTCATCGTGGACGGCTTCTTCTCTCCTGAGCTGGTGCTTTAACGGCAGAGGAGTGCTTCCTCTGCGAACGGTCGGAGTGCTGGGCAGAGTCATACTGTCACACTGCGGAGAGGAGCACATCGTTATGTAACACCTGGAGATTCTCTCTTTCTAATATGCCAAATAAAACGGTCCCAAAACTTTATCTGTGCTATGTGTGGGATGTGACTTCATCTGCACTCTAATAAAGCTCAAAGACTCTCACAAGAAACACTCTGAGACAAAAGAAAGGACCAGATGACAAAATTCACACTTTTTTTTGTAAAAGTGAAATTTGAATTTTTTTCCCTTCTGTTTCATGATTTGATTAAAAACAGCAGCAGCCAAAATATATGCAGGTTCCATCCATCCATCCATCCATCCATCCATCCATCCATCCATCCATCCATCCATCCATCCATCCATCCATCCATCCATCCATCCATCCATTCATTCATTCATTCATTCATTCATTCATTCATTCATCCATCCATCCATCCATCCATCCATCCATCCATCCATTTCCCAGACCAGGTTGTGAGATCAACAGTTTAAAGGAATATTTCAGTCATTTCGAAGTGGGGTTCTATCAATTTTTTATCTACAGTATGGACCACACCCACTGGTGACATCATTCAAAGTGGGTGGAGTCTCTAGAAACAGGAAGTAGTTCTCTGACTGGAGCAATAGTCAGCTCAGGAGAGACACTGCTGCTGAATGGTGACAAACTTATCAGTTATTGTATTGGTATTTAAAACAACTTGTTGAAAAAAGGTGACAAAGAGGAACTTTGGCAGAATTCGACACGCACCTGAAATGGGCCTGACTCATTACTGGCAACATGAACCAAACTCTCTCTCTCTCTGATTTTACAAGGACCTAAAGCCCCTTAGGGCATCTTAAACCCCATGCTCTCAATGTCTTGGAAACCTCGAGGGACACAACTGTAAGGTTTCTCCAAGAAAACCAAACATATGAAGGCTGGTTGGGCAAACTCCCTCTCAAATCCTTGATAAAGTAAAAAGCTGGTCCAGTGGTTGACCTACACGCAATGTTAAACAGAAATCATGTCAATGAAGAAAGCCCAACAGCAAACCTACAGACAGACCTGTAAGCCAAATGAATTATTTATTATTATTAAACGCTCATAACTCCTTGTACGACTGTACATGCTTGCCATCTTTCATTCCATTGTTCTAAACTAAGAGCATGTCAAAAATAGAGTTATACTGTAGTTTTTTTTGTCAAATCGTGAAAATAACTGCAATCTCACACACTCTGTGAGCACTCAGTGTGTGACTTTCACCTAGTTACACATCAGAATATCTGTCAAATTCACGGAGCTTTAGTCATTTTTTTATTTGAAAATGTTGATTAGTTGTAGAGGCATCTTGACTTGGGTTGACTGCAAAAGCTAATCAACTACCGTACTGATGATTGTCTGAGTTTCATTAACATTAGTCAAGAGACTCAAGAGGTATTTGCTAACACTACAGAAAAAACACTGAAACTTCTGTTGACAGATGATAAAATAAAATAAAAACTTTTTATATTTATTTGGGACTGTAGCTTTTTGATGGTGCAGCTGCACAGGTAACATGTTGCAAATTGGTGACTGTCTAAATAAACCATGAGTAGAAGCCTAAAGGCTGCAAAGTCATTCAGTTTATAAACTAATAATCAAATGTGAATACAATAAAAAAAATCTGATCAAGTTGAAAATTATGATTCTGGAAGTAAAAACATTCACATCTTCTTGCATGAGAATGGTGAGTTCAGGGACTAAACGAGTTATTGGATCTTTGAGTTTCAGACCAATTGACCACCCTCATGCTAAATGTTGGCTTCAGCAGCTTTTAGTGCATCTCTAGTTTCAGTTTAATATGGAAATATCATAATAAAATATAAGCATTTCAATCAATTCAAAACCCCTGCACCTCAATTTTATGGCAAATATTAAATATTTGGTTGAACACGGTAACATATTTATTTATTTTTCAACATTTAGACTTCACTTTATTTATATTTGATTCTAATTATTTGTTTTTAATGTTATTATTTGGATTTACGTTTAATTTAAACACAACATTGTTAAATGTGATGAAACTGTTATTTACCTTATTTGTTAATAATAATTATATATATATATATATATATATATATATATATATATATATATATATATATATATATATATATATATATATATATATATTCCTCAAGTTTCTCGTACTATATATATATATATATATATATATATATATATATATATTATATTATATTATATTATATTATATTATATTATATTATATTATAAGACAAACTTGAGGAATCTGGGTGTTATTTTCGACCAATCAATGTCTCTTGAAGGTCACTCAAAACAGCTGGTCAGAAACTGTTTTTATCATCTGAGAAATATTTCCAAACTGAGAAAGTTGGTGTCAAAACCTGAACTGGAAATGGTTCTTCATGCTTTTATCTCCTCCCGTCTAGATGACTGTAACACACTTTTCACATGTTTGAACCAAAAAGCCCTTTATGGCCTTCAGCTGGTCCAGAACTCTGCAGCGAGGCTCCTCACTGGAGCAAACAGAAAAGATGACATCACTCCTATTCTGAGGTCTCTGCACTGGTTACCTGTTAAATGTAGAGTTCATTTTAAAATCCTGACTCTAACTTTCAGGGCCCTACATGGTCAAGCTCCTCTTTATGTTACTGAACTGATAAAGCCGTACGCTCCAACCCGAGCTCTCAGGTCCACAGACCAGAATCTCCTAACAGTTCCAAGGACCAGATTTAAAAGTCGAGGTGATCGCTCCTTCCAGTCTGTTGAACGCTGTATAGACAGTCTGGACTCCTTTAAAAAGCAGCTTAACACCCAATTATTTAAAACTGCTTTTAACTAAATCCTTTATGTTCTCTTACTGGTGTTTCACCATTTCTATTTGTACTTAGATCATTATGTGTTTTAATGATATTTCTAATTTGTTTTTATAGCCTTTTATTTTGTCTAAGAAATTTAAATCTTTGTCTTTAATCTGTTTTTTGTGAAGTACTTTGTCATTCATGTCTGTGAAAGGTGCTATATAAATAAACTACTTAATTACTTGTTATTGTTAAGAGGAGCTAAAGGTGACTAAATACAGTAGGTGCAAAAAGAAGCTAATATTTCTTTATGTAAAACTTTATTGGCACCCCATATAAAGTCTTAAGAGATAGATCTTTGTTTAGAAAGTTAGTTGTTCAGAAAAAATGAGTTCATGTTTTTGTTTTAGAAACAGGAGCGCTGCCAAAATGCAGCTTAATCCATCCTGTTGTTTCAGCAGCAAACAACAAGTGGGGAGTCTGTGGCTCAGAGGATAAGAGGTCATCTACTACTGTGTGTGTAGGAGATCAGGGTTCAACCCCAGACCAAGGCATGTGTCACAGTATCCATGAGCAACATACTGACTATCCTCAGGTCTTCCTTAGAATAAGGTTCTTAATCTCACTGGGAAATTACCTGATTAAATAAAGGTTAAAAAACATCAGCTGGAGGAAAATTTAACTTATTACCCAAAAGGAACCTTTAAAGTTGTGCTGAGCTCACAGAGACAATCAACCAGCAGCACCACAAAAACAGCCATTTGTCAAAGTCCAGGTCTAGTGTTTTACATGGCTGGACACCCACGCTCTGCACCACCTTCCACACACACACACACACACACACACACACACACCATAAAACTGCTATAAATTCAAGTTCTCAGGTTTAGTTTTTAATGTGGTGTTGGGGTGGGGGCCCTTACCTGGGTCTCATTCTCCTCGATGCTGAGCCTTTCTTGGGGCACATCTGTCGGCATCTGTGAATTAAAATCAAGCGAGGTGGAACTCCTGAAGACAGAAAACCAAACCCCTCACCCATCCTCACCCATCCTCACCCCCTCCCCATTCACTTTAGCAGCCCCAGTCGAAGTAGCCCGGCTTGATTTCTCACCTGTCAGGTCTCTGTCGGCAACTACAAAGCAAGCACGGTCTGTGTGGCGCGCGCCCTCTCTGTCTTCCCTCCTTCTCTCTCTTTCCCTCTCTCTCTCTCTCCCTCCTTCTCTCTCTCTCTCTCCCTTTCTCTCTCCCTCTCTCCCTCTCTCTCTCTCTCCTGCTTGTCCTCAGGTTAGGGACCAGGTCCAGCTGTGCAGCCAGCGCCGTCCTTCATCACTTCTGAGTGACTCACACCTTGATGCTCTCCGACTTCCTTCCCAGGAGAAAAGAAACTAAACAGAATAAGTATGTTTATGTTTTTGTTTTCCTGTAAGTATTTGCTGCTGACGCCTGTAACTCTGTGATTAAAACTAGACTGGCGATGCAGTCAAAAACAGAGCTGAAGGATGGAAAGTGTCACGATGTTCTCATTAACCCCTTAAAGGTGGAGGCGACACCGATCACGGCCTCTAGGGGGCAGCACAGCACAAGTATTTTCCTTGGTCTGAACTTATGGAGGTCTGTGGAAGGCCACTTTGAGAAAAAAAGGACATTCTCAAGTCATAATTTTGACATTCTTTTTCATAATTATGACCTAACATTTCACAGTTATGAAGCAGTTTCTCCTAATTATGAGACGCTAAATTAGATTTATGAGAGACTAATATAGTTATAATTTTAATCAACACTATGAGACACTTAATCCAAATTATGTCATAATTATGTGGTGCCAAGTCAAAATCATGAGACGCCATCTCATATTTATGAGATGCTAAGTTAAAATAATTAAACACTGAGTATTAAACACCCTTTCTTTCATATGTTTGACCTTTTCCACCACTTTGATAAATAAAATGAGATTCTCATGTCAAAATTAGGAGCTATCATCTCCTAATCATCATTTAGCTTTTCAAAAATAATGCCTGAACATCTCAAATTTATAACTTAGCTTCTCATAATTAACGGGTAATATCTCATAATTTTAGTATCCCGTTTAGAAATAGTTTTTCATATTTTTTAGATGCTAAGTCTTAATTTTTGACACAAAGTTATAATTAAGAGATTTGTCACAAATCTGAATTTTCACCAAAGTGGCAGAAATGGACTTCCATATAAAGTGAGGGTGTTTATTTTAATATGTCACTGGATTATTCCTCCTGTAGAGCAGAGTTTTGACGTTCCATCTAGTAAATCTACCAACCCTCCCTCACTTTCCTGCATATTTTGAAGTCGTTCAGACTTCCCCCTGACAGACTTGTGTTCCACAAAATCAAACCGTTCCAGTTGATGTAAGTTGTGTATTTGGATGTATTTTGTGTCAGAATGTCAGTGTGACCAGGAGCATCAGTGTTCATGCCACTCCCCCACAAAGCCACAATGGAGTCCGGCAGTGAGCAGCCAGAGCCCTATTATAGCCCTAATCCCACTCCTATTATAAAGGCCAGAGAGAGAGAGCCAGAGACACACAGAGGGAGGCAGAGCTGAAGATGAGGTCATCCCAAACAGCGCACACCCCGGGTCAACGATTTACTATAGAAGCACAGAGATAAAGGGAGGGATGGAGCCGGGCATTCGGACCACCGGAGACCAAATGAGGGAAATGCTCAGATAGAATAATGGAAAGGAGAGGAGGTTAAAACCTGTGTGCAAGGTGCACAAACACACACTGACACATGGAAAGGATCTGTTTTTTATTATTTCATATGAATCCACACTACAACGGGAGCAGGAAACCATAATAATGGCAATGAGTTTTATAATACTGTTAATTCTAATCACAACTGGATAAAAGAATAAATTGTTTGAAAGTATAAATGCACACTAATGGAATAAACCTGGTAAAATAATAGAAGATACATAAATAAACATTAAATACTGAATAAATAAGAGAATAAATAAAAGAACAATGGATTGATCCAAACATCTAAACAAAATAAATAGCTCTAATGCATGGAAACTGTTTTATGAGACAGTTAAGAGTTTATTTGATCTTATTTTATTCATCCCTGCACTGTTAATTCATCATGGGTACTCCACAGCGTCTGAGTCCACAGTGACCAGCTCTGTGGTGTCAGTAAACCACAGTCTGACCACACACAACTCCTCTAGTCCTGGAGAGCCGGACACAACCTCACAAATATTCACCTTTAAAAAATCTGCTTTTCTTTAGTGCTCTAATGGATCTTTATAGTAAACCTGATTGTCAACAGCAAATCTGTCACTAGTGACCACAAGCCACCATTTCAACTAGTAAAAAAAGTAGGTTTCTTTGCTAAAACACAAGAGCAATATTCCCTACAGTTCATTTAGAACATCACTAGGAGATTCCCATAAAAAAGAGGGATCTGTGTACATTCTTTAATCTATTATTATTCATTTTTCACAAAGAATAACAAGTGTTGGTGAGCTTAAAACACTTTGGTAGGCAACTGTGAAATCTTAGGATATTAGCTGGTGAATACTTAACTGCATGCCATGGACACTTGAACCACTCCACGTATCACCACTGCACTATCAGACCTCTGCAGCTCTAGCAGCTTATTGTAAAAAAAGTCTCAGCTGGTCCTTGTGAGACTTCATTTCGCATAATATTGCATAGATAACCTTATCAGCAGTGTTTCAATCCATTTTCAACATCATGCTTGTCAGCAGGAGAGAGTTCAGCAGGTTTTGAATGTTCATGAAGCCTCTACAGCGGAGTCCAACCCTTCAGCTCTGCTAAAAGACTTTAAAGCTCTTTACTTTAGGTTTAAACCTCACACATAAACACAAGCATGCCACACGCTGATACACAAGTTGGATCTCTCATCAATATTTGTCTCATATTGGCTTCTTCTTATCCTTGAACTCAGAGGAAGTATTCGGGGGGTGGAGATGGTGGGTTGCTGCTGCGTGTCTGAGGGGTGTTGCTGCCAGCGCTGTGGTTGGTGTTGAGCAGTTTCTCATAGCGAGCCTTGTAGGCGTCTCTCTCCCTCAGCACTCGCGTCAGCTCACACTGAAGCTGTTCCAGCTAAAGGGGGTCAGGAAAACAAAGCACATGATTAGAGTTCACCGTGCAAAACATCCATACGTATGGTGAGGTCTGTCAGGAAAATCAGCAGAGAGAGTCAGCAAGGAGGACAGGTTTCAGATTCAGCCATCAATCACAGAGTAATACATAAAAACATGAACTTCTTAACAGACATGTTCTCATATTTGACTCCATAGAAATGCTCGTCCGGAAAAAGGTGGATTGCCAACTCCGGGTCGGGAGAGAGATCCTGCCTCAAGTGGAGGAGTTCAAGTATCTCGGGGTCTTGTTCACGAGTGAGGGAAGGAGGGAGCGGGAGATCGACAGGCGGATTGGGGCAGCGTCTGCAGTGATGCGGACGCTGAACCGGTCTGTTGTGGTGAAGAGGGAGCTGAGCCAGAAAGCAAGGCTCTCGATTTACCGGTTGGTCTACCTCCCAATCCTCACCTATGGTCATGAGCTTTGGGTAGTGACCGAAAGAACAATATCGCGGATACAAGCGGCTGAAATGAGTTTCCTCCGCAGGGTGGCCGGGCTCAGCCTTAGGGATAGGGTAAGAAGCTCGGACATCCGGGAGAGACTCGGAGTAGAGCCGCTGCTCCTCCATATCGAAAGGAGCCAGTTGAGGTGGTTCGGGCATCTGGTAAGGATGCCTCCTGGACGCCTCCCTTGGGAGGTGTTCTGGGCATGTCCTGCCGGCAGGAGGCCCCCAGGTCGACCCAGGACAAGCTGGAGGAAATACATCTTCAGCTTGGCCTGGGAACGCCTGGGCGTCCCAGCTGAGGAGCTGGTGGACTTGGCCGGGGAGAAGGTGGCCTGGGCTGCCCGACTTGGAATGCTGCCCCCGCGACCCGGACCCGGATAAGCGGAAGAAGGCGAGGCGAGGAGAAATAAAGAAAAATCTATTTTCCTAAATTAATTTGGGAAATCAACATGCTGCTTGGTAGGTTACTTATGTTTGATGGTAGTCTGAATTAGCATGTTTGCTAAATATCAGTTCAAAATGTCACATTTATACATAGCATTCAGATTTACATGAATAAGTCCATTTACATGTAACTTTATATGTTTAATCCTAAATATTTAGGATTTAAGTTAATCTCTAAATATTTAGATCTATTTGTTGGGCTTAGTTCTAAACATTTACATTTATTGCTATATTTAATTTAAATGTTCAAGTTCAATTCTGGATATTTAAATACTATTATAAATATTTAAAGTTATCGATTCTAAATATCTATCAAGGATCATCAGCTAGCAGAGCTACACCACGCTGGGACAGTCCAGACTCTTCTCATGTGTCGTTCCACGATGGTGGAATGACCTACCAAGCTATCAGAACAGGGACGTCCCTGTCCATCTTCAAGAACCTCCTGAAGACCCAGCTCTTCAGAGAACATCTTCTAGACTAGCTCCTACCTTCCCTACTCCTCTGTACTCTCTTCATGCTCTTCACTCTATCCTGTGTTCTTTTCCCTCACGGTCACCTTAGAGACTAGTGTTTGTTTAGTGTTAATGTCAGGGTTAGTTGTTTGTTAGCCTCAAAGTCAATTATTGGTTACAACATCATTTGTAAGTCGCTTTGGATAAAAGTGTCTGCTAAATACATAAACATAAACATATGCAGATTTGATTATTAGGTTTATTTAACGTGGATTTAAATGTTATTCTAAGTATTGATATTTGAATCATAACATTTAGGTTTACTTTGTATATTTAGATTCAGTCCTAAAGATTTATGTCTTAACATTTTGTCGTCCATTTCTGGCTTTAGAGCATCAGCATTAGTACTTTCATCTAAAACCTACAGTATCCAGTCCTACACGTGTCTGCTGCCCTCTGGTGGAGGGTCTACAGCTGGAAAGGGCCCATTTTATTTATTCATTACATTATATTGTTAATTAAAGGGAATATTATACATTTCTGATAGGGTGAAGGCATCACACACACACACACACACACACACACACACACACACACACACACACACACACACACACACACACACCAGTGTGTGTTTACCTGTTGTGTGAGCAGGTGTTTCTCTGACTCCAGAGCGTGGCGGTGCTGCAGGCGCTTGTAGCGGCAGGACTGCGCGTAGCCGCGGTTCTTCAGCGTGCGTCGCTTCTGCTTGAGGCGCACCACCTCGTCCTTACTCACCCCGCGCAGGTGTCGGTTCAGCTCGCGCACCGACAGGCTCACCAGCTGCTCATCTGAGAATCGCTCATTCACCCCGCACTGCTCAGCAGATGGACAACACACACACACACACACACACACACACACACACACACACACAACGTGAACAACAGGACTGGAGATGTGTGTGTGCAGTTAGAGGAGTGTGAAGTGGGTTTGTCCAACATTTATATTTACTTTTATTTGTGTGATGTTTAAATATAATGTGACAAACTGAGTGTGCGTGGGACAGCGCACATTTCAGCACCACATGTCCATAATCTGTCATGTAATCTGACTGAGTGTGGGTGACAGTTATCAGGATTAGCTACAGCAATAATAGCAGATATTATCATAAGCTCACACTCTGCTCTATATAGAGATCCATCAGACGAACACAGATTAGTTATGAACCGAAGCACTGAGGAATGTTTTACCCAAACCGATGTGGATGTGAAGAACTGACGATCATTTAATGAAGTCACGTGACACACTGGCATTTCTATCAAGCATCACACTTTAGATTCATATATGAACCAACTAAACTCAGGTCTTTTAGCAGGAAAACCTTGATCAGAGATATGTTTCAGTCATTTTGAAGAGACTTTCTATCAGTTATTTATCTACAGAAAAGACCCACATGACTTCAAGTGGGCGGAGTCTCTAAAAACAGGAAGTAATCTTGTGACTGGAGCAATAGTCACATCTGGAGAGACACTACTGATGAAACTCTGTTTTTAAGGTATTTAAAAGAACTCCTGTAATGTTCTATTACAGCATTTCAACTCAACAGGATCACTTCCTGATCAACAGTGAATTCAAACAATTAGCTGCTATCTCCTGATCGGATTACTGCTCCAGTCAGAGGACTACTTCCTGTCTCTAGAGGCTCCTCCCACTTTGAGTGATGTCACCAGTGGGTGTGGTCCTTACTGTAAGGGATAGCGTCCCTCCTTTAAAATGAAGAGATGTGTATCACCCAGAGTTTTAAACTAAGATCTTCTTGTGCTGAGAAATAATCTGGAAAACTGAATAAAACGATCTCCATGTGGCCTCTTTCACTCATCTGCAGACCTGACTGGGTCGTAGCCATGTTTTAGTGTTTTCTAGGGCCAGCTGGTGGCCATCTTGAATTGGGCTGACTCCAAAGTTAATCAGTAGTGAACGAACATCCAGCAGGCCTGTCAGGGGGGGACAAACTCCTTTCTGCTGAAGGATCCCTGTTTCCTTTCACCCAGACCTCTAATAAAACACTGACTTCTCCAGAAACTTCACTTGATTTTTCGATTAGCATTATCAATCATCATTACTGATAAAGACTGATGTGTACCTGGTTGAGTTGTGAGTGGGGATGATGGTGATGGTTGCCATGCATGGGGTGGTGTGGGTGATGCTGATGAGGGTGATGCTGGTGGTGATGAAGGCGGCCCTGGGGGCTGAGCGGCTGTGGGTACGGCGCTGAACCCGGGGCGACGTTGGGGATCGTGGGAGGGCCTGACGACAGGAAGACAAGCGGGCGATGGCACATGTCTGCCGTCTTGGAGCAGGAGATGTCTCCTCCGCTGTCGCTGCTGGAGTCTCCCAGGTTGCTGCTGGAACTTTGAGAAAGACCTGGGAACTGAAGAAGTGGCAGAAGAGATGAAGTCAGCATTATGTCTAGTCTACAGGTGAAACAAAAGCGGAGATGACCACTGTGGTGGTTACCTGTGAGCTGACAGCTGCAGCAGCTGAGTTCAGCAGAGCCTCCACAGCATCCTCACAGCCCAGGAAGCCATTCCTATCTCTGTCCACTCTCTCCTGAACTCCTCCCAGAGCTCCCAGTAAGGTGGCAGGACCTGTCACCTCACCTCCAAACTGCTGCTGGAGCGCCGCCAGCCAGATCAGGTCCTCCAGCGAGGCAGGAGTGGGCCCCTGAGGACCGCCATGAACTGGGCTGCCCTCCACGTTCCCCTGGGAGCCGGAGCTGATGCCAGAGGTGAAGCTGTTAGATATGGAGAGGGGGAAGGAGATGGAGGAGGAGGATGAAGACAGGGAGGATGAACCTGAAGGTGGCGGGTGGGCGTCGCTGAGGGTCGGTGAAGGTGGCAGCGAGTTGTAAGGACTGGAGCTCAAACTGGAGTCCTGTGGAGGGTTGCTGGTGTACGGAGAGCTGGAGGGGTCGTGGGGGAGGCCAGATTTAGGATACGTGCATGGAGGTGGGAGAGGAGGTGTGTCGGATTTCACCTCAAACTTAAGGAGGTCAAAGTCGTTCAGGTACTCCATAGCCAGGGGGCTGGGGGGGAGTGAAGGCATGGGGAGGGAAGGAGAGGACATGGTGAGCTGCTAATGCTGGTGGGAGCTTTAACAAGGTTTTTCCGTGTGTCAGGATTGTGGGAAAGCCCGCTCCTTTTCCTCAACGTGAATCATAGACGGCAGCAGTGAGGAGATCAGGAAGTCAAACGGCTGATGAGCGAGAAGATGTTTGTTTTCTTCTTCTTCTTCTTCTCTCTGTTTTTGTAGTCCTGAAGAAGAAAAACAATGGAGGTGTGAGAAAAGGATGGCTTAATAAAACAACTAGAACTTATAGAGGTTTATTTATATGAATTTACATAGTTTCCTTACAGATTTCCCTTAAAATTGCAAAACAAACAAAAAAACCCTTTAAACTCTTTAACCTGCATTCTCTAATGAGAGAAAACAGGGTTAGGTCTGCACAGCTGGTCTCTGACCCGTCACACCTGTAACATTTCCATGTTATTCTGATTTCTGCAAATATGAGACACAGGCAGGGCAGTTTCAAGGCATTTGCCCCCCCCCCCTCAAAATGTACTTTGAACCCTCCGCCCCCCTTTGTAATTTTACATGTTCAAAAGACCCTCCACCATTTAGCCACTTTGTCTTATTTTAGTCTAAAAATTAAAAAGGTTATTAACTGCAAAAACAGAAATAAGGTAAATATTTTTAAATATGATCAAATTTTGAGTAAAAGAATCTGCCAATGGAGAAAAATAGATGATTATTAAGAATATTTACCTTATTACAACTCATGCTGTTTTACAGATAAGAATTTCTTTGCATTTATTTCATGAACAGTTGTCTGGGGCCCCTAACCAGCTCGGGGCCCAAGGCCATTGCCTTGTTGCTACGGGCCTGGACGTAGGATGATATTTTAGTAAAAACTATGAGTAATACAAAACACTCTGTCACTCTTTTAATTTCACTCCCCACAGCAGCCTAAACATTTACTCCTTCACATTTACAGCTCTACTCAAATCCTTTTAAATCCATTTACCAGCTGCATGACTATTTTAAAGGTCTCCTAAACTGTTTATATATTTATGAACATATAATTTCATTTTGTTGATAATTATGAAAATCATACATGCAAAGAAACTCTGCTATCCTTTTCTTCTTTGCAAAAGAGTTCATGAGACTTAGCCAGACCTCATTTTTAAACATTATTTTATTAAAACACCAAGCTGAAGTATTCATCAGTCATGGCAAAAATGTATCTGAAGTCAGATAGAAGTCAGTCATTCTGAAGTTAACTTCAGAGATCTGTGGTATTTTTATTATCGTCCCAACACAAGTCATATAACATTCGATATTTCTAGAAAAGTCACCTGATTCAACTCATAACCAACTGAAACACAAGAACATAAGAGCGCTTAATCATTTTGACAGAAAGATACACAAGTGTCAAGAGACCAAATCCAATTAGGCTCAGACTTTAATCCAGAGCCAGAGGCTTTCTAAAAATGAATCAAAACGGTTTTTGGACTGCTGTAAAACCAAAATCAGTTTTAGACACTTGTTGAGAAAATGTTTCATATTGAAAATAAAAAATCTATTTAGAAACAATTCAAGAAATCTCTTTTAAAGCCACAAAACTAGAATCAACCCCAAACCGTCTGACATGACATGATCAATGAAAAGTTCAACTTTTGTAGCTTTTCTCCTCTGAGGTAAATGAGAGGAGCTTCAGCAGAGCAGTGCTCTTTCCACCAACACTAATTACAGACCTTCACATTTAATGAATATAATTATCAAAATGAACACCTAATTAAAAATCCACCTTTGACTGGTGCGTTTGCTGCACAGCTCATTAGTTTCGCCCCCCGTGGCTCAAAATGGATTGTAAAAGAAAGCAAACAGCGACAGGGCTCCATGGAGGCCTTGGTCTGGCTCTGGACCAGAGTCACAGCAAAAACACACTCGTGAGAAAAAAATCAGATTCAAAGCAGGCAGAGAGGAAAGCTACGAGTCCGAGCGGTGAAACAATCTTACCGTCAGTCATAGAGATGAGGGATGGAAACCAGCTCTTTACAACATCCTCACCAGACACACGCACACACACAAATAATCAACTGACTGACACGTTTGGAAAGAGACACAGAGGAAACACAGTGTGTGTGTGTGTGTGTGTGTGTGTGTGTGTGTGTGTGTGTGTGTGTGTGTGTGTGTGTGTGTGCGTGCGTGTGTATAGCTCTCTGTCACTGAGTGCCACTGCCCCCTTTCTTTCTCTCCCCCCCACTGCAAATCCCTGTTTGCAACAATCCCCTCTCTCTGCCTCCCCCCCTCACCCCTCTCTCGTGGTTCACATGCATGTTCACACACTCTGGTAATGTCTGGCTCACTCTATCACCCACGTCTCTCTCTCTCTCTCTTTATTCCAGTTTTCTTTTGTGTCGTTATGTTGCCCAAACACACCTGCATGTTTCCATCTGCCTCTTTCTGACGCTCAAAAATAAGATAAAAAAGTCTCAATTCAACAGAGAGGCTGAAAACCTCCACTAACCCTTCAAGCCTGACATATAAATTCAGCCATATAGATTGAGCACCAAACTAAGATTTTTCAAACTCAAGAATATTTTTCTACCTTCCAAATAAAGGCTCCTGTAGGAGGGTGGATTAACGTAGATGTTAATATGAAACGTGTGTGCAGTCATTTTGGGATTGATTCACACTTCAGCTAAAGATTAGAAAGGAACAGATTTCCTCCACACAAGCATCCATCCCTGCTTCAATGTTTAATGTTTAGTTCAGACTTTGGCTCATTTTAAAAGAAATTAGCTTTGTGTTTTGTTTGTTTCCATTGTGAGGCTTTCTGTAGAAAGACTGACAAATCCGTCTAACTTTACTGAATCTGAATTTCTTCATCAGGAGTAATAAATGAGGTCATAAGCTATCCACAGCACAAGAACGTCCTCCATACTGTTGGAGGTACAAACAGACTAAAACATATTGGAAAGAGCCAAAAAGTCTTTATTAGGATTAGGAAGTCTATTTTTGAATTGTGCATAAATATAGAAATATGGAGAAAAGAAACAATGATCTAGTTTTATGACACAGAAAGGTTGAAACAGTTTCATTTCACTAATAAATCCAAATTGAACAATTTAGTTATTTTTTGTATTTTTAACTAGTTATCTAGCTTTTAAGATGACGATAAAACATAAATGTATCCACTAGATGTCCTGAGATAAACCAGCTAACATGACTTAGTTTAGGTTTACTTTCAAACTGACCATTTCATACTGATTTAGTTTAACATGCTTCACACAGATCAGCTGAGGGAAACAATGATCACAGCAAAATCAGTCCCGTCTGAAAAGACTTTACAAATGAAGGCTGTTCAACCACTTCTTTTATTTTAGTTTTTAAAACTTAAAATAAATTTTAACCATTGTCGTCGTCTTTTATTCTTTTAATTTCTTTTTTGTTTTGCCTTATAATCATTTATTTATTTTTATACTATTTTTGATGTTAACAAAGTATTTTTTTCAAAGTTTCAGTTCTAAGTTGCAAATCTATTGAATGATACACAACTGATCAAATATGGTTACTTGCACTCTAAGAGGGTAACGTGTTTCAGAGCCATAAAGTGGTGGTTTTTGCACATTTCTAAAGGAAATCTAGAATATTTAGTTTATTTATTCCATATTTGTTCCCTGTGACCAGTGTGCTTGCTTCTACAAAGGTTTTGTGTGGTCATGGTTACACTGTGGGAACTGACAAGTTCCTGGATGAATATATTTAACAGGCAGTTTAGTTTACTGAACCAAGAGCATTTAAAGCTGAGCTCACTGAAACATGAGCTCAATAACTTCCCAGACTGTGAACACAGTTTACAGTTTATGACCATGAAAGCACAAATTATGAACCCGAGTACCGGTAGAGGAAGAGAACTGAAATGAATCAACATTTCTGGATGAATCCAGGGTTCAGTTTGTGTTTTTCATCCATTCATCCATTTTCTTTAACCACGTAGTCCTCCAGAGTGGGTCACGGGGAGCTGGTACCTATTTCCAGCGGTCACGGGGTGAGAGGCGGGGGACACCCTGGACGGGTCGCCAGTCCATCACAGGGACACATAGAGACGAACGAGACAAAAAACCAGTCCCACACCCACTCACACCTAAGGACAATTTACCAGAACAATTAGCCTAACAGTCATGTTTTTGGTCTGTGGGAGGAAGCCGGAGCACCCGGAGAAAACCACGCATAGAGAACATGCACACTCCACATAGAGAACATGCACACTCCACACGGAGAACATGCACACTCCACATGGAGAACATGCACACTCCACACGGAGAACATGCACACTCCACATAGAGAACATGCACACTCCACACGGAGAACATGCACACTCCACATAGAGAACATGCACACTCCACATAGAGAACATGCACACTCCACATGGAGAACATGCACACTCCACATGGAGAACATGCACACTCCACATAGAGAACATGCACACTCCACATAGAGAACATGCACACTCCACACGGAGAACATGCACACTCCACATGGAGAACATGCACACTCCACATAGAGAACATGCACACTCCACACGGAGAACATGCACACTCCACATGGAGAACATGCACACTCCACATGGAGAACATGCACACTCCACATAGAGAACATGCACACTCCACACGGAGAACATGCACACTCCACATAGAGAACATGCACACTCCACACGGAGAACATGCACACTCCACACGGAGAACATGCACACTCCACATAGAGAACATGCACACTCCACACGGAGAACATGCACACTCCACGTGGAGAACATGCACACTCCACATAGAGAACATGCACACTCCACACGGAGAACATGCACACTCCACATAGAGAACATGCACACTCCACATGGAGAACATGCACACTTCACATAGAGAACATGCACACTCCACACGGAGAACATGCACACTCCACATAGAGAACATGCACACTCCACATAGAGAACATGCACACTCCACATGGAGAACATGCACACTCCACATAGAGAACATGCACACTCCACATAGAGAACATGCACACTCCACACGGAGAACATGCACACTCCACATGGAGAACATGCACACTCCACATAGAGAACATGCACACTCCACACGGAGAACATGCACACTCCACATGGAGAACATGCACACTCCACATGGAGAACATGCACACTTCACATAGAGAACATGCACACTCCACACGGAGAACATGCACACTCCACATAGAGAACATGCACACTCCACACGGAGAACATGCACACTCCACACGGAGAACATGCACACTCCACATAGAGAACATGCACACTCCACACGGAGAACATGCACACTCCACATGGAGAACATGCACACTCCACATAGAGAACATGCACACTCCACACGGAGAACATGCACACTCCACATAGAGAACATGCACACTCCACATGGAGAACATGCACACTTCACATAGAGAACATGCACACTCCACACGGAGAACATGCACACTCCACATAGAGAACATGCACACTCCACATAGAGAACATGCACACTCCACATGGAGAACATGCACACTCCACATAGAGAACATGCACACTCCACATAGAGAACATGCACACTCCACACGGAGAACATGCACACTCCACATGGAGAACATGCACACTCCACATAGAGAACATGCACACTCCACACGGAGAACATGCACACTCCACATGGAGAACATGCACACTCCACATGGAGAACATGCACACTCCACATAGAGAACATGCACACTCCACACGGAGAACATGCACACTCCACATAGAGAACATGCACACTCCACACGGAGAACATGCACACTCCACACGGAGAACATGCACACTCCACATAGAGAACATGCACACTCCACATAGAGAACATGCACACTCCACATAGAGAACATGCACACTCCACATAGAGAACATGCACACTCCACACGGAGAACATGCACACTCCACACAGAGAACATGCCTACTCCACACAGAGAACATGCACACTCCACACAGAGAACATGCACACTCCACACGGAGAACATGCACACTCCACACAGAGAACATGCACACTCCACACGGAGAACATGCACACTCCACACGGAGAACATGCACACTCCACACGGAGAACATGCACACTACACACAGAGGTCGCAGAGTCGGGGAAGCGAACCCACGACCTCCTTGCTGCGAGGCAACAGCCCTAACAACTGAGCCACCAGTTTGTGTTTTCATTTTACAAATGTATTACTTTTAAAAAAATAAATAGACAAGCAGTGTAGATGATGAAACCAGAAAATATAATTAGAAACTTCAGCTTGAAAAGTTTTTAACCCTACAGATAGGAGCTTCATAGAATGAGCTTTTTATGCTGAAATCACACGTGTTAATTTAACATGTGTCCAATGTGGGGAAAACATACAAAACACATGTTCCCCAGGTGAATTTGGATTTAAAAAGTTTAAAAAGCCTGTAAAACACATGTTCTTCACATGTTTTGTTCTACATGTACATGTGATCACAGCTTTTCCACATCGACACACATTTTACACTGTAAAACATTACTTGTTATAAGTAGTTAAATTAAATTGAGGTAATTTGTTAAAGTGATAATATGAAAATTTTTCATATTTTTAAATCTTTTCCTCGAGCCAGTATGTGCTAATATGACCCTTTACAAAGTTAATGAAAAGTCACTTAGCCCCATCTGGTGATTACAGCCGGAAAACCACAATTGCAAGATCTCCGTCGCCGTCACGGTGTCCAGGAAGTCACGTGTCTCACGAGGGTTAGGCTAACCCAAAGTGGCTAGCTGTTATGCTAGTGCTGGAGTGTTTTTAGCTCATGATTCCTGATTTTTTTCAATCTCTCCCTGCTTGAACACAGCTGATTTCTTTGAAAGAGTAAATAACCGCTCCTGTAGAAAGCTATGAAGGCTGAGGAGACATTTCAACAGGTAGATTTAGGCGTTTAGAAGCTGAAACGATCTGGTAACTTGTTTAATGCAGTAATTTAAAACGGACACCAGAGGGAGCCCAAAACAAGCAAAACTGCATATTATCACTTTAAGATTTGTTTAAAATATACGTTAATTAATGAGAACTATTTACCATTCTTACCAGTGGCAGCTGGGGTGCATTTTTGCAAGTCAGTTTTCAGATGCACAAAAAAACCACATATACTGAAAACATACTGAAAATGTTGCTGGTAAAAATCGATTCCACCAATTCACTAAAAATGTGGCGCAGTTAGGTCACACAGTTTTGGTCTGATTCTACACATCAAACAGTAAAGAAATCATAAGGAGACCTTAGAATAATATCAATACAATCAGATACAAATAATAATTAAAAAAACAAACACAATGTTGTCACAACAGAGTTTCAGAAAAAAATCAACCTGACCTACACAAGGTCAAAAACACAACTTTATATTCACAATGAAGTTTGTACAGCTTTCTACTGAAAGCACAAACATATAAATACATATATAATGAATACAGTTTGATAATTAATGTTACAGTTCAGACCACAAACACTAACCAGTGACAATCAGCTCAACTAATGAAGTTAATTAACAACAAAATAAAGTCAAATCCACTGATATGTCCCATCCAAAAAAAAACTAAAATTACTATTTCAGACCGCTCACAAAACTCCCATAGGCCACTTTGGCATTTTAAGGAAAAGTAACAAAAACCTCCTCAAAACGGGCAAAAACTACATGAACCAAAGTATTCAATCAACACTAGTGTTCCTCTAACATTTGGCCACAACAATAACAAAGACATGTCGCTGTTTAAGGAATAAAATCACTTCTCAGGACTTAGAGCAGCTAGCCATTAGCTCATAGGCGTTTTTGAATGGGGGAAACTCAGCGACACATTGTTGATAAAATAAAATAAACAAACCAAACGACTCACCCTCGAGTTGATTAAATCAGGACACATGGAATCAATCAGCAGGGTTGTCACAAGCTGTCAAAAAGGATTCTTTGAATAAATATCCATTTTGTTTCCTCCATGATAAAAACTCCTCGAGCCACTTAGAGCTTCCAGGTCAACGTCCTGATCTGAGCTGAGACTCCGGCCTTCTACTCATGCTTCAGGAGCCCCACGGCTCTCCTATAATTTGTATTGAAAGGGGTTCCAGTACACATGCACCAGTTACAGCGTAGGTCTATTGGTAAAGATTTGTGCGCCCGAAGCATGTGCAGAAGACCCCAAAGAAACAGGAAGTACATCACACGACCTTTTGAACATTTTAAAACTACACCTAAAAGCAGATTATACACAGCACTTATAGTATGTATAATGGATAGATCGTTTAGTTTAATTTTCATGTTTAAAAAAAAAAAAAAACTATTTTGTGATTCCAATCCTCATCTTCTTCTGCTTCCTCCTCCTGTGAGACTGGTGGGGCGGTGGCCTAGCGCCCCCTATTGACGGGTGCCACAGATTCTTACACATTAATACTCTGTTTAACCATTTGTAATTTAAATCCTAGTAGTAACTTTTTATGAGCAGTAAGTAGTAATTAAGTAGTAAACTTCTATCTTGTTTTTCTCCTGATTTTAGACAACATTATTTGTCTTATTATTTATTCTCTATGCTTAGAAGCCAACCAGTCTTCCTGTATTTAAACACATCTGCTTCCAGTAGAAAAATGTTTAAATATGCAACATAAACAATATTATACAGAAGTCATTTAAAACATTGCTCTTGTCCAACATTATGGTGTTTAAAGCAGAGCAATGTCATCTCACCCCTGATCTCATCACTGTTTTGAAGTTGGACTCAAACTGGATGAATTAATTCTGTTTTTTATCCATCTGTTGCTGCTGAGCAGAGAAATGCACAACAAGCATTTCTCGATGCTCCTTAAAAGCTAAACTTGTTAATCCTGAGTCTCTCTGTGTCTTAATAGTGTCTCGTTTAGGAATCAGTGAGTTGTGTCTTCACAAATCTGATTTAGGCAGTAAACAAAACCTTTAATTCCAGGAGACATGCTGACTCATGAAAACAAAACAAAAAACTAAAGAAAAAAACTATCTGAATTCATGTTTTACAAAAATAACAATCACGTCTTTAATAAGGTAATTATTTTAGAAGGAAGCTCATTTTCCTTCTTAAATCAGATAAATAAAATAAACATGTATGAATGAACATCTGTTCTTTTTGTCAGGGTGTCTCTGCTCTGTTGAAACGTCTCTATCTGATCATCATCTGTGGTTCCAGGGAAAGCTTAGCAGCTAAACCAACAGGGCCTCCCATGAGGGTGATGGACAAAAGCAGGCAGATACACAGAGGAACTTACCTCATACTTTGTGGCAAACACACCACTACCTTCCTTATGTCTGCAGTCATTCATCCTGCTGCTCCTCAGCTCACATCCAGGTATGATTTAGGCCCATTAATCCACTAATTAGACCTCTAACGGAACCAGAACTGTGTAACCAGTGAGGATGATACCATTAGCTCTATGAGTATATAAAAACTATCATTAATCCTAATTTACTACCATTTACTTAGAGTTTATAATACTTTTTTCAAGTAAGAAGCCAATGTGCTTAAATTGCAGTGCTTTTGATGACCAGCAGGGGGAGACTCATCTAAATGCCAATTTAACATTTAGTAAATTGGATTTGTGGAAGTTGGTTACATTTATATAAAACAAAAAGATGAGAGGTAGATGAGAGGCTTTTGGGCGGGGCTACAGCGTGATTGACAGATGTTACTTCATAAGTGTGAAGTTTTCATTATTGACCATTAGATGACAAAATTCTGCATGAAATTCACAAACGCTGCTTCATCAATCTGTTTCTATGTAGAAACATTAAGATTATGTTCAAAACTTCTTTCCTTGATTATCTTAACGTTATTTGTTTTGCCATCTGAATTTATTCGTGGAGCATTTTGGGTTGAAAACATCTAAATTTTCCATTCAAGCTAAAACTATAGAAGAAGCTTTATGTTATGTAAATGTTGAGGATTGAGCCTGACCTTTCAGGATTGAAAGCAGGTCTTGCATCCTGTTAAGCCAACAAGTTCCATAAGTAGGACATTTTTAACTACACTCACCAGCACTGTCACAGGAAATCTTTTAAGTCATAAATCATTACCTGATTCTGCTGGATAAACATAATTGATTACATTTAAAATCAGGAAAGATAAGATCTTCTGGCTTTTTTCCAGTGTGGATTATAGAGTTTACGAGTTATACTTGAATGCACCATCAAATCGCTATCCCTGGTTACATGGTCAGACATGAAAGGAAGCGTAGATGTCATGTTTTTCAGCTGTTGGGAGCATGGACTGCAGGTCTTTTTATCCATACAGAAGACCCAGGTCTAACAGTCCACCACTGACCTACAGCTAGCTGTTTTGTGATAGGAATATTGCAGAAAACGTGCCGGAAATTTCAGGAAGAAAGTTAAACTCTGTCAACAAATATACTAATAATAATCCTCATTACGAGATTTAGTAGCAGCAGTACTTTTTGTTTGTTGCTCCGATAAATAAAGCAACATCTCTGAGGTCATATGGGGACAAATGTTTGTTCATTTGACTGAGCTGAACCTTTAAGCCTGTGCATCTCCCATTATTATGGGACGCTGACCCCTCGGTCACCCTGTTAACCCGGGGTTCACATCCTTCAGCGTTGATCCTCTGAGGGCGCTCTGAATGTGACCTGAGCCACCCCAGTAGGAGAAACTCACCAAACCTGGGTCAGAACTGGTTCTAGAAGAGTTGGTATGAAAATACCTGCTGGACAAACAAACGGAGCCATGACTGAGAGACGGGAGTTTGGGAATGAGAGTGACGGAGTGGAGGGCAGGTTGGTGCTGTTTGGACAGATGGTGTGAGGTGAAGGCCTGTAGGGTCCCTCCAGCCCGGCCTTATCCCACAGATACATGTCCTAATCCCAACTAACTCTGAAACAAGCAGCAGGCTTACACCTCACAGGCCGCCCGCCCCTCCCTCCTCTGTCTTCACACACACACACACACACACACGCACACACACACACGCACGCACGCACACACGCACGCACGCACACACGCACACACACACACACACACACACACACACACACACACACACACACACACACACACACACACACACACACACACGCACGCACACACACACACACACACACACACACACACACACACACACACACACACACACACACACACACACACACACACACACACACACACACACACACACACACACACACACACACACACACACACACACACACACACACACACACACACACACACACACCCACACCACACACACACACACACACACACACACACACACACACACACACACACACACACACACACACACACACACACACACACACACAGAAGGATGATGACGATACATCATCATCCCTCAGCCAAAAACAGCATTCTACTGGTTTATGTTTCAAAAAAGGTGACTGGTGCACTAACAGCTTTATCTCCTGAGTAGAAGAATGAACATGTTGCAGGTCCTTTAGGTGATGAATCCTTTAACACAGGGAGATGTTGGTTGAGCGTTACAGGAAAGTGTTTTACATTTTTAGTTTGGAGACAACTGTTGGAATAGAAATGTACAAACATCTACATAAGAGAGAAAACCTGATAAATGTAAAATCACGTTTTTAAATGATGATTTCATTGTTTAAGGGGAAAGGCTATTCAAACCAATGTGGCCCTGTGGGAAAAGGTTTTTGCCCCCTTGATTTAGAATAGAATAGAAAAGCCCTTTATTGTCCCTCAGTGGGGAAATTCAGGTGCACCAGCAGCAGTTACAGGCAAGTCGAGAAAAATAGATTCTCACAAGAACAAAATAATATATGTAAAATAGAAAACTAAAAGCAAAACAGTAATGGCACAAAAATATGTAATAGTACTAGCATAGATACTAGTAAAACAATGTACAGTCATCAAAAGTCATAAACAGATAAAGTCACAGAACTATCAAACTGAATAGGGTTATTGTTTTGAGGGATGTGCATAAAAAACTGTGCAAATATAGCAAGATGTAAACAACAGCATGTAAGCTATGTTGTAATTATGTGTTGCATAAAGGGTGATACTTCTTGGGCTGCATGGTGGCGCAGTTGTTAGCACTGTTGCCTCACAGCAAGAAGGTTAAGTTTGTCCTTTCTGCGTGCATGCATGCGTGGGTTTCCTCCAGGTTCTCTGGTTCCCCCACAGATCACAACACGCCTGACAGGGTGACTGTTAGTCACTTTGGATAAAAGTGTCTAATAAATGAATAAACATACTTCTACTACTAAAAATACTTATAATGCTACTACTATTACCACTACTAATAGATATAATGATAATAAAGTGTTAATTTACTATAAAAATGAATTATTTGCAGCATTTCAGCATGCTTTTATCACATGCAGGTACAGCGACATAAATATATGATATACTTATGTTTTTGCTTTCCATAGTTTATGGTTGTTGGATCATCCATTAGCTGAACTGAGTTGACCCTGCTCAGGGTTCCAAGGAGCTGAATGAGGATCCAGAGGGAGAAAGTGCTGGTTATACATCAGACTGTGAGTATTTTCAGACATAATGCAAATGATTCTAAGTGATAAATGATATTTCAAATATCAGCAAATCCAATTTCTAAACATGCATCAGCTCTGAAAAACAACCCTGATTTAGCTGCTGCACCAACAAGTGAAAATCAGAGGCGTCTTTTAATCGAAGACGTGCTTTTAAAGGCTCATCATGACGACTAAACTGATTCTACATTAGAGATGAGGGATCTTCTGTACAGAGAGAGAGAGCATCTGTACAGGAAGGGCTTCAATAACTTCCTGTTTCAAATGAAAAATGAACAAACAACCTAAATCAGCTGATGAGGGTTTGGAGTTCAGCTCGTGACACAAATATTTAAAATGTATCACTTTGCTCTGCAGCTGGAGGTCACACCTTGACTTGATAAAAAACAAGATAACGTTAAATATGAATAAAGCAAAAGAAAGGAAAGGAAGCTCAAGAAAGTAACAAGAATGATTCTATGAAAGATTTTATTCAAATGCAATAAAACATTGAATTACGGTTCATAAAGATGGTTGTCATGTTGTTAAACGCATCAATAAGACTGACAGATTATCTTGGCTGTGTGACACTAAGAATGACAGTAAAAATATTGTAATCCTTCAAGAGGATGAACGAAGGGCAGCTCTGGGTGAGGGAAGAGGGAGGGGTGAGGAGGGGGAGTGAATTAACAGATTTAGTGTCATCTCTCAGTCTGGGATAGCAGCCAAAGTATCGACCACCTTAATCCCTTCATCCCTATTTTCCTCCTCCTCATCCACCTCCTGCAGGTCTGCTGAAACTCAATCATCTCTCATCATCTGATTCTGTCATGAGATTCAGCCTAGAAACATGAAGCTGCCATGATGTTGCTGAGCAAGAATTTTCTTGCAGCCAAATGAACTTATTTTCTATTTTGGACAATTTCATGCAGCATGCATGTGTAAAAGTCTGAATTTATGTTCTCAGAGTTCAAACTTTCTAATAAATTAAAGCTCAACTATTAACGATCAGAGAATCGTAATGTCGCATTAAAACAGCAGCAGCAGCAGCTCATGAAGATAGATGAAATAACTGATGGTGAAGAGGACCGCTCATTGATCCGATAGACAGGGGGCTGCAGTGGGTGAGGTAATAGCAGGAGCACTAACAGCTTATGTGTATAATGCAGACGGTTTATGTGGCCATGGGTATCTGTTAATCTGACACTAGTTTCTGGGGAGAATCAGCGCTAATCCCATGACTAGCCTGATAAGTCCACACACAATGAGACCCCACGTGTTGACAACACAAGTAAACACACACGAACACAGACACACAAACAACTTTGTCACGAGTAAGATAGTCTGGCACGGAAATCAATAAAAGCCAGTAAATAGCTTAAGAGTATGAAATGTTTAATCTTGCAGCCACACAAAAAGGCTCAAAGTCAGATTGAAGTGGGCAGTTTGAAGCTTTAGGAGTCGAACTGATGGATTACAAGCCTGTTAGAAACAACACCGGGATTAGAAAAGCTGGGAGAAGGAAGCTGAATGACAAGCGTTGTTCCCTGAAGCGGTACAGATATGGAATATTTAAGTGAACTGTAATAAAGCATTGATCGCACTTCACGGCGGGTCATATTTGTTTTCTGATTATCCTGTTCTAGTCCAATCATATGAGACAGAAACAGCCTGGAGGCATCCAGCTGATATTACAGCCATGTGTCAAACCACAGATCAGAACACATTTCACTTCTCTGACTATTATTATATTCATGAATCACAAAATTAAAGGAACACATTGAAAACACATCAGATCAAATAAATGCTGCTGGATCCTGATATGGAACGGGTTGTGTGAGGAACACAAGGGTCATTTAATGGGAATGAAAACAACCTTCACAGGTTTCATAAGAAGTTTAAACCATCAAACGGATGCAGCAGGTTAGTCCAGTCAGCTGACATGTTACTGCAGCCTCTCTAAATGGTTCTGGTAGCATCCTGACAACATCAGGGCTCCGTATGAGATGATGGTGTCCTGCAGGATCTCCTCCCAGATCCTGACCAGAGCATCTCTGAGCTCCTGGACAGTCTGAGGTCAATCTGGTGGCGTCGGATGGACCTAAGACGTTCTACTGGATTCAGCATAAAGTCAATGCTATCAATTCCTTCATCCTCCAGGAACTTTCTGCAGACTCTCACCACATGTTTTCCAACGCCTTGTTACTTGTTTTGGGAGGTGGGCATCAGGCGGTGGTGTATTTCATCACTGATGTTAGTGCCACATGGAAGGCTACATGGAAGAGTTGGGTTTCTTTATATTGACCTCCAGACCAAGCTGTTTGTAAAGCATCAAGAGTTTGTCCTCTTCTGAAAGCGTTACAAGAGACTTATTGTCATAACGCAGCGTGAAGATGGATGTAGTGGTTTGTCCTTTAGCCCTATGATGTTTAGGAGCTGAATATACTTCTTCTTTTTAAAATCTTGACTTCATGTTTGCCAGTGAGATGGATGGATGGATGGATGGATGGTGTCAGTGCATAGGGAGGTGCCGTGGTAACGATGTCCTTGTCTCCCTTCTTAACCTCCTGAAACCTTTCGCCCTCACATAATGATTCCTGCACTGTAATATTTTATTCTGTTGAACTCAGACTAGTGATGATTCACACAAACCCAGCTTGGTTTAACTGCTCAGAAACTGTTGTCTTTATGTCTTTTCTTAAAAATTAAATAAAGTCAACTTCACAACAGGAGGAGTATCTGATGCTTTATTAAATTAGCTCAGATTCACTGTTTTATCTGACTAACCTGTCAGAAAAGGGCCCAGAACAAGCAGTACATTAAACTACAGCTCAGGAATCAGACAGGGATTCCTAACCGACCCTATTAAATACGTATAGACACAAAATGATTTAGCTTGAAGTCTGAGTTACTCCCTGCTCATCGGCCCTGTTTGATGTATTTCTCTGGACAACAGTTTTTGATTAATTAAACCTTTTTTTTTGAGTAGCTGCAGATTGCTCCAAGTACTTAATCATTGCTCTATAATTATATACTTCATTTTAACTGTGGCAGTGTGGGTTGTGTTGTGTTTACGGTCTGACCACAGATCAGGGGCTGGTGCTGTTTGAGGCGCTACATCTAACAAACAGGCATCTGGGCCAAAAGGTGACTCCATGGCAGCGGTCTCTGCCGCCTGTCAGGGAAACAGTTCCCATGACAACCTTGCAGAGCAGCTCACATGTGACCTTTTGTAAATGTGGTTGTTATTACATTAAATAAGGCTGCTTCTCATCATGAGTCATCTGTCGTGTAACTAAAGCTCTGAGCTGGACTTTAACCTCATTCTAGGAATTTAGGCAGAGCATTTAGAGGTCATCAGATCTTGTTATTATGCACTTTTAAAACACGAACAGGAGACCACTGATATGTTCATTTAGGGTCTAGATCCACCTGCAGCTTGGAGAAAAGTGCAGAGTGTTTGAGAACAGGAGGTTTGCAGTAATGAGGGTGTTTAATCCCCATTTCTTTGGACTTTGTCTGCATCCTTTTATGTTCGTGAATCTTTTTCTGGTCTTCCCACACATTCGTTCTCTTGCTCCCCTCTTTCCCTCGGCCTTTATGCGATGATGTTGCTTGGTAACAAGCAGAAGAATGATGGGAAGAGTAGGATGTGTTCAGATGCCTCCTGTGTGCGATGTGATGTGTCCTCACACCAGCTGCAAAGAACACAGAGCGATTTGGCCTCGGTAACGGCAACATGACACTTACTGTGTTTCACTTCAGAGTTCAGGTGTGAGAATACGGAACAAAACTTTTCTGGTTGGAACTTGAACTCTTTGGTTTTTGTTGTTAGGAGCTGGAAAGTTGTGGGTTTTGCCAACAAATATACAAAAACCAACTAAACACACTTTAGATGCATTTAATTAGATTCTTAGTTCTAAAAGCTGCACTGTTAGCTAGATATTTCTCCATAAGTTATGGATAACGAGGGACTTTAATTCTAGAGGGTAATATGAGGATTGTATATCACATTTAGAAATCCAAACCAAACCTTGGTTATAATAAGTCTCAGCTCTGTGATGAAGTCATAGTTGCTCAGGCTGCCACTCTGCCTCTAATTTCACCTTAAATCAGTCTGAGATGTTAAATTGCTTCAGGAGAAACTGGCTTCTTGTCAGGCGAAGCAGAGCGAACGCAGAGAGGATTTATGACTGGAAATTAAATCTGCATTCATCTGAAAAATGGACATTATAACTCAGTGATCAACAAGATCAGTGTTCAGGTTATACGCCTCTATATTAGAGAATATCAAAGTAAGAATAAAAATAGAAACACATTTATTGACCCTGATGTTCAGAGTTGCCCGTCCTGCTCATTAAAACTCAATGACTTAATAAGAACAATCACAAAACCGCTCCATCTACATTTCAGCAAACTGCAAATAAAGATTTCCTCACTGCCTTCTAACTTGTATCTGACTCATAATAGCATCTTTAAAAAAAAAAGGTCACAACATGGTTGCTAATGACAACCTGTGAGTCTGCCTCTCTGCTGGTTGTGTGCGTTTCTGTGATTGCTTCATCTGTTGGGATCAGTCGCCCCCTGCTGTTTCACATGTTTTCTTTTTTTGGGGTTGGAACTAACTGTATGATGTTGCCATGCCAACCAGAGAGGGCATTTCTGGAGTCAAGGAGTAAATTTAGCATCCACCTGTTATCAAGGAAATCAAAGGAGGCAGTTGGGCTCCTGCTGCAGTGAAACGCTGAGGCTGTCTGATAAAGACTTCTCTACTCATGATCACACTGAGTTCATTTCAGATCATTTCACTAATTAACAGCAATTATAATTATTTAGTTAATAATTAATCAGTTTCCTGCAATTACACCTTTGTCTCCACTTGAGGGCAGCAGAGAGTCACTGAGCAGAGAGCTGAGCCAGCCAGTGAAGCAGCATTAGCATGTAGCTCTGTTCATGTATCTATTCTCCACCAGTCCCAGGCTTCACTGCAGTAAGCTCATAGACTTACTGACTGCTTTGGTTGTTGTTTAATCCTGGAAGATCCACAAATAACTAAAAAACAAGATGTCAGTGTCTGAATGCAAAGCCCCTCATGCTTATGTTATTATAATTAAACACAAATATATGACCGTAGGATCAGTCTCACGGTGTATAACAACATGTATCATCATGCACACATAACGGGTGGGTGGGGCCGGTCTGTGGAACAACGGGCTCCTGGCTGGTGGATCTCTTAGGCTGCCACAGCCTTGGGGGCTGGAGATCATCACTTGATAACTGAATTGTTCCTCCTGCAGCCCTCATCGGGGCACTTCTCGTGGGGGGGGAACACATCGGGGGGGAGAGCCAGGTGTGGCTTGGTTTCCCCTGTGGCGGTCAGGGTGGGTCCTAGCTCTGCCCCTGGCCCTACATCAGGGGTAGAGATGGTGCTCTGAACATGGGGGTCATGACTTTGCATCCCTAGGAGGGCATCTGCCTGTCCACTCTGTTGCCTAAGCAGATTTAATCTGTCGTGCTACACTATTACAAAATCTGATGAAAACTAAGAGAAAGTGGTCATAAAGACATAAAGCTTTCCTTCATAACATTTTAAACGAGGGCTGTTTGAGTTCATGCCTGTAGAAAAAGCTGCTGGGGGACCTGAAGCACCGAGAACCATCTCTTCACATTTCTCCCTTTAGGAAGTAGCGCAGCATCAGACCCATCGATCTGCTTCTGATGCATGACACCCAAATCAGCTGCTCTACACTGAGCCGATGCACCCGTTAAAACTAAACATGACTTGACTGCATCACTCTGACAAAACCTCAGAATAAGTCGCACAGAAAACATTCCAGTTTTTATATGTCTGGCGATTCCAATCACCAGACAGTTTTTGATGCATCTCGAGTTTGATGCTTTTTCAAACTTCATTAAAAACTGAAATGTTTTAATTTGCAGCTTAAACCTGAAGCTTTTGCAAAAAGTTAGAAAAATATAAAGAAAGTAGGAAAAAAGTTGCAAGATATATTTCACTTTAAAAAGTACAAATTATAAAAACTATTTAATGGGGGAAAAAACGAAAAAAGAAAAAGAACTCCCAGAAATGTTAAAGCTAAAAGTACAAATGTTTAAAAAGTGTAAATAACCAAGTAAATACAACATTTGAAAAGTAAACTCAATAAAATAAAGAAAAGAAAACCAGCAGATATTTAAATGATATAAGTACAAATGTTTAAAAATGTAAAAAATAAATAAAGTAAAAACTAAATACACCTAATATTTAAAAAGTATAAATGTAAACAAAAAAATTAAACAAAAGAAAACAACAGAAAAATGTCATTTTAATAGCCTGTAACAATAGTCAGCTGTTGAAGCTTTAAATCTTGAGGTGAGCATCCTTTAAGGGTCACAAAGAGGAGAAGGGTTTAGTAAATCAGGCTCAGTCTCCACCGTCCCTAAACAACAACATCAGTCACTTTATCAAACGCAACAAAACACAACCGCTTCCAAAGGAAATTGCTTTTTTATTTGTGTGTAATTGATACATTGAGGGTGCTCATACATAATATTTATTTTCTCTATAAAATATATTACCTTTCCTGAAAGCAAAACTAGATACAAATCAGTAGTTTTCATTAAGAAGAAGCAACTAATTTTCAAGTGTCAATCAAGGCAGTCAATTGTAGAAGCGATCAAATGCATGGCAAATTCAAGAAAACACATTCTAATAAAGACAGCTTTTTCCTCTGCCTAGCTAAGTCACGACGCTCGGGCACTCGGCCCGCTGTCCTGCAACACGCACAACAATGATCATTTTCTAAAGTAGCAAATACTGTTAAAAACCTGTGGCCACAAAAAGAGTAGATGGAGTTTTTATAGAAAGCAAAGAGTTGGTGTGAAGAGGGAGCAGAGTGAGAACAGAAACAGGTGACCTCATGTCTGTCATGAGGATGTTTTCTCCCTGGATTTCCACTCAATGATCTTTGTCTTCTCATTGGACTGAAGTTCTCCACCACTGTCTGGATAACAGCGGAGATTTTCATCCATCACAACAGTTCACCAGGTCCAGGCGCTGAGTTGAAGCTGTCTGTCAGAAGGAACAGAAACATTTCCATTTACATCACAATGTAGTGAATGAGAGACACTTTTATAAACATCAAACTATACATCATCATCATCATCATCATCATCATCATCAGGTGAGTCACACTCTGCATCCTGTTCAACACACACATAAAAAGTGCTGGGAAAAAGAATTTGTCTCTACAGGTTTCTTTTGGGTCAGAATTAAAAGTTTCAGATCAGCAAACAAATGTCAGCTTCAGACACAAATAGTTAAAAAAAGTAAAAAGTAATCAGGCTGGGTGTGTCTTGGGGTTTAATGGCAAGAATCTGGCAATATGATATGCATTACGATACGGGGCAACGATACGATACATCACGATACTACACGCAATACAACATATTGCAATATTTATGAATTGACTTATTGGAAAACTGTAGCAGCTGAACAGAGAAGTTAGCCTCGGAGGTCGGGAGGGATTCAAGATGGCGGAGTGAGTAGTTGGACCAGTGGTACGCGGCGTTTCATTTGTTTTAAAAACAACTCTTTTTGACGATTTTTTGTGGCGAAAGCTGGCGCCAGACAATAACTAGTAAAACCGACGAGTTTTTGTCAGTCTTGGGGAATTTTGAGATGACGACAAATGTTAAGAAGGGCAAATCTGCCCGAGCTGCAAACACCGGGCTTGAAGCCGCCGAGAACCCGACTCCAGCTGGAGCGTCATCAACATCTCCTGAGCCAGAGCCTGAATCTGTCAGATCAGCTATTTTGGAAATGAAGACTGAATTGCTGCAAAAGCTGATATCAGAGTTCAAAACGGTTATCAGACAAGAAATTAAAGATGCGCTGGGTGCGATCAGAGCCGAGCTGAATAAAACAGCCGCGGATTTGAAGGCCGACGTCGCGCAGGTTGGAGGGAGAGCTACAGAGCTGGAGGTGAGCATGTCTCGCCTGTCGGACGAGGTGTCTGCTCTTCAAACTACGGTGACTGAGTTGAGGAAAGAACTTTCTGAACTCCAGGAAAAGCATGAAGATCTGGAGGGGCGGTCACGGAGATCTAACGTGAGGATTATCGGGGTGCCCGAAGCCGCAGGCTCCAGCTCGACATCTGAGGTGGCTAAGATACTAAAGGATCCTTATGGAAAAAACATGAACTTAACATGTTTTTTACATGTGCAAAAACATGTGACCACATGGGAACACATGAACATGTTAAAAGTGTTCCAAATTCACACGGGAAACATGGGTTGCACATGTGTTTTACATGTTAATTTAACATGTTTTTAGAAGTGAAAACATGTTCTTTCTCCCCATGTGAAGTTCACATTTTTTTGTTCCAAATTCAAACGGGAAACACGTGGAAAACATGTTTTTTACATGTAGTTCACATGTGTTACACATGTTCTCACATGTGATGTCTACATGTGAAATTCATGTGGTTTTTCTGTAAGGGAAGCTCTCCGTTTGGACAAAGAACCCCTTGTGGACCGGTCTCATCAAACTGGACAACAATTGAGCGGCAGGCCAAGGGTTATCGTGGCCAAACTACACTACTTCCATGACTGCGCAGAGATCCTCGCCCGGGCGCGCACCCGAGGCCCGCTTCGGTTCGGCGGATTGCCGGTGGCTGTGTTTCCAGATTATACTACGAAAGTCGCCCGAGCACGAGCAGCATTTACGGATGTGAGGAAACTTCTACGTGATCAAAAAAATGTGAAATATGGTCTTCTCTTCCCTGCCAAGCTCCGTGTCACCTACAGCGGGATTGATCAAATGTTTACTGATGCAAAGGTGGCTATGGATTATGTACAAAACAACATCGCTACTGGATCGTGATCGCCCTAAGGTCGCTACTGACGATACAAAGGATGAACAGGTCAGATCAGATTGCAACAGTTTTTTTATTTTTCATTTACCGGTATTTATTTTGCTCTGATGAGACTATAAGAGAACAGAATCTGTTTGTAATATACAAATGAAGCCTGAGCCTCTGATGTGGCGTTGAAAAAGACTGAATTCGTTTTGATAAATGCTGGTGCTGCAAATTTGCCGTTTATGTTCATATTATATTTATTTTAGAGGTTTTTTTCTGAGTAGTATGAAAAATGCTGAGTTCCTCGATGCCAATGAATAATCTTGATCTCTCTGTATAAGCACAGAGATGTGTGGGTTTTTGTTATGGTAGGAATGGTTAGTTTTAGTTTATTTATTTATTTTTTTCAGGTGGATGGGAGGGATTTTGGGCGTTTGCTATCACTGGGATTGCTGGGTTTACTGTTTTTGGTTCTGTAGGGGTGGATGGGAGCTGCACTGGATTAAAGTGGGGAAATTTTTGTTTTCAAGGTTCTTATGTGACACCTTTTTTGTTATATTTGTACCTTCTAGTTGCTTATGAGTGGTAGTATCAGGGAGACACAAGTAACTGGATGTCCAATTACACTGGTGAGCTGGAACGTTAAATCCCTTAACGGTCCCTTAAAATTTAGGAAGGTTACAGCCCACCTGAAACAACTAAAATCGGATATAGCCTTTTTACAAGAGACATACAGTATTTGCTCATCAGAAGAAGCTCAGTTCAAGAAAAAATGATCTGGTCAGGTGTTTCTATCAACTTTCAGTTCTAAATCAAGGGGAGTGGCTATATTAATCAGTAACCATGTACAATTTACTGTCTCGAGCGAATGCAAAGACTCTGCAGGGCGTTACATAATTGTGGCAGGCAAACTGTTCACACTTCCAGTGGTCCTGGTCTCTATATATGCACCAAATTGGGATGATCAGTCTTTTTTCACTGAATTGTTTTCGCAGCTACCTGATCTCTCACAGTACTATCTTATAATGGGAGGAGACACTAACTGTGTGTTCTCCCCCTTGGACCGGAGTGCCACTGGACGATTAACTCTCACTAAATCAGCTCAGTCAATCCAAAGTTTTCTAAACACTTTTGGAGTGGCAGATGTATGGCGTTCTCGGAATCCAACTTCGAGGGCCTACTCATTCTACTCCTCTGTTCATAAATCTTTTTCAAGAATTGACTACTTTTTTACGGATACTAGAATTTTGAACATGGTGAGAAAATGTGATTACGGTGCCATTGTTGTTTCAGATCATGGTCCTCTCAGCATGATAATTAATGTCCCAAGTTCACAACCAGCATACCACCCTTGGCGATTTAACTCTCTGCTCCTTTCGGACGATAAATTTGTCGAATTTGTAAACTCTGAAATAAATTTTTTTGTAGAGATTAATCAAACTCCTGGAATGTCTTTTTGCACAATTTGGGAGTCTTTGAAGGCCTATTTGAGGGGCCAGATAATTTCTTATTGTGCTAATGAGAAACGGAAAAGAAATACACGTCTGAAATGCTTACTAGCGGAGATAAAAGTTCTGGATGAGACCCTTGCTTACTCACCCTCACCTGCTTTGACTAAAAATCGAATGGCACTTCAAACAGAATTTAACATCTTATCCACCCGACAAGCCAAATACGCAATTTCTAAATCACGCTGTGAATATTTCGAGCAGGGAGAGAGGGCAGGACGCATGCTTGCACACCAACTGCGTCGGAAATCGGCATCTCAGTTCATTCCAGCAATTTATAATGCTCAAGGAGTCAAATGTGTGGATAACGGAATGATCAACTCATGTTTTAGCCAATTTTACAGATCACTGTATTCATCGGACCTCTCCTCTACGGAGAAAGACTTTGATCATTTCTTTAATAATATAAACATCCCCTTTGTAAAAGCAGGTCTAATTGGCGATTTGGAAAAGGATATATCAATAAACGAGATTTCCTCTGCAATCAACAACATGCAGAGCAATAAATCTCCCGGTCCAGATGGGTTTTCTGCTGAGTTCTTTAAGAAGTTCTCTAGGCTGCTTTCACCATTATTACTGTCAATCTATAATGAGTCAGTTGCTTCTCAGTCATTTCCACCAACAATGCGTCAAGCTGTTATCTCTGCGCTTCTAAAAAAAGATAAAAATCCCTTACAATGTAGCTCTTACAGACCAATATCGTTATTAAATGTAGATGCTAAAATCCTTGCGAAAGTTCTTGCTCACCGCCTTGAGACTGTATTACCCACTATTATTTCACCTGATCAAACTGGGTTTATGAAAGATCGACAGTCTTTCTCTAATGTTAGACGTCTGTTTAATGTCCTATACACTCCTGCTCCACCCGACCAAATGGTCGATGAAGTAATACTTTCACTGGATGCTGAGAAGGCGTTTGATCGGGTGGAGTGGGATTATCTTTTCGAAACTCTGATGAGATTCAAATTTGGATCTAAGTTCATATCCTGGATAAAATTAATATATTCATCACCTGTAGCAGCTGTTCGTACTAACAACATTATCTCAGAGTACTTTAATCTGAAACGGGGTACAAGGCAAGGATGCCCATTATCACCCCTTCTCTTTGCAATTGTTATTGAGCCTTTAGCTATTGCAATAAGACAGAACTTAGATATTAGGGGCATCACACGTCTAGGATTTGCTCATAAAGTTTCTCTTTATGCTGACGATATGCTTTTATATATATCAGATCCCTTTTCTAGCATCCCCAAACTGCTGACTCTCCTGGACACATTTGGTCAAATTTCAGGTTATAAGATTAATATTCAGAAGACTGAAATGATGCCTGTAAATGTATCTGATGGACAGCCTATTGGTTCTACCCCATTCAAAATAAGTACAAATAAGTTTAAATATCTAGGTGTCTGGATCACACATCAATTTAAAGACTTATTTGGGGCCAATTATAACCCTCTGCTGGCTAATCTCAGACGAGACATTTCCAGCTGGGAATCTCTACCCTTATCATTGGGAGGGAGGAGAAACATTGTCAAAATGACTGTTTTACCTAAATTCCTTTATTTGTTTAAATGCCTCCCGATTTTCACTTCAAAATCCTTTTTTTAAAATTTGGACAGCTTGCTTTCTGGGTTTATCTGGCAGAAAAAGCATCCGAGAGCCAGTAAGAAGGTGTTACAGCTGCCCCGTGATTTGGGGGGCATGGCATATCCTAATTTAATACATTATTACTGGGCCTCCAATATCACTGCTTTACTGTTTTGGTTACGAGAGGGTGTTGACGTACCAGGTTGGGCTGCCGTGGAAAATAATTCATTTCATAATAGTTCTCCCCTAGCCACACTCTGCTCTCAGTTACCCCTCCCACACCCAATATCTTCATATTCAGCCAACCCCATTGTGATTCAGACAATTACAATTTGGAATCAATGTAGAAGATCTTTTGGCCTTATGGAACTGTCATTTGCTGCTCCTGTGAAGAATCACGTTTCTTCCCTCAGTGTTTGACGAAGCATTTAATGGATGGGTAACCAGAGGCTTAAGCTCTCTGTATGATCTGTATGTTGACGGTACATTTGCCTCATTTGAGCAACTGGTGACAAAATTTCATATCCATCATTCACAATTTTTTAGATACTTACAGCTGAGACACTTTGTGAAATCCAATTCCGAATGTTTTCCTTCTTGCCCAGCTCGGACTTTGTTAGATGATATTTTGGATTGTCGGACACTTACTAAGAAAACTTTGAGTAAAATTTACACTAGGCTCAGCTCACACCATAAGACCAGTTTGGAGACGCTGAAACAAAAATGGGAACTGGACATGGGTATTGGATTATCGGAGGAAGTCTGGCACAGGATTCTATGAAACATCCACAAATCCTCAATTTGTGTCAGACATTGCGTCATCCAATTTAAAGTGGTGCATCGTCTGCATTGGTCCAAGGATAGACTGTCCAAAATTAAACCAGACCTGGACCCAACATGTGAGCGTTGCAAAAGGTCACCCGCTACTCTATCACATGTTCTGGATGTGCCCAAGGATACAAGGGTATTGGGGTTCAATTTTTAATGCACTCTCTAAGGTCTGTGGGACTGATTTGAGCCCTGACCCCTTAACCGCCTTGTTTGGTGTAGCAACGGGTGACGCCCCTCTGGACAAAGGTCAGTTGCACATGATTGCATTTAGTTGCTTGCTGGCTAAAAGACTCATTCTCCACAGGTGGAAGGACACACACCCACCAGCATTTGGCCATTGGATAAAAGAGATCATGGCCCATGTACACCTAGAAAAAATTAGAAGTGTTTTGGGGGGCTCATTTAAAGTTTTTTCTTCTGTTTGGTCATCATTTAGATTGTTTTTTGATGGTGTTTCTGTAGGTGATTTTACATGATCCATATATGCTTGTCTATTTATGTTTTGAGTGTTAACCTGTTATTTATTTATGTTTTGGGTTTTTTTTTTGCTTTCTGAATTGGTGTCTTGTCAGAACCCTTTATTTTATTTTTCAAATTTATTATTATTATTATTATTATTATTATTATTATTATTTTTTTTTTTTTAAATATACTTTTGAGCATGTTTCTCCTTTGTATTTGGTCCAGTGCAGCGGGAGGGAGGGATATTTTGTTTTGTTTGTTCTGTTTTGTTTTATATGAAAATCTGAAAACATAATAAAAAGACAATGTTCAACAAAGAGAAGTTAGCCTCATCAGTTGTCCGCTGAGCTGAATCAACTCACTTTATGCTAAAATGAGCCTTTTATGCTACGTCTTCATGGTATCTAGTCACACGTGCTCACAAACCTGAGTTTTTGACTCTGCTGTTGCAGATTGTAGACTGCATAACTCCTGTCACAGTCTTTACTGCCTTTCTTTGTTTTGAAACCAGAACGTGTCACACATCAGCTCTGAAAGCTGCTGGGCTGACTGCAGCCAACATGTGATCGGAGGTTAAAATGCCACACAAAAATGAACTACCACTTGTTAACAAGAAATCCATATTGTGCTTTAAGAATATTGATATAATATTGTGACATGAAATATCATGATATATCAGAGTATTGATTTTTTCTTACACCTCTAGTGTGTCTAGTGGAACTGAACTCAGCTTTGTGTTTAATTACAGATAATTAGTGATTTATCAAAGAGGAGGGGTAATTACTGTTTCAACTCAGCTTTCAGGTTTAACAAGGAAGGCAATTACTTTTTCACAGGTTGGTTTAAAGAGCCATTTAGAGTCACCATTTTAAAACTGCACTCTGTAATTATGGAGGGATTCTATTTACAGAAATTATCTTCGTCTGATACTGAAGTTTGTTTATTGCTCTGAAAAATGTAATTGTGACCAAAAACTGAAACAAGAAACCTGCAGGGGGGGTGGGGGGGGGTTGCACACATACTTTTTCACATACATAAAAATACAGAGATAAAAACAGAAAGACGTGTACCAGACAATTCCAGGGATTTATTTCTGTTTTGTGGCAGTCTAGGTTTTTTCATGGGGGGTTTGCGATTTGGGGGCTTCTCAACGTTATTGGGGCTTTCTCTTTCAGTGCCTGAGTTCAGTGAAGGACAGGAGACACAAACAGTTAGATAAAGACACTACACAGGTCAACAAAACACGTTTCAGTCACAAATGTTTGTACAACCCCAAATCAAAAAAGGATCTCTTTCTGAAAACCAGAAAAGAGAACTTCAGTTCTTAAAAGTGACCTGAATTTAAACCGGTAAGACTGAGAGGACCCGATTTACTTTCCAAAAATGTAAAAACATCAGTTTTTATATCCGATCTGCTGTTTTTCTGTTACTTTTACTTAAAAAATACATTCAAGTGGTTTGTAGTTTTTATTTAATTTTATTAAAAATTTTACATCAAGTCCAAACTTTTTAAAAACCAGGGTTGTACTTTACTGCAGTAGTGTCTTCACATATTGATAAGTGAGTATTTTCCTATACCTGCATCACAGGACATTGCTTTTCTGTTCCTCTGTGGTTTCACTGGTGCCTGAGGTCTCAGACCTTCTTCACCTGAACAACAAAAACAAAACATTTATAATGAATGTCACCTAAAGCATTCATAAAAATATGGTTTATTATTAACAGGCATCATGAATGGTAAAGACATGTAGCAGGACCAAGAAACAAACACTCAAGAGGAGAAATGAAGTCAGATTTATTATTAAGTCCAGAAACCTAAAAGTGGTGAACAAAAACAAATAACAGGATCTGACAGAGGGCTGAGGGGAAACTGGAAGCAAAGGAACTGGGGAGAGTGATTATTGAATGAACACAGGTGAGCTGGTTACTGTTACGTACATCCAGCACCCTGGACAGCGCCTGTCAGCAGCCTGCTGCTCCTCCCCCTGCAGCACTGAGGAGTCCCTCAGCTGTGGCTGATCAGTAATCAGCTGTGGCTGATCAGTAATCAGCTGTGGCTGATCAGTAATCAGCTGTGGCTGATCAGTAATCAGTGATATCAGTAATCAGTGATATCAGTAATCAGTAATAAGGCTGAGCTGATCGTCAGATCAGGGGGAGCAGATCAGTGCTGTTTCCGCGTTGGTTCTGACTCAGTCCTCACCTTTTGTAAAAGCCTGTGTTTGTTTAGCTGCGTTTTTTGGTTAGTAGTTACTGAAGGGAGCTTTTTGTTTTCTTAGCTGTTCCTCTTCCAGCCTCCAATATAATAAAACAGTTAATTTACACCCGACGCCTTAGTTGTTTCCCGGCTCGTTTTATGTTAGTCTCCTGGGTTTTGTTGCTCCTAGACAGAAGGGGGACGTAATAATTACAGATGGACGACAGGTGTGTGGAACTGAAATAAAAATATACTGAAGGCATCTAATTGCAGCAAAGAATACAAGAACAAACAACAACAAAAAAACACAGTGACAAAAAGACCTGAATCAAACAGGAAATAAAGTCAAAACAAAACCAGAAGTGGTCATTTAATTCCTTTAAAAATAAAAAAAAACATGCTTTCATATGTAGAAACATCAGTAGACAAACCTTGACTGGCAGCTCTGTCCGGCAGCCCGTGTATCGGCTTGCTGACAGGAGGCGGAGCAGGAGGAGGTGGTAAGTCCTTCTCATTGGCTGATTCTTTTGGAAACATCACATAGGAGGAGGTCTTTGGCTGAGAAGCACATTAAAACCAAACTGTGTTCAAAATGTTCACTCATTCAGTAAATAGATGTTGGAAATTAAACATCTCTTTTCATTCACAATCTAGAAACTCGACGCGTGGTAGAAAAAAACCAGTGTGTATACGTTTTACACTGATCCAGACCATATTGAAACATGACCTGAGTCGACAGAGCATGCTAATGCTAGCAGCTCATTTTTCACTAGTTAACTATTTTTTCAGCTATTTCACGACATTAAAAATCAAAACGTTCAGCTCGTTCAGGATTTTCTGTTATGGTTTTTGATATTTATAACTTTTATACTTTTTAAAATATTTAACTTTTTCCAACTTTTCTTCCATTGAAAAACATTGAAACTGTAAAAAAACGTTCCTTTCTTATTTAAATATAGCACCAGTGCTATGTGACTATATTTATTTGAACAGTTGTACTTTAGCCTCTGAAATGTTTCTAACAATATCCTATGATACATACTAAATCTTAATAACGTTATGTTTTCTTGGTTTCACCTTTTCAGGAATCGGAGGAGGCTGACTCTCTGAGTCTCGTCTCCTTTCTCTCCTCTCTGTTTTTCCCAGATCCCTCTCTTCATCGCCTTCTTCTTCTGTACCAAGAAAACCAAAGGGAATAAACTGTGATCCAGGTTTGGCTTTTTGCATGATAAAACCAGCATCTGGACCCGGAGCAGGTGAACATGGAGGTGCAGGTTTGTACCTGGCAGAGTGTCTGAGCTCTCGCGTCGATGTCTCGGCCTCAGCTTGGACAGGTTTGGTTTGCTGCTTTGTGGTGGTGGATCTGGTTTTGAAGCACAGGGAGCCACTCGACATGCAGAGACACCTCCTCCCACGTCTCCGCTGCTCCTCCACCCCACTGGGCCCCCACCAGCATCAGGACTGGTGTGCCTGTCTTCCTGTGAGTCCTGTGAATGCCACTCTATGGCTGCAGCCTCTGTGCTTTTCAGAGGGTCATTTGCCTGTTTTGGTGAGGGTGTCCTGTCTGATGGGTATGGAGGCAGTGGCCTTTGAGCCAAATGAAGCGCCTGGACTTGTCTGTCCAACTTTCGTCCTTGGTGTCTGCTCTCAGTCCCCTGACTGTCTACCTGCATGTCCATCGACCTGTTCTCAGACCACGATCTTTCGATCTGTCTGCCTCCTATCCACTGTTTTTCTATTTTTCTGTCAATCTGCCGCTGGGTGTGTTTGTCAACGGTCCACTGTCTCTCCATCTGTCTGTCTGGATGTCTGCTTTCAGTCAAGTACTTGTCAGTTTGTCTCTCGCCCATTCTCGGCTCTCCAAAAGTTCTTTCCTGTTGCCTGTCTTCAAACCACTGCCTCTCAGCGTGAGGATCTCTCGGCCGTCCCTCCGTCATCCAGTCATTTTCCACCTGCAGCAGCACATCAGTCGTCCTCTGCTTGTCGTTTGCCCAGTACTTGTCTGTCTCTACCGGCAGTTCAAACACAGTGTCCACCTCAGGAATCTGTCAAAAAAATTAAACAAAAAGAGAAAACCGACTTTGAATGGTGACATTTTGAGTGGCTGTGATTAGTGGGGGCCAGTGTACCTCTCTGGGAGAATAAAAGGGGTGTTTTCCTCCTCCCACGGCTGGGTGAGGGATGCCCGGTACAGGTGGTGGACTTAGAACAAGAGTACCTTTCCCCTGGTGATCGCTCACTTTCCCATCAGCCCCATCATTTGGAGATCCAGCTCTGGCAGCAGACCGCGGCGGCTGGAGGAGTGTGTAAACATTCTCCAACGCCATTCTGAAACAGGACATTTACTCTGCATATTAATAACATGCAACATAAAATGAAGCCATCTTTAAAGGGTTACTAATCTGACAAACATCTGATAAATTTCTATCGTAATCTGTGTTTAACAAGAAGCCTGATCCCTTCTAACCACGACGTTGACTTTTAGGTCCACCAGCTGTCTGCCACACCTGAGTAAATCACTGGAATCAGCCTGATTTCACTCCGGCACCCATCCATCAGAAATCAACAAGGAAAAGATGGAGACTCAGAGTTTTATTTGTTAAGTATTTATGAAGCTCACTGCTGATCATTCCTATAAAAAACAAGAAAAGCTGATCATCAGAAAAGATCAGGATGCAGCACAAACCAGAGTTCTTAGTGCTTTGTATGATCTGGTTCACCACTTTGTGTTTCATGTTCAAAGACATGCCTTTTTCTAAAAATAAGCCCTGTGTGTGTTTCTGTGGATACACTAACCCCGTGGGTGCCGTGGTGACAGTATGACTCCCGTCCCCGTAGACCTCCGCCTCAGACTCCGGCCCCTGATTGGACAGAGTCTGGCTGCGGTTTTTACGGAAACCGAAGATGGCCAGCATGTTCCTCCTCTTCTTCCTCCTCAGCGAGTGTGCTTTGTGCAGGGATGAGAGCTGACTGAAAGAGGTGAGAGGAGCCAAGTGTCACGCACACGCAGTCCAGTTCGCCGCAATCATCGCGTTCGTTCACGTGTGAGCCCCTTCTGTTCAGATGTCACAGAATTCATCAGAGCCATCTGGGTTGCCTGTCTGCCTGGCCTGCTGCTGCGATTTGAGTGTTGCTAGGCAACATCTCCTGGTACACAATGATAAAGCTCAAGTGCACTCTTTATATTATGTACATTATATGAGTAAAATCAAAAGAAAACCACTGATTTAACCATTAAGCTGCAGGATAGAAGAAAAAAACACTCAATCTAAATATTCAACAGCCATTAAGTAAATTAACCAAACCACCACCAGCTCCCTGGCATGTGATTAGAGCTCAGCTCATTGGATCAACAGACACCAAGTTACCAACACATGGTCTCCAAACACCTCCAAGCCTCTAATCATTAAAGCAGGGGTGGGGAATCCTGGCCCTCAAGGGCTGCAGTCCTGCACATTTTAGTGGTTTCTTCTCTTCAACACACCTGATCTGAATTAGTGGGTGATTAGGAGCCTTCTGGTTGCCTTGAAGGCTCACCTAGGAGGTAATTCAACATTTAAATCAGGTGTGTTGACTAGAGGACACCTCTAAAACATGCAGGACTGTGGCCCTTGAGGACCAGGATTCCCCACCCCTGCATCAAAGGGATACGCCACCAGAAAGTGAGTTTTTGTCTGTTGCCATATTCTTCATAGTTAGATAAGTGATCAAAAATAATTAATAACCAGCCCAGCTGTTATCCTGATCCAGCAGTACTCCTTTAGCATTAGCTTAGCAGAAAACAATGTAAGTGAATGTTAACAACTAGCTTAAAAATCACTCAGTAGTGATACTAATTCTGCTTAGTGACCTTAGTAAACACATCGACTGCAAGTGAAAATAAAAAGTAACACAAAGGAATTACAGGTACTATTTTCAACTCAGGACTACTTTATGACAAAGAACAGCTGTAAGCCTCCGCTGAACGGCACAAGGACATGACGCAACGACCCCAAAGACACCCGTACAGCCGGCGTACATTTATATCAGAATAGTCGAGGAAGCGATGGATTATTTGATAGAATACTCAACTAAAATATTCACTATACTTTATAATGTTTGTTGACTTGAGGAAATGAAGTGTCTGATAGTCCATCCTGTTGAATTAAACATTAATGCAGTGGTTAGAGGTGAATGTTTAAAATATCATGATAGATATCATTTATCTGTGATAATAATTTTAAGTAAAACCATCTCAGTATCATTGAAGAGAGATGGATTCCCCGTCTGAAACATGAGTTAAGTGTTTTCATTCATTTTTAATGAGATGTGATATAATGAAGGAATGACTGCTGAGAAAGAAGTCGTCGCTTTTTCTTTATTAAGACATCATCAGCAGTCCAATCTATGGAGTTCGCTGAAAAGTTAATACCGTATTTGCCCGAATATAGGACGACCCTGATTATAAGACGACCCCCCCTTTTCAAGACTAATCTTCAGAAAAAATGACTAAATTCACTTTTTAAAGAAACAATTTTTATTGAAATTTTGAGAAAATTTAACTAATGCTACTAATAATTCCAGACTGCTTTAATATTTGCTTATTAACAGTGGTGCACACAACTAGTCCACCAGTCCACTGTACTGATCTCTCTGCCCGAACGCACCTTTGCTGACAGGAGCTTTCACGGTCAGATTGTGCAGCTTCGCGATAATCAGACACTGATGAACTTCACATCCAGTTGTGGAGCTGAGATGGAGTTTTCATGTAGGGGAAGCTTGTTTACACACACACGCTGCTGCGGCAAAATGCACAGACACACACGCACACACACACACAGCTGCGCCATGAACGAACAGACACACAAACCGGCTGCTGTGCCATGATCGCGCACACACACACAAACCCACTGTTGCGCCATGATCGCGCGCACACACAAACCCGCTGTTGCGCAATTATTGCGCAGACACACACACAAACCCACTTTTGCGCCATGATCGTGCACACACACAAACCCGCTGTTGCGCAATTATTGCGCAGACACACACACAAACCCACTTTTGCGCCATGATCGTGCACACACACAAACCCGCTGTTGCGCAATTATTGCGCAGACACATACAAACCCGCTGTTGCGCAATTTTTGCGCAGACACACACACAAACCCACTTTTGCGCCATGATCGTGCAACACACACACACAAACTCGCTTTTGCGCCATGATCGTGCAGACACACACACACACAAACCCACTTTTGCGCCATGATCGTGCACACACACAAACCCGCTGTTGCGCAATTATTGACACACACACACACAAACCCGCTTTTGCGCCATGATCGTGCAGACACACACACACACAAACTCGCTTTTGCGCCATGATCGTGCAGACACACACACACAAACCCACTTTTGCGCCATGATCGTGCAGACACACACACACAAACTCGCTTTTGCGCCATGATCGTGCAGACACACACACACACAAACCCACTGTTGCGCCATGATCGCGCGCACACACAAACCCGCTGTTGCGCAATTATTGCGCAGACACACACGCAAACCCGCTGTATGTGTGAGGGAGTGTGTAGGTGTGTGTGTGTCGGGTGCATATAAAGAACGGTCAGACGGATGAGGTTCTGAGGGAGAATGCGTGTGTGAATCGAGCGAGCGACGCCAGCCCTCACCTGTACAGAGTCTGCTCGCTGAAAACACCTGCTGGGTCTGGACATTTTAATCCTCAGTACTAGTAAACCTGTAACTTTGAACTAGGCCAGGCCCGGACCTCTGGAACCGCTTGCGGTCTGAGCTGCTTCCTGCCGCTTTGACCAAAAAGCCTGCGCCCTCCGCCGGAAAAACTAGGGCGCGATAATAAGACGACCCCCCCTTTTTCAAATTATTTTCAATGAAAAAAACCTCGTCTTATATGCGGGCAAATACGGTATTACCTTAAAGGCAAACTATGAAGTTTTGCTTGCTTTTAGCGCCCCCTAGTGTCCATTTTAAATCACTGTCATAAAACGTTAGCATTGTCTTTGCTCAGAAACACCTAAATCTAACTGTTGAAAAGTTTCCTCAGCTTTCACTGCTTTCTACTGGAGTGGTTCATCACTCATTCAAAGAAATCAGCTGTGTTCAAGCAGGGAGAGATTAAAAAAGCAGGAATCATGAGCTAAAAACACTCTGGAGCTAACATAAGAGCTAGCCACAGTGGGTTAGCCTAACCCTCGTGAGATACATAGCATAATATGCCTTTAAGTAAATGAAATCAGAAGGTTCAACTTGTTAAATTCAGACGGTGTTTTCTTGGTGAAAATTCACAGCCAACACATTTGTAAATGAGGTCTCACCTGTCAGGCAGAACTCGTTTGGAATAAAAATCTGGGAGTCCATCATCTAGAGGGCTTATTCCTCCGTTTTCACTGCAGTGCTGTGCACACATAGACAGAACCACACTGTTCAGAGAGGTCACTTCAGCCGGATTCATTTGTAAAGGTTATGTATGCAATAAAACAAGTGGATTACACTCAGATTGTATAATACAATTAACCATATAGATTACATTTGTAGAAGAGGGGAGGTAGAGTCAGCAGGCAGAAACAACAGGAAACACATGAGATATGAAGATGTAGATAAACAGATCGAGGCTGGAGTAACGTGGGCAAGAATATATGAATGATTTAGTAGTTTAGAGAGAACCAGGCCTACTGTCTCAGCGGGGATGTGCGCTCCCCTGTGCCTCCGCGGAGGCCTCGGTCGAACTCGTGTCACATGATGGAGAGGCAGACCCTGTGTGGGCAGCTCAGACAAGCCCTCCCAGGACGCCGAGTGGGACAGCGGAGACGAGTACGACGGCACGGATGGAGGTGGAGAGGAGCTGGAGTCGTCACACAGGCCTGACGGAAACAAGAAGGGGAAAATGGATGGTAGAAAAAGCAGCCATTAATATGAAAGGATGGGAAAGATGCAGCAGAAATCAGAGATGAACTGAGAGAGAGGAAGCCCAGCAGGACTCACTCAGTCTGGTGGAGACAGGTCGTATTCTTCTTGTCCTGGAGCTCCGCTTCTTTATGGCAATCGTGTCCTGGAGGACAAAAAGATGACAGAAAATAAGAGGAAAAACACCTTTTATCTTTTTTAGGGCAATCAGTGTTTTTGTCAGTGGATGATTGCCAAATCAAGACAGTAGTTATGCTGAGGGAACATGTAAAAAACAAATTGGACACAGGAAGTAGATGACTGGAACCACGAGATGAGGACATGCTGAAAAGAAACAAAATCAGTATGAAAATGTGGTTAGAAAATGAATAAAATGACTATTTCACCAACTAGCATGAACATCCATCCATTTTCTAAAACCGCTGTATCCTCCACAGCGGGGGAGCTGGTGCCTATCTCCAGCAGTCAAGGGGCGAGAGGTGGGGGACACCCTGGACGGGTCACCAGTCCAACGCAGGGCTAGCATGAACATAATTAGCTTTATAAATTATTTCAAATAAATGTCAAAAACTTGACATAGAGGGATTCCTGTTTAATGCTTTAACCTGTGAAATGAAGAGAGGCATGGCGGTATTTTCAGCAAATAAAGTCAAAATTCTTTCAGGTTTATCAGAAACATACAGAAGGTGCACAACGGGACTGAAATAAAGGTTATGAAAAGTGTTGGATTCTTGAGATCCTCCTGCAGGTTTAACTGCTGTCTTGTAAATATTGAGCTGCTCTTTTTAAAGTGTCAGGAGACATTTGCTGATGATTGTGTTTTTTTAGCTTAGCTCAGCCTTCCTGCCCTTCAGCCAGGTAAAGAAGACTTGTACGTGGAGGATTTTGAGCTGTATCTGTAGATGAGAAAAAGAATTTCATAACTTAATGAGTAAAAGCAGCTGAGAGACGGTTGATAGACTCTGAGGGAATCTGAATGTGAATCGGTCCCGTAAATGGATTAAAATGTTCCACCAGATATGAATTAAGAGTATGATCCAGATGATGATTTATCTGTAGTAAATAAAGAGGTTATCATTAGCCTGCTGTGTATCATGTATAGAGACAACTTGATTGTTTAATGCCAGTCAAAGCTTCCATGGCTGTAATTATAGGCCTTTTGAAACGCTGACATTCAACGTGTGCTTCAATCACTCCAATCAGCGCGAAGGCCAAGACACAACTGAATTGATGAAGCATCATCAATTCAAGCTTTGTTAAAGTGTTTCCAGTGGAGGGGCTGCAGCTTCTCAAAACCTGTGACCTTTAACTCTAGTGTTTCCTCCTCAGAAAAAATAATCAGAACAAGTTTCAGAAGCCAACCCCTCAGAGGGAGAAGCAGTCGTTTCTGACAGCTCTGTTAGGACTGAACTGGCTGTAATTAGTTCTGATTCACAAGTTAAGAATCTGGTAAACAAACAAGGATCTGGTTTAATTAACAATCTAATGCAGCTTCTATTTTTATCTGAGACTGGATGCTAATGACAACCAGGGTTCCTTATTTTAATTTCTGAAAGTTGAAAACCATAGCACTCCATAAACCCTGTTAACCCCTTAAAGAAACACTTTGCTAGGATGAGGAAGCTGGTAGTGGATAGCATAATGAGAAATGTTGATTTGAATTCCCTAAAGAAAGTACAACAACCTTCCCTTCATCACGTCTGATGTGTTTGTCTAAGTGTTGCTTTGTTCTAAATGTAGTGAGGCGGTTTTGTCTGTGTCAAGTCCCTGAACTGCATAAGGAGGGCAGAGAAGTAAATTTTTTTATTTATCCTTACACACTTTCCCTCTCCTCCGTGAACCGTCACCTTATCGTGGTGGAGGAGTTTGAGTGCCCTAATGATCCTAGGAGCTATGTTGTCTGGGGCACTTGTGCCCCTGGTAGGGTCACCCATGGCAAATTGGTCCTAGTTGAGGGGTGAGACAAAGAATGGTTCAAAAGACTCTTCATGCAAGTACAATCATTGAGCCAGTGTACCCGGCCCGGAGGGTTACCGGGGTCCCACCCTGGAGCCAGGCCTGGGGTTGGGGCCCGTGAGCGAGCGCCTGGTGGCCGGGCTTTCGCCCATGGGGCCCGGCCGGGCCCAGCCCGAACTGGGTACATGGGCTCATCCACCTGTGGGCCCACCACCTGCAGGAGGAACATGAAGGGTCCGGTGCAATGTGGATCGGATGGCAGACCAAGGCGGGAGCTTTGGCGGTCCGATCCCCGGACACAAAAACTGGCTATTGGGACATGGAACGTCACCTCTCTGGCGGGGAAGGAGCTGGAGCTTGTGGAAGAGGCTGAGCGATACCGGCTAGATATAGTCGGGCTCACCTCGACACATAGTGTTGGCTCTGGAACCCGAGTCCTTGAGAGGGGTTGGACACTTTTCTTTGCTGGAGTTGCTCCGGGTGAGAGGCGGAGGGCTGGGGTGGGCTTTCTGTTAGCCCCAAGACTCTCTGCCTGTATGTTGGGATTTTCTCCGGGGGACGAAAGGGCAGCTTCCCTGCGCCTTCGGGTTGGGGAACGGGTCCTGACTGTTGTTTGTGCTTATGCACCAAATAGCAGCTCAGAGTACCCACCCTTTTTGGAGTCCCTGGGACGAGTGCTGGATAGCGCTCCTACTGGGGACTCCATAGTCCTGCTGGGAGACTTCAATGCTCACGTGGGCAATGACAGCGTGACCTGGAGGGGCGTGATTGGGAGGAACGGCCCGCCCAATCTGAACTCGAGTGGTGTTCTGTTTTTGGACTTCTGTGCAAGTCGCAGTTTGGCCATAACAAACACCATGTTCAAACATAAGGATGCCCACCGGTACACCTGGTATCAGGGCAGCCTAGGTTACAGGTCGATGATTGACTTTATAGTTGTATCATCTGACCTGAGACCGTATGTTTTGAACACTCGGGTGAAGAGAGGAGCGGAGCTGTCAACTGATCACCACCTGGTGGTGAGTTGGATCAGGTGGCAGGGGAAGATGCTACGCAGACCTGGTAGACCCAAACGTATAGTGAGGGTCTGCTGGGAACGCCTGGCAGAAGAGCCTGTCAAGATGGTCTTCAACTCCCACCTCCGGCAGAGCTTCGACCGCGTCCCGAGAGCAGTGGGGGACATTGAGTCCGAATGGGCCGTGTTCCGCTCTGCGATTGTTGAGGCGGCTGTTGCTAGCTGTGGTCGCAAGGTAGCCGGTGCCAATCGTGGCGGTAACCCCCGTACCCGCTGGTGGACACCAGAGGTTAGGGGAGCCGTCAGGCTGAAGAAGGAGGCCTACAGGGCGTGGCTGGTCTGTGGGTCTCCAGAGGCAGCTGATAGGTATCGGAGGGCCAAGCGGGGTGCAGCAGTGGCAGTTTCCGAGGCAAAATCTCGGGCGTGGGAGGAGTTTGGTGAGACCATGGAGAAAGACTATCGGTCGGCTCCAAAAAGGTTCTGGCAAACCATCCGGCGCCTCAGGGGAGGAAGGCGGCAACTCGCTCA
>SSNR01000362.1:52300-136150 GCA_006937965.1 Callopanchax toddi | reverse complement strand
AGGTATGAGCCATGATTTTCACTCCAAAAGAGTCAGAACAAGGGTTTGATTCATCACCAATAATAGCATTGCATAGCATAGCTGCTTTATTTATAAAGCACTTTAAAACAATACAAAGATTGACCAAAGTGCTGAACACTGAAATAAACATAAAACATACCCATACCAATAAAACAGTTAAAAACAAGATCAAACAAACAAGTGTCACCACTCACTCCTGACTAAAGGCTATGGAATAAAAGTGTAATAATAATTGAAATGCTTAGTGTTTTAAAACTATGTATTATTAAAGAAACAACTTGATCAGTTTTTATTTCTTATGTGATTCTGTATAAATATTTAACAATATAACAGTAATGATGACATAAAATTGTCTTATAGGAGCAAGTCTTCACCCTGAGAGAAATATTTCTCTACTGAAATAGTTTTGTTGGATGGATGGATCAATTCAAACTTTTTCTTTTAGACTGGGTGAACCTTAAAGTAAAAAAAAAAACATATTTTTAATTTGGTGACAAGTGAGGCAATCAAAAATGTGTGTCGGAGTCTGCTACTATGAGTTTTGTTTGTTTTTTGGACACTTGTGTAAGTGTGATCAGAGGTTTTGTGTGTGAGAGATAGAGCAAAAGAGAGAGAGAGGGACCCCATACTTTTTTTTAATGACCTGCTGCACATTGAGGGGGATATATATATCATAAGAATACAGGTTTTGCTTCCTTAGACAATGTAATAAAAAAAAGTGAGACTTTGAAGAAGAGAAAAGCAAAATAACCCACTACGTTTATTTCTTTGAAGTTTTAAAGTGATTTCTGTGTGTAGAATAACGGTAGAAATGGTTTAAAGTAACCCCTACAGAAGATTGGTGGGGGATCCTTGATCAATAGATTTTGGAAAAACAAACTTCACTCCCCATCCCCCTGTCTAGAACTTTTATGTAGAAAACACATTCATTTTTTCCTCACTTAGACTGTGAAAACAAAAACATGGCTTTAGTTTTAAAACTCTAGAAAAGACTTTGGAAAAATGGAAACTCTGCAGTCTCTGTGAGAAACTGGAGACATGGTGCAGCAAAGTAGTTTTTTGTTAGATTGGAAATATTTTAAAGAACATTCTTATGCTTGTACTTTGTAGATAAGTTGTAAAACATCCAATGTTTTATATTTTGTTCATTATCTTTTAGACTTTTAACATTCTTACTATGTGTGTGTGTGTGACGGAGAGAGAGAGACACAGATAAGGGAAAGGGGAGGTGTGAGTTGGGCGCTGAAACGGTGTCAAAAGGTCACCATCCACTGACTGGGCCTCAGAAGTAGAACTCAGTGGCTGACATCAGATCTCTGGGTTCTAACACGAGCTCTGATCGGCTCTAACCAAACAGAGCAAAAGGTTAGATATTCTTACTTGTAATTAATCAGAGAACTTATAGTTTTTAAAAACTATTAGATAAAAAAAATGTGTGTGTGTGTGCGTGGAAACTCACGATTTTTTGTTTTTGAGAAAAATAGCTTGTGTAAACTTAGAACGATAAAGTGAGTTTTTGCATAATCAAAACTTTGGATCCGTTAGAAAACTGTGGCTGAAACCTTTTGGAATGCTGATTCTTAAGAAGAAAGTGTTGAAATAGATCTGTTTTTAGGGGCGAATGGGGGATGGTTAGCGTGGGAAAAAAGGGAGGGGCGATGGAGAATGGGGAGGGGAAATGCGTGGGGAAGGTGGCCCCCATGGGGGAGGGGTGCGAAATGGGGGGGAAGGGCGGTTCCCTCGAGGGGTGGTTAGGAGGGTCCACAGGTTTTTAGATATCCCTCACAGACAAAACATCATTCCAGCAGCGACATGAATGGAAAAGGGTGTCGATCTGGTCGGCGACTTCGTTTATTGCGTTTATCCAAGCATCGTACGGGATCGCCAGCAGGACCCTGAACACTCCGCATTCCATATTTACGGTTTCGAGGATGAATAAGTCAAACGGTGTCTTGTCATCGAATTTACGTATACACGCTCGGAAAATCCACTGACTGTTTGTTTCTTTTTTTCCTTCCCAGACTGCGCTGAAAACGAGTTCGGTGTTGTAAGGAAAGTTCAATTTTCTCTGCGGTAGTGAGTCATGCTCAATTTTCACCATTTTCTCTGGGCATGTTGAAGGATATTTCATCCGTTTGGCCTTGGTTGGTGAGTCTTCTTCCTCTTCTTCTTCTTCTTCTTCATTGTCACGAGGAACCACATCTCGGAGAATTGCCCAGTCGTTGTAACCGAGAACCCCTATTGACGAAAGATGCCCGAGTGGATCATCATCTTTGGTCTGGTTAAACCATAGTTCTCCTCGGTCATACTTGAAATAGTAATACCATGACTCATCCAGTCCGTATTCCGATAACGACCATTTCCGGTACAAAGGTTCTGTTGGTGGCGCTTGTCTCCTACGCAGTTGCATTTTAGTTTTCCCGTGAAAAGGCTCATCGGTCGGAGTTTGACCGATCGGTTTCTTCTCTTGGGTTGTAGAGGCAGTTGTTGGATTCTTGTGGAGAGTTGTAGATGTAGAGGCATCAGCCATTGTTGGATTCTTGTCATGAGTTGTAGAATCAGTTGAAGCCATGCTAGCCTGTTTTTTTATGTCTGCCGTCTTGTAACCGTGTTGTTTTTACAACAAACTAGAACAAAATTGCTCTATTTAAAGTGTAACCGAAACTCCTCCTCTATCCTCTGATTGGGAGAGAAACGCAATATGGGTGGGAAAGCGGGGGAAGAGTGTTGAGTCATGAGGGGTGGGTCACCATGCCAGGGTGATGAGTCACTGTTTCTTAAGGGCTGGGTGGGTCCTTGCAGAGAGATTCACGCCCCTGGAGGGGTGGGGCTCCGCACATCAAAAATTTTTTGACATTTAGTTTTAGGGGGTCAAGCAGTTCCCATGGGGGCGGGGGTCAGAACAAAAGGTTTCGCACCATCCATCAAATTTTGACATTTAGTTTTTGGGGGTCAAGAGGTCACCGGTTTCAAACAATAGAGGTCAAGGGGGCGTGGCTGGAGGTCACGAACAATAGGATGTCAAACAATAGAGGTCAAAGGTCACCATCCATCAAATTTTGACATTTACTGGTCCTTCTATTCTCTATAATCAGTTCTCACATCAGATGAGTTTAGTTAAGAGCTCTGGTTTGAAAGACGGTGGATCCTGCTGGGCCTTCCATTACTGGGTCTCTGCATGTTTGTCAAAGTAGTTTAACTCAAACTGAAGTCTAAAATATGATGTAATTTACAGCTTATGAGACATCTTATACTGTAAACAAATGAAGGAATGTTTGCACTGATCTAAATGTCTCACAGAGCAGCTAAAAAACTCAATCTGAAAAGAAGTCAAGATTCAAGCTGGAAAAAGAGTCTGTTTCTTTGGCTCTCCATCACAGATTTAAAGGAGACACATGCCCTTTCCTGTGAATTGTTGATAAATGTTCTCTGACAGGGATTGTTCCACTAATGCCAACCTTTGTCAGGGCCTGCTCCGTCTTCTCGGGAGCGCTGCGGTACGCCTGGCTGATGTCGCTTAGGGGTAGAGGCATGTACTGCAAGGTGAAATTACTAAGAAAGGAGAGAGCAGAACATGATGGAGGGGCCAGCTTATTGAAGGAGACGGTACCAGACTAAGATGGGAAAGAAAAGAGGGGGGGTTACAAATTTCACAGTTAATAAAGGTTAACACCACCACTGGACAGAGAGACCATCCCAAAATATTCTGCCTGTGCCCTGCAACTAGTGAGTAACACTTTGATCTGTGCAGCCATGTCATCCTTTAACCTTAAAACGAGTCTGGCCTATTTAAGGTAACAACAATCTGCTCATGTTCAATCCTTTGATGAGAAAACACATGGTTCATTTTGTTTTGAAAAAGCAAATAACAGCCTCTAGAATGCAGCTCACACATGCACAAGATGATTTCTATAATTTTATTCTTACTGTTCGAGGGCTCGGGCCACATCCAGAAATCCTGCTGCAGAGGTGTTGTTGCGATCCCATGTCACGCTCCTGCAGGGCGAGGTTGTGAGTTGCATAGAATACAAACCTCTATGTAAAGCAACACATACTTCAAAACTGCAGAAATAACCATCTTTTTAAAACATTTCTTTCACCTGAGTGTCGTATTGATCTGCAGGGCTTTGCTGAGCATCTTGGCTCCGATGTCATCCATAATGTTTCCACTCAGATCCACTTTCCTCAGGCAGGTGTTGCTGCCCAGAGCGTTGACCAGCACGGTGCCCCGAGAGCGCAGGCGAGAGTCGGACAGAGACAGAGACTGCAGGGCCTGCAGATTCATGTGGTGCCAGAGAATCTTGTTAGATGTGTGTGAATGAGAAGTTAACTCCCCCCAACGAAGGAAACAGTAGAACGAGCAGCCCAGAGGATAAAGTGCTGAAGTGAAATTTACTGCATATCGATGTGACAGCTTGCCAACATAACTTTACATGCGTGAATTATTAACTACGTGTGAGAAGTGATGTAGAAACTGTGTTCACAACAGAGGGAGAGGAATAATTCATCACAGTCACACATCTACAGCGAAACATAGTGAAAAAAAATCACGTTTCCACAAGTCTGGTTTCCTGCTTTACCTGTTAAAAAAAGCTTTCAAGAACCTTCTGTTATAGTTTAACATCAGACGCAGTCCAACAACCTGACGGATGAGATCATTTAAAGGTAAATTTAGAGTTTTTGTTGTCATTTCCTGTCTGGTCACTCACACATTCCTCCTCCTGGATGAGCTGAACCAACTTCTGTAGGACTTCATCCAGAAGCCTGCAGACACAGAGACAAACAGAGGCAGGGTTTCCTGCTGCTACCCACTCGTCTGACTCAAAGGACGTTTAGTTCACTTTGAAGTGGCTTTCTATCAATTATCTATCTACAGTAAGAATAATACTCATTGGTAACATCACTCATAGTGGACAGGAAGAAATCCTCTGACAGCAGCAGTGGCTAGTCAGATTGGGAGAGACGCTGCTGCAGAACGGTGACAAACCACTTTAGTTTGTTTCAGCTGAATAACTATGCTACTGTATGCAGCGCTGCAGCTGTACAAACACCATCAACTAAACAAAAGTTCTCATTAGGGATGCACCAAAAATTCAGCCACCGAAAATTTTCTGCAGAAAATGACCCAAAGGTGCATTTTCGGTTTCTGGCCGAAAGAACTAAATCACCAAAACAGCACAGCCGAAACGTGTGATGTCATGAGCAAAAAGCACAGCAAGAAACGGGATAAGAGTGTATGAACCCTCTGTCCGAACGAACGCGCCCGTGTGGACTGGTGCTTTCACAATCAGACGCTGACTAACTACACCTCCCGTTATGACTGAAGGAGCGCTTTAAAGTAGCGTTCAGAGGCTGCAGAAGCTTGATGACACACAGATAAGCAAAATTAACATTAATATAATAACCGGTGTTCTCTTCACGAGCCCTCAACTGAGCAGATTATCGGACTGGGTCGGACCGTCATGGGGCGTCGAGGTCTATCACCCCTCGATAAATTGCACCCTGGTTCTAATAATTGACATCATCCTTTCTTTTGGTGTTTCGATTTTCGACCAAGAATTTTCATTTCGGTGCTTCCCTAGTTCTCATGCTAAATTGTAGAAGTTTATAAACAGGCAGCGTTCTAACTTCTAACACATCAGGATGACTCTCTGAGCAAGAGTTGTTTTAAAAACTCAAAAAATAGCTGCTAGTTTGTCATTAATTGGCAGCAGTGCCTCCCCTGATTTAACTATAGCTCTGGTCAGAGGACTACTTCAGGTTTCTAGAGACTCCACCTGCTTTGAGTGATGTCACTGGTGGGTGTGGTTCTTCCTGGAGATAAATACCTGATAGAACGCCACTTCAAAATGACCAAAACAACCCTTTAAGCAGAGGAAGCAGCTTACAAAAAATGTAATCTAACATGTTTATTTACATAAACACACGCACGCACGCACACACACACACACATGCATGCACACCACCCATAAATAGCTACAGTACAGCATTACAGAGCGATGCAGCACCTGCTTTTGATGTTGAAGTTCTTGCCCAGATGAAGGTGCTTTAGGGACGGGTGTCTTGAGAGAGCAGGCAGCAATGTGAGCAGATCTGCATCGAGACCTGTCACACATGCACACACACACACACACAGGGCTCAGCGTGGCATGATCCATTAGCAGCCCACTCAGTCCTTGCCTACCACAAGACAAAAAGTCAAGGTCACAGCAGGACGTGTTGTAGCAGTGTGTTCGGGTACCGTTGTCGGAGATATCCAGAGTGGCAACGGAGGAAACCCTGGGGAAGATTTCCTGGATTACAGCAGCTCCTGCAGACCTCAGCTGAAAGCAGAGGCAGAAGGAAAAAACTAACATGTGCACAGACATGAATGAGAGTCATTTTAGCTTCAGTCCCTGGGGTATTGTTCTATTTTATCACAGTGAAGCGAATTCGTGACGATCTGCAGCTTTGCTTTGCTTCTGATCTGCAGCAGAATTACTATTTTCTGACAACTTGCAGGACTTGGATCAACTTCAAAAGCTTAAGGAACGGATAGGAAACAGTTTCACTTATTAATAACCCACTAGAGGAATTATTTCAGTATTTTTTATTGGTGTTGAAACTGGGAAATTAAATGAAAAGTTGCACTGGAGAGCAACTATCTCTGAAAGTATAGGTTTAATCTAAGTAAACGGAATGATCCAGCTGATGTTTAGGATCAGTTTATTTTTATTCACAATCAGCAAATGTTTCTGGCTGCCTGACAAGATTAAGTCTAACATTCCTGTTCCTCTTCACTCTTCTCACAATGTTTAGCTACCCAGAGATCCATTCATTATGTCAGATGAGCACATTTCAGTTCACATAAACTCATACCTACTCATTTTCAGAATAAAGACATATACTGCAACTGCTTTAATTAAAATAAAGGCCTAGCATTCTTTGACCTTACATTATATCAGTGGCTCCCAAACTTGGGGGTGCAGGATGAATAAAACAACAGTTGAATGCTAGGACACTGCTAGCATAATAGACAGGTTTTTGACAGGGCTAACACAAAAATATCTGCAACAATAAGCAGGCTCACTCCAGTCATTGGGATGATGAGATAATAGAAGTTATTTTTGTAAAAATAAACCTTTAAATCTTGTATTTGTATTTTCTCAGAGAGTTTTTCATGTTTTAAAAACCCACTTTGCACAGAGGCATGTTTTAAGTTTATATTGAGCTGTAACAGTGATTAGTTGTTGTTTTAAAAACGGTTGAGGTTGATTTCATTGCAACCTGTAGTTTATTGCAGTCACTTTTATTTGATCAAATGTTCAAGAAGGTTTAAGATGTGAAATAAACTGTAATGGAGTTCGAAAATGAGATTTGTCTGTTTGGAAATTTTGTACAAAACACGACACACAATCTCATATGATATCGCAAGATCTTAGGTGCACTCAGAGTATGTGATGTGAATCACTCTCAGTTACTGAATGTTTAGCTCAATATTTATAAAACTGATTTCCATTAAATACATTTCAACGAGTCTTCGATACTCGATTCGTCAATTCATTTGATCACACATAACTTGAATGTATGGACAGAGATGGTTTGATTCCCTTGATGTTAGGGACAACATGGGTTGTTAGTGATGTGACGTTCATGAACGAGTCAAATCTTTTGAACGGCTCTTCACTGTGAACAGAGTCCTTGTAAAGAAACTTTCCATTTTTCTATTAACTGTGACGTTTGAGGACGGGAGGCGGTATTCAATGACAACAAGCCTCTGGCTAAAACAGAACAGCTCTTTATTTAAAACATCAGTGAGCATAGCATCAGTTCTACCGGGGAAGCTAATTAGCGATGAACATGTAGGTGTCACAACAAAGAGCATCCCCAAACATAGTTCCACATGACATTTCTCTTTTAAAATATTGCAAAAAAGAACGGCTCTTTGAGGTGAACGGCTCCCTTCAAAGAGCCATAAATCCCATCATGTTACAGACATCTGGTGGGAATTTAATAAAACCTCTAGAAATAGATTTACTTAGAGAATTAGTATGATTTTACTGCTGTTAGAGATGATGCTCAGCTATCACAACACCAAATCTTATCTGCAAAACTTGACAATACCTTCATGAATTTTTCTACATTCTACAGGAGAAAGAGGTGATCTCTTTACCTAAATGAGACATTTCTGTTTTAGTTCATCCAGCTATATAGAGACGCTCTGTGAGGATCAAAACCTTTTAATACATATATATATATATATATACATATATATATATATATATATATATATATATATATATATATATATATATATATATATATATATATATATATATATATATATAATTATATGTTTGTACTGAATGTAGCCGACTAACAGTTCAGAAACACATGAGACCTCCTGCACCTTCCTGACCTCCTAATGTGCTGCTCAACCTCTTTGAAATCCACTCCAGATGAACAAAAGAGGCTCTCACCTCACAGCTGCTGATGTCCAGATGAAGATCAGTGATATGAGGATTGGAGGTCAACCCTGTCAGGAGAGACCTGTTGGTGGGTAGAAGAAGAAATAAAGACCTGATTGACACAGCTGTGCCTCCTTTTTCACCTCACATTGCTGAGGAGTTCAGATGAAGAGAGCGTGCCAGAAAAAGAAAATACAAGGCGACGTGTCGGATACCTGAGAACATCGGGGGGCAGCTTCATAGAGGCGAGGCTGACATGAGTGAGGCTGAAGGCCGAGCTGAAGAACTGACGAAACAACGGTAGCGTGTCCTTCACTTTTCTATTGAATTAAGAAAAAAAGACAGGGATCAAAGAGCAGGAAGGTAGAGGTGAGTACACAGAGAGGAAATGAGAAAGGCTGAATAAATATGAGTCAGCTCAGAATGAGAAACAGCTTCAGCAGGAGGGGCAGAAGGTGGGGACATGATAAATACATCTATTAAAATAATTACCAAGAGACTTCTTAAAACTACAAAAGAAAACAAAACTAATTTCATATTCTTTAAAATAAAGACAGAAAGGAAACACATGAAGGCAGAAATAATTCATGAAGAAAGATGAAGTGATAAAACAGGATATGGATGCTGTCAGTCAAAAACCTCATCTCTATGTTGTATCACCTTTATGGATAAATCAGCTCCACTGGTCATTTCACATCTTATCCACAATTTTATGGATTACTTTTTAAAGTCACACTATGTAACTTTTTCAAATTTTAAATCTTTTTCTTGAGCCAGTCTGTGCTAATCTGACCCTACAGGGTTAATGAAAAGTCACTCAGCCCATCTGCTGCTTGTATCCAGAATACCACGTTTGTAACTTCTGAGTCTCCAGTCCGGTGCCCTGAAGTCTCACAGAGTCACGTATCTCACGAGGGTTAGGCTAACCCAATGTGGCTAGCTGTTAGCTCCAGAGTGTTTTTAGTTCATGATTCCTGATTTTTTTAATCTCTCCCTGTTTGAACACAGCTGATTTCTTTGAACGAGTGATGAACCGCTCCAGTAGAAAGCAGTGAAGGCTGAGGAGACATTTCAACAGTTACATTTAGGTGTTTCTGAGCAGAGACAATGTTAAAGTTTGTATAACAGTGACTTAAAACAGACACTAGGGGGTGCTAAAAACAAGACAAAACTTCATAGTGTGCCTTTAAGGAAAAGTGTGAAAAAGAGCTAGTGACCACAGGTTGCATTTTTGGAGACACTGGGTTTTTGTCTGACAGCGATGAGATGTTTCCAGATTTGAACAGGGTTCTTACACCTTCAAGCACTTTCAAGGTGAGTTCTAAAACATTTTCAGCACCTTACAATTCAGATTTATATTTCGCTGCATTGTCTCATAAAAGTAAATCTTTTGTTGTTGTTGCTATAGTCAATTTCAGCTACAGTTTGAAGAAGGAATGTAACTGATTCTGATTTTGGGGGCTGATACAGATTTTTGTTTAGTTGTGACCTGATGATACAGATTTTATATAAAAAAACTGTAATCTGTAAATTATTCCAAAAAAAAATCTATATTACCTGAATGCATCTACATTGTTCAAATATTTTTAGTTGACTTGAAAATTATGACTCACACAGACCTAAAAAAAAAAAAAAAAATCAAATTTTTGAGTTTCAGATCAGCTGATCTACAGTTTCGATCATCAATGAATGTTTTTGGTTCATTTTTTAGTTTCAAGCACTTTATTAAAAATTCAAGCATTTTTAAGGATTTCAAGCACCTGTAAGAACCCTGTTTGGATTTGAAGCTGTCTTCATTGTTTAGGGAACCTTTAGGATATGACTAACCTGTGGGAGAAGGAATTTTTGGAAAGATTCAGAAAGGAAAGATCAGCGCAACACCCCCTCAGAAGAGCCCCAAATAGCTGCACAAGACACAAGGTGGAAACAGTTAATCTGAGCTGAGAGAAAAATGCATTCCCATCAGCGCCACACATCAAAGTTTAACAAAAAAGAAACAAATAACTTTACTTAAAACTTACAGAGTCAACAGAGCAGTCTGTTCCTGACAGATCCAAGTGGACCAGGCAGTTGGGCTGGGACAAGAAGAGATACAAGTTCTGCAAACAGAATGCCAGAAGAACAGATGAGGCATCACATTACGCCGGGGAAAAAAGAGGAGTATAAATGGAGCAGAAAGTGTTCCTGTTTGCAGAAGGATTGTGCTGTCTGACCGAGGCGTCATCCCCCGAGAGGACCCCAGGGTTCTTGCTCAGGTCCAGGTGCAGGAGGGAGTTGGAGTATTCGTCGCAGGAGCACAGAGCCTGAGACAGAGACACCACGCCTGAGAGACGGAGACAGACAGAAGTGTGGGGGTGCAGATGCAAAAACAGAGATAGAAAACAACAGAGAGAAAGAGTGTAAAGCATTAGGAGATGGGGAATATTCTCATCACTTCTTACATTATTCATACAGATCCCAGAGCAGCAGGTATCAGGGAATCTTGTGGGAAGCAGAGTGATTCAATGTAATATTTAAATTCTCAGCTGAGCAGGCTGTAAGTCGAGACGGTAACTGGAGGCCTGGTGCCTGCAGGCAGCGCAAGACATCAGAAGTCAATATGGAGTCATAACGGGCCAAAACATGAGACGAGGCTCTCAGAGGGGGACTTATCTGCAGCTCTGAAGGTTTTACTTCCTATCACTCAGCCTGAGCTGCAGGTTAAACAACTCATTTTCTACTGGCATTTGGAGAGACGCTGTTCTGGTATCGAGGTAGATCCTACAGACTGTGCTCACATGTTTTAAAGATGAAATCAGAAACAGACAAACCCTTAGAGGTGAGGGACGTCTTGGACAGATTGAGAAGACGGAGTCCTTTGGTGAGACGACACACCTGCTGGATTAAGTTGGACACACCTGCAGCACAGACGTAAAAGATGCAAATAAACCTTTGTTTTTTTTTTAATAAACTTGTATTGTGTGTATACCCTCACCTATGATAAAGACAGATATGGATTTCATCATTTCCTTCACCTGTTTCATTAGTTTGCTTTTCTGTAAAAGTTATCTAAGAGACACATGGGCTTCTTGGATCATTCATGAGATACAGTGAAGAAAAAAGTATTTGTCAGCCACCGATTCTGCAAGTTGTCCCACTTAAAAAAATGAGAGAGGCCTGTAATGTTCATCTTAGATACACTTCAACTGTGAGAGACTGTGGGAATGTTAAAAAATACAGGAAATCACACTGTATAAATTTGAAAGAATTTATTTGAATAATGGTGCAGAAAATAAGTATTTGGCACCTACAAAGAAGCAAGAACTCTTTCCCTCAAAGACCTGGTTTTCCTTTAAGAAGATCTCCAATCCTCCACTCGTTACCTGCTGTATTATGGCACCTGTTTGAACTGGTTCTCTGTATAAAGTCACCTGTCCACACCTTCAAACAGTCACACTCAAACCTCCACCAAGGCCAAGGCCAGAGAGCTGTCTAAGGACAGCAGGGACAAGATCCTGCACAAAACTGGGATGAGCCAATCTGCAACAGGCAGGCAGCTTGGTGAGAAGAGATCAACTGTTGGAGCAATTATTAGAAAATGGAATAAATACAAAATCAACCTGGGGCTCCCTGAAGATCTCACCTCGTGGGGTACAAATGATCTGACAACAGTGAGGAACCAGCCTAGAACTACACAGGGAACTGGCCAATGACCTGAAGAGAGTTGGGACCACAGTAACAAAGGTTACTATTAGTAAAACACGACATCATCATGGATGAAAATCCTGCAGCACTCCAAAGGTCCCCCGCTTAAGGCAGCACAGGTCTAGGAAGTCTAAAGTTTGCTGGAGACCATCTGAATGATCCAGAGAAGGATTGAGAAAATGCCATGTGGTCAGATGAGACCAAAATGGAATTCTTTGGTATGGTAAATGGTGGGGATGCAGCGATACCAGTTTTTTCAAACCCATACGATACCGATACTTGGATCTGAGTACTTGCCAATACCGAGTACCAATACTTCCACCGCACAAAAAAACCCCCAATGAATTGGAAGACGGGTTCTATTTTCTTCTCTGTTTGTGACAGCAAACGAGGGAATTATATAAAAAATAACCACAAAGCTAAAAAAATGTATGTGAAAAATAAACATTTTCTGTAAAATTATTCTACAGTTTTCCACTCCTAACCACACTGTTCCTCTTTAGCTCAACAGCTCTCCCTAGCCACCAATCTAGAAAACTACAACAGAACTGACAAGTCAGTAAAGTCACCTTCTGACCACAGTCAGAGCTACTGCACTGGTATCAGTTAACTTTAACCAGTAGTACATGGTATCGGTATCGGCCCAACACTGATATCGGTATTAGTGCATCCCTAGTAAATTGTATAAATGGTAAATATCCTATATTTAGAGCTTTCTAGAGTTCTACACGCCCCAAAGCGCTTTACAACACAACAGTCGTCCACACACATTCACACCCTTGTGGTGATAAACTACATTGTAGTCTCAGCTGTCCTGGGGCACACTGACTGAGGCCGGGGTGCCCACCAAGTCCCTCTGACCACCACCAGTAGGCAAGGTGGGTGAAGTGTCTTGTCCAACAACAAAGTAACACAAACGGAGCTGGGATCAAGTCGGCAACCCTCCGGTTGCCAGACCGGCAACTGAGCTACACACAGCCCAGTGTTTGGCAGGGGGAGAATCCCAAGAACACCACATCACTGTGAAGAATGGGAGTGGAAATGTGACCGGGGGAGGTCTCGCCGAAAGACCCCCACGGCTCACAGACAAGGGGAGGCAACAACCCAGGCACCCAGAGCACAGAGACACAAACGCAAAAAAATAGAAACAAATGACAATTTATTTCTATTCCTGCCAGTTACAATGAAAGCTAAAAACTAAATAAAATTAGATTTTAAAAAAGTAATTAAAAAGGAACCAGTCCTATAGGTCCTCAGTCTCATCTCCAGGCTGGGGGCCTCTCCTCTCCAGCCATGGGGGCCTCTGCTCTCCAGCCATGGGGGCCTCTGCTCTCCAGCCATGGGGGCCTCTCCTCTCCAGCCATGGGGGCCTCTCCTCTCCAGCCATGGGGGCCTCTCCTCTCCAGCCATGGGGGCATCTCCTCTCATCTCTTGCACTGGAGAGCCTCTCATCTCCAGGCTGGGGGGCCTCTCGTCTCCAGGCTGGGGGGCCTCTCGTCTCCAGGCTGGGGGGCCTCTCGTCTCCAGGCTGGGGGGCCTCTCGTCTCCAGGCTGGGGGGCCTGGGACGCCTCCTGGCCTCCCTCCTCTCCACCTCCGTTCTGTGTCTGTCCTCTCTCTCTCTGCCAACCTAAATGGTCCTTAAATACCCTGCCTCCCAGCCACGCCCGCCTTGCAACAGGTGACAGTCATTATCAATCAATCAGTCTTTTAAAAGAATGTCACCAGTGATTTAAGAAAATGGTTAAAAACACAAGTATTAAAAACATGCCATAAATTAGTAAAAAAAACACAGAAAAATCATGCAAATAAAAACTCTAAAAACAACCAAATTTTCCACTGCGTGACAGAAACATCATGCTCTGGGGCTGCTTTTCTGCACAGAGGACAGATGACATACACACGGAAAGTATGGATGGAGCCAAGTATCGTGAGACTGGGCAAAATCCTTTCATCAGTGAGAGCACTGGGGATGAAACATGGTTGTCCAGCATGACAATGATCTAAAATACACCACCAAAGGAGTGACTACGTAAAAAGCCTTTCAAGGTTTTGAAGTGGCCTAACCAGTCTCTGGACCTAAATCCAACAGAGCAGGGTTTTCCAAAGCGTGGAGCTGTCGCTACAGAAAAATGAGAGATGAAAAATGTAATGGTAATAATTACACATTTACAGTGTTTTGTCCCCCACACAGTAAAGATGTGTAAAAAACCATTTTCTATTGTTATTGTGTGGAGCTGTGGGACAGTATTTGGATGAACTCCAAGTCTTTTTTCTGTCAATCATGTGAACTCCTCTGAGCAGTGAGGGAGGGAGACTGAGCCCACACGTCACCTCCGTCCACGCTACACCCATTACCTTCACTATTCTCACATATCTTCATTTGCAACACACACACAGAGGGAGGGAGAGAGAGAGAGAGAGAGAGAGAGAGAGAGAGAGAAAGAGAGAAAGAGAGGGAGACTGAGCCCAAGACAAAGCGCGAGAAAAAAAGAAAGATATTTAATAGAACTTTTTTCTTATTTTCCAATTGACTGAAATCATCACGAGAACTTTAACCTCTGATTAATAGGCAAATATTAAAGCAGCCTGTAATTACGGTATTATTTAAATGATTTTCTCAAAATTTCAATAGAAACTTTCTTTACTTTCTTCTTTTCTGAAGACCAGTCTTGAAAAGGGGGGGTCGTCTTATAATCGGGGTTGTCCTATGTTTGGGTCAATAAGGTACTTTCTGCAACATTATCCCAAAAAATTCTTTAAAAACCATTCAATGTGATTTCCTGGAATTTCTTCATGTACCTATGATAGATATTACAGGTCTCTCATCTTTTTAAGTGAAACAGTTTGGAGAATCAGTAGCTGCTAAATACTTTTTAGAGCCACTGTATTAGACTGGAATTGAGACTGGGACTACATTCTTTCATGTTTAAGTATTTCTTGTTGACTTGTATAAAACGTCTAATTTAAAATGAAGATTATGTCCAGATAATAATTTGGTCTACATCAAAACTAGTGATTAGTCCATAATTTGTTTTTCCTTTATTTATTAACTCATACAAATCTAAAGACACTACAATAAATCAGACAAAGATTTTAGTACCTTGATTGTCCAGAGAGTTGTGGGCCAAATTAATCGAGTGAATGACTGATGCAGGATTCTCTGAAAGAGCAGCTGACATCTTTTGTGGGAAATCGCTATAAACACACACACACATGCATACACACACACACACACACGCACGCACGCACGCACGCACGCACACACACACACACACACAGTGAGAGAGAAAGAAAGCAGGGACATGGGTTTGCATTATTAAATATTATCATCATAATTGAATCTAAAAATCAATAAGGTTTTTGGCTGGTTTACAATCTAAAGCAAACACAACTTCTAATATTTGTTTGTTGCAAACTGTTCAACATTTATTTCACAGGTGCAGCTGGGATGAGGATCAGCACCTCCAAGTCTGAGTCCATGGTTCTCAGCTGGAAAAGGGTGGCTTGCTAACTCAGGGTTGGAGGGAGGTCCTGCCTCAAGTGGAGGAGTTTAAGTATCTTGTGAAGGAAGGAGGGAAGGAGTGAGCGGAAGATCGACAGGTGGTTTGGGGCAGCGTCTGCAGTGATGGATGCTGAACCAGTCTGTAGTGGTGAAGAAGAAGCTGAGCTGGAAAGCAAGGCTCTCTATTTACTGGTAGATCTACCTCCTGTGGTCATGAGCTCTGGGTAATGACAGAAAGAACGAGATCACGGATACAAGCGGCCGAAATGAGTTTTCTCCGCAGGGTGGCCGGGCTCAGCATTAGAGATGGGGTGAGGAGCTCGGACATTCGGGAGAGACTCGGAGTAGAGCTGCTGCTCCTCCATATCAAGAGGAGCCAGTTGAGGTGGTTCAGGTATCTTGTTAGGATGCCTCCTGGACGCCTCTCCAGGGAGGTGTTTCAGGCATGTCCTGCTGGCAGGAGGCTCCCGGGTCGACCCAGGACATGTTGCAGAAAATACATCTTCGATCTGGTCCAGGAACGCCTTGGGATCCTGCCAGAGAAGCTGGTGGAGGTGGCTGGGGAGAGGACAGTCTGGGACTCCCTTGTTGGGCTGCTGCCCCCACGACCCGGACCCGGATAGGCAGAAGAAGACGAGAGACGATAGAGAGAGAGAGAGCCCAATTTAGGTCATTGGTTTGCTTGGGTAAGCCATCCTATTGTGCAAATTGGAAAACTATAAAGTCAGCCTCATCAGACATACCAACTCAAGCACAACTGGGCCAAACAGAAACTGAAAAAGAGTATAAGGTTATAAATAATCAGTGGATTAGTAGTACATTAAAACTGTGCAGAGACTCAATTAAAATAGTAAGAAATCACTATTGCAGGAGGAGGCTGTAATACTCAAACAACCAGCATTTGATCCCGAGTTTGTCCCTCCCCTCATGATGGAAGGTTTAATGGGTGAGATCAGGTCTAACGGCTGTGTGCACTGATGACAGAAGGTAAAGTCAAAACATTTGACACCTTGTGTATATTTAAGTTTAAGCAATTCAAAACTCACGATTTTAACCCAACGTTCTCCAGCGTGATCTCCTCGAGGCTGGATGATTTGCTGATTGTGTGCAGGACCTGCTCAGTAACCTCTGACCCCTTATTACAAAAGAAAAACACATTTACTTCTAATTTTTGAGAGTTTTCAGTCACATTTAATCATCAGACAATTTTGAAAGGGGTGTTTAAAGTTACAATGCGAAGGTCTTTGCAGTACAGTTTGGAGAACCAGGTGTTGTACGCCATCGATGCGACTATTACCGCCAAATCCCTGGAAAAGATCAAAGCCAGGTAAACGAGACACTCAGTGTTGGAGGTGATGATGTTTGGTCCCGATTAATCCTGACCTGCTCTCCAGGTGGCTGAAGTCCAGCAGGTTAAACTCTCGGTTGTCCTGAGAGTGATAGATAGTGTCCACATCCTAGGAGCAATATTACCCATGAGCCTTTTTGTGCACAGTACCATAACAGTATGTAACACTAAAAGCCTTCACAGTGGCACAGACACAGTTCCACAGCTCTTACCCACTGCACTTCCTCCTTGCAGCTGATGCCATTATAGTCGCACAGAGCGGCGTAGGTCTCCGAAAAGCCTCCTGAGAGACGCAGGCGAGAGAAAACAACACGAGAGAGGGGAAAAAACACAAAAATGAATCTGAGATGATGCAAACAGCTGCTTCCTTCAGCTATAACAGGAAGAAAAAGAGAGGAAAATGCAAACATGAGTCCAAATGATCATTCTTTCATTTACACTACAGCTCTAAAGAGAACATCTGGGAGAGCATTTGTGATGTCTGTGTGCAGCTTCCTCTAGAGCCTGTCAAGCAGAGTACACATATCTCTGTGTGCAACTCCACATGTGTGCAAATTCCCACATTTGATGATAACGTTGATTTTACCACAGGCCCTCTGCGTTTCCACCGAAGTCTCTGAGCTGGGCGAATACTTCCTGCTGCCCTCAGAAAGGTCGCTGTCTGAGTGACAGATGGATGGGCTACCAACATCAAAGAAACACACACACAGTAAGGCATCATCTATCTCTGATAATTGAGCAAAATAAAGGTCATCCTTCTTTAAATTCTGATTTATCAACCACCCAGCAGACATGTGACAATTCATTCAGAGTTTATCTTGGAAGATGGTGGCACTCACGCAAAAATAGAGTTGTTAAAGATTCGAGATAGAGCAAAGTTAATATGGTTGACCACATGATTGAGGGGTTCGCGTGACTCAAACCTCAAGGCGAAACCGGACTTGTCTGTGTCAATGATGACCTGCAGAAGAAGTATAAAAAACATTATTAAAACAACAAATGTATTCATTTTCAGGCAGCTTTTTCTGTTCTTTTCCAAAGGTTCTTCTTCACCAGTAAAAACCTATAAAGATAGTTTCTTGTTTCCCACTCTGTCGGAACAAAACTGAAAGTTTTTATGTTTTTTTAACATGTTACAAGAGAAATGTAATAAAATTTTAACCAGACTTCATGCTGTGTAACGCCCTGTGGTTCCTGCTGCATGTCAAAACAACTCTTTCACTTCTGTGGATAAAGTGCCACCTCCTGAGGAGAGCCAAAAATGAACTCAACATCAAAGCAAAAGATGGAAGAATGAAGAAACCCTTCACTTAAAAGTTGTTCAGCTCTTAGCAAAAAAAAAGTTATTAATTTTGCGAGCAAAGATTGTAGTGAAAAAAGAGAAAAATAACAAGAGTTTGAACATTTCTATGACCAGAAAGAATGACATGGGAACATGGTTAATAAAGGGGACGTTTAAAAGTCATTATTATGAGTTTGAAAGTCGATTGAAATTCAAAGTTATAAACAAGAGTTTCAAAGACATGTGAGACAGAAATTCTTGCATATGAGTTTCAGAGTCATAACTATAAAATTCAAAGTCATTATAAGAGTCAAACTGAAAAATAAAATTAGTTCAACATGTGTTTTAGAATCATACACATTTCAAAGTTAAATTTAAACTCATTATTGTGACTTATAAATGTCAATTATGAAATGCAAAGTCATACATATAATTTAGGTCATAAATATATAATGCAAAGTCAAAATTATAACAACTTTTAAAAGATATGAGATGCAAAGTCATACATATGACTTTATGTCATATATCTGAGATTCAAAGTAATTATTAAGACTTTTAAAATCAATTTGAATTTCAAAATATCCGTAAAATTTCACAATAATGAAATAATAATAATGACATTCAAATTCACTATTATGACTTTAACAGTCTAAATTAATTGCAGTCATGAATATAATTTTGAGTCATAAATAAAATATGAGATGCAAATCAGATCACGCCCCTCAGCTACATGCTACATTTATAAGACCACGCCCCTCAGCTACATTTATCAGGCCACGCCCCTCAGCTACATTAATCAAAACACGCCCCTCAGCTACATTTATTTAATGATGTATTTTACTGGCAAAACAAGAAATGTGTTTTAAAAATACAGTATTGTTTCTATAAAAATGTTGCACTAAAGAGATTACGAAAGAATGTTTTTTTTTTTAATATATATGTTCAAATATTACTACTTTTGCATTTTCCACAATAAAAAACCATTATAAGTCACCAGAAATGATACGTCAACCTTTAATTTTTGGTAAAATTTAAGTGTCCCAGTTTTTAGTTTTGAAAATCTGGTCACCCTATGCAAAGGTATAAATATTGAGTTTACATAGCAGACTGTAACTTTTTCATATCTTTAAATCTTTTCCTTAAGCCAGTATGTGCTAATATGACCTTTACAGGGTCCAGATCCAGAATACCACGTTTGTAACTTCTGAGTCTCTGGTCTGGTGCCCTGAAGTCTCACAAAGTCACGTATCTCATGAGGGTTAGGCTAACCCAATGTGACTAGCTGTGTTATGCTAGCTCCAGAGTGTTTTTAGCTCATGATTCCTGATTTTTTTAAATCTCTCCCTTCTTGAACACAGCTGATTTCTTTGAATGAGTGATGAACCGCTCCAGTAGAAAGCAGTGAAGGCTGAGGAGGCATTTCAACAGTTAGATTTAGGTGTTTCTGAGCAAAGACAATGCTAACGTTTTACGACAGTGACTTCAAACGGACACTAGGGGGTGCTAAGAACAAGCCAAAACTTCATAGTATGCCTTTAAAAGCCATAATTATAGGTTTGTATCTCATAATTATTATGTATACAATGATCACTTTTATCATTTGGGGTAGACAGAAAGAGGCTCCCATAGAGTAACACTCTAGTAGTAGCTTTTCTAACATCAATGCTGTCCTGTCAAAACAGGTTATAACGATGAAGCATTTTTAGTTCACACACGCCTAAACAGCTGTCACAGTCAGTGCATACAGACTCCATGCAGAGTTAAATCTCGCTTCAAAATTCACCTGGTGTTCAGGGTGAGAATTCAAAGCACGAATCTCCAAGAAGTTGAATGTGGTTTCCACCTGTTTTTAAATACACAGCAATAAGTTGAAATGGTAGTGGAGGATTTTTTTGAAAGACCTCATACTGAACATTCACTTAGGAGAAACTGAAAGGACTACCTTAGTGGGAATCTTTGGAGCCAGGAAATAAAGACGCCATGTTGAGAGGACCTTAAAAGAAAGAAGAGAAATAAAGCAAATGGAATCACGACTGTGGAAAAGTTCACTGCACAGTCAAACTCCCCATGGGGAGAAAATAGTCCAAGGAGTTTCCATGGTAATGATGAGAGGAAATACTCATATTGATTCAGCTAAAAGCCCTTATGGCAGTGACATATTGTCCAACATTAATAAGTTACCATCCTGTGATGTGGGCTGAGAAACTGCGACATCTTACAGCGTTAGAATCACAATCCTACAACTGTTAGAAGTAATTTTATTAGCATTACTTATGCTGTAGGCTACCAGAAAAGTGCCTCATATACCAGTATTTGTTTTGAGAGAGAGTGCAGCTCTGGGCTCAATGTGCACTCTCTGTATTCTCTGCTTCAATATATTTGAAGGAAAGGAAAAGCAAAATTCCACATCTAAAAATTATTTCACTTGTTCTTCAAGCATTTGTAATAAATTCTGTTAATACTGTCATGTTTCAGATGCCATATTACAATTTGTTCACAATATCTCTGCTGGTGCAGCATGTGTAGTACAGTATAGGAGCCAGTGGTGGATGCCACAGAGAGGCAGCTGCCAGCTGTAAATCTGTTATTTGTACATATGTCAGCAAAGGTATAAAAGTATTAAAGGTATGTGCTCAACTAAAAGTACAAATTTTACTCAAGCACATGTAAAGTTACAAGAGCAAAAATCTACTCAAGTAAAAGTAAAAATTAACAGCTTATGTTTTGACAGAAGCAGGTTGGTCTTAGCGATGTGACGTACATGAAGGAGTCGAGTCTTTTGAACGGCTCTTCACTTTGAACGAGGAGAACTGAGTCCTTGTAAAGAACCGTTCATTTTTTTGTATTAACTGTGATGTTTGAGGCCGGGAGGCGGTATTCAACAACACTGGCTCTTTATTCAAAACATCAGTGAGCATAGCAACTTGAACCCACCAGTTCTATGAGAAGCTAATTAGCGACGCACACGTAGGTGTCACAACAAAGAGTGTCCCCAAACATAGTTCCACATGACATTTCTCTTTTAAAATATTGCAAAAAACCCATAAAAGAGCCAGTTTTTTTGAACGGCTCTTTGAGGTGAACGGCTCCCTTCAAAGAGCCATAAATCCCATCACTAGTTGGTCTCTCTAGTGCACAAACAACATGAGAAATCTTTTTCTCCAGCTAGCTGTCTTAAATTAAGACAGTATTGTAAATTGCTTTCTATATTTTGATTACAGTTCATTCTCTATGGATGGACAAACAGGACATTATTGATCCCCAGCATGGGAAAATTCACATGCTACAGCAGCACAATATATTAACATTAATATTTTAAATCCAGCCGCAGAATCTCCAGCAAGATGAGAGCAAGCTGAGTCTGTAAATAAGTGAGGGACAAAACATCATTTGTGTTGTGTACATGACAATTTGGACTATCTTCCTTTTCATTTAGAGCTCCTCAGATTTGGAACTGTCTGCCACAGGTTAGAAATTATACCACAGTTTTTACTCTTAGCTGATAAAAATGGCTGAAACAAAAACAAATAGTCAACACTGATGGGCACCAGTCAGTGTGGGAAGTAGGGGTGCTGCAGCACCCCCTGCTGGTGAACTCAAAGATGTATTTACCACAAATTGTGCAATAGAATAGCGGAGACTTTTTTGGGAAGCCTCGAGAAAACAAAAGGAGATGCAACAAGGGTGCAGAAATAGTGGACCAAGGTGCTGAAGTGCACAGACCTGTGTCCCGGGGAAGGAGGCGTGTCTGGATCGACTGGCTTGTGATGCACGCTGCAGTCCATACTACTAGGTGCCACCCCCCACCCCCACCCCCGAATATTCATTACAGATCTTTGTGATTGCATTAAAGGTATGTAATTAAGATATTATTTAAATTACTTTCTCAAAATTTCAATAAAAATAGTTTCTTTAAAAATGTAATTTAGTCTTTTTCTGAAGATTAGTCTTGAAAAGGGGGGCTGTTTTATAATAGGGTCAATACAGTCACTACAATCAGAGGTCCTGAATCTGGACCTGAAATGATCTGGACTTGTTTCTTTGTTCAGCTCTTTGAATTGATTTGTGCTGTAAATATAATTAAACTGAGTGGAATTATAAGCAACGGTGGCATTGTTTTAACATGCAACACTGCACTTTATGCTGTCCTTGTCAAACAGAACTAAACTAAACCTACAGCTGTGCATCTCCACCTGACTGACTGATTGCTCTGTGTGCTGGTATCCACTTATATTCAATGTGGAAATATTTGTGTAATGGACCTCCTGGGTGACTATAATTGTTTTCAGCGAGCAACAGTTTCCTTTTTGCAAACATGCCCTTAAAGAGAAAGTCTCTCTCCATCAAGGCAAACAAAAGGTAGTGATTCTTTGGCATTTGGATGCTCTCTGCTAACCCCGGAGTACAGCCCTCTGCTCTCTCGCTTCTCTTCTTCTGCTCCGTCACTCCCAATCACTTACTCCATTCTCTCAAATGGCTCAGCTAAAACACCCCTGAGGAACAACGCAGTCCTACGGCACCTCACCCGCACCTGATCGACCCCCACGTGTGCCCCCATTGAAAAGCAGTAATTAAATTAGTGCTCTCCCACTCTGCTGCTGTGTTCTTCGTGGTGAGGAGCTTGACATGGGTCTGTCTGAAGCACATGCTGACAGGCCTTTTACACCCACACAGCAAAATGTGCATGTGAGATGGAGAGGAGGAGGATGGGATAGGGTGGGGGTGGGGGGTAAAAGGGTGCGGGAAATCTGGTTTGCTTCAAAAGCTGTCTGAGGGAGTTAATTAGAAAGACCAGATCGTATCACATTACGGTGATGAGTCTGGCTTACAGCTGGTTGTTAAGAGAGCGTGCACGAGTAAATAGAAGTAAATCATGCTGAGGCAGCAGGCACAAGAGAGAGATCCATCCAAGCATTTCACATCAAAGTTTGACCATCAAGCTGATTGCGGGCTAGAATTCTGCAGGAGAACTGAGCAGAGATCCTGATCCTGCTTGGTTTCAAAGTTCTGATGTGAAAAACCATCCAGATAAATTCACTTAACCTGCAGTGACGGAGCAAAACCACTGATCACAAGCTAAAATAAGCTTTGACTCATCCAACACTTCCATCCCAAACCCAACACTTCAAACAAGTACGAACACATTTAAGCTTCTGGTTCTGAAGCCAAACGCTCACCCGGTACGTTTGATCAAACTCTAACCGTTTTCTGTCTTCTGCACACACGCAGCAGGAGAGGGACCCCTTGCTTTCCTGTTCAGCTTTTGAGAGGAAGCAGTAAATGAGACATGGCTTGGAATGAGATTACTGGAAAGAAGGTTTTTTTCTTCTTCTTTTTTTAGCAGATAGACATATCAAAGTGTCTGAATATCAAAGTCTGTAAATGCAGAAAGTCTCCTAACTGCCCGTCCTCGCCACACGATGATTCATTAAAGCATCCACTGAGTCAAACGGTCTGCCGGGGAGACGGAGCCATTTTACCAAAGATTGTTTGCTCGTTGAAGGATTGCAAAAGAAGCAACAGAAGTTTTAGCTAAACAGTAGAAAATCTCCACTGATCTTACCTCAGAGACTTCATCCTTATAAGGACATGAGTTTTAGTTGCAGCACTTAAAGAGATTCTTCAGATATTCTGAAGCGGTTTTGTGTGGAAAGGTTTTGAACAATCAAAACTTTACGTGTTGACGAAAGCTCTTTGAATAACCTGAATTTGGAGAAATATAGTTTAGCTCCAACTGGATTGACAAGCTAATGGCTCGTCTCAGTGGGAGAAGTTACAAAGGGAAATAAAACAGCCGTGATTATAAAAACATAGATGATAAATGATGCCAAACTCTCATGAATGAGTCACTTTCTGCCACATTGTGCTTTGTTTAGCCTCATATCCAGTTCTGTCTCAGCTGAGTTTCTGTAATCACCTGATCACTGCCACCTGTGCCTGCCTCACATGAGCAGCGCTACTCCTCACCAGACTGTCCTTATCACAGCACTATGTCTCTGATCGTCTCAGAGTTACGACCCTTTGCCTTCTTGCCTGGAAGATAATATCACAATCTGTTAAAGGACCTCCATTGGAAAATGTAGTGTCTGACACTAGAATATAACACCATCATCTAATATGAAGATAACATGAAGTATTTAAAGGCCAAATGTGGAGTTTTTCAGCAAGAGAGCAATTTCTGAATCCAACGTACTACGGCTCCTCCCAAAACACCTCGACACGCGCGTGGGCTCGCATGCACACGGCACATGACTGCAGTCTGTAAGCTGGGCATAAACTGTGCAACTTCTGCTCAAACTATGATTACATTGCAGGGTTCAATCACTCACAGTTCACAAATCATGTTCCCACACTGTACGAGGCTCTGAGCCGTCTGTCCCTGCTGTGCTTCTGATACGTTGGTCTGGAACTGCGAGCTGCTGAGGTACTCTGAAGCTGAAGCCGGAAATAAGAAAACTCCTGAAGGAAGTTCTTGACCAAAATAAACGCGTATCCTTGGCAAGCTTTGCCATTCTGTGAGGAGAAATGTTTAAAAATAAAAATAAATCCCTCAGTAGTCGGGAAATGACAGTAGACACGGAGCGTCCTGTACAAGAGCGCCCCCTACTGCTATGCTACAGGTTTGCTCGAAGCGCGTGCACGTTGACTGACAGCCCACAATGCAGAAATTTGAATTTGATTGGCTGAAAAAGTTTGCCAGTCAGAAAGAATTCAAAGGGGTCTATAGGAGGGAGGAGGGTCTTCATCAGAATAACAGATGTTGTGGAACTCTACCCATAGTTCATAGTTAAGACCTGAAATGTCATTTAAAACATTTAGAAAACTTTGATACATAGAAAAATGCTGCACATAGGAGCTTTAAGAGACCAAATACACTGGAGTGAAAGCCAATGAATCGTTTTGAAATAAAGTGAAAAACTGTGTTGGATGAAAATGCTTCTAGTGATCAAATGATGTCATCTCAACATGTTTCCATCACACTTCATCAACACAAGATTCACAGGTTTGGTGAACGTGAAGATTTTGTGTTCATTTGACTCGATTCTTCAAGTTGCTGCCAAAGCAAAAACATCTGTGTGCAACCAGTGTCCACTATGGAATTAAGTTGATCCTACAACTTCTTTATTCCAGTGTGCTCCGCGGACTGGGATGCAGCGTGAGGTATTCAGACTGGGGGAGGGGCATGTCCAGCGTTCCACAAGAAATCAGCAGTCCAGGGGGTGGGGGTGTGTCCAAGGTGCAGTGCAGCATCTCAACAACACCCCCCACCCCCACCCCCACCCCCAGGTTACATTCTGGATGTGGCCCTTGGAGGACTTTAAAAAAGGAAAATTGGTCCCTTTGCAAAAACTGGAAGTGTTACACACTGAATAAGATGTACAGCACTGCAATCAGTCCTACAAATTATATCTAAATAACAATATAATGTAAAATGTTCACCTCTGTAAGGTTTATAATAATAATAATAATAATAATAATAATAATAATAGTCAGGGGTGCACATAACTGGTTTGCTGTGCACAAGCTTGATAAAAATCATAAATATGCACCAGTATTTTCAGCCACAATGCATTTATGAACCAGTGTTCAGCAGATGATCACTTTTTCTGAAAGCTGCAGAGTGAGCTGAGTGGCTTGAGAAGGAGCGCTCGAATGGCCGCGGACACACACACACACTGCAGGGCCTGCACCCCCATCAGAGGTGAACCTGCAGCGAGGATGTGACGACCAAGCGTTAGCATCAGGAACTCTCTTCACCTCAATGACAAAATGATTGTACCCCTGATGATAGCGTTTGTTTTCCATTTTGGTCTGGTCCTGCCTGAATTAGCTGTTAGCTTATCAAACTAGTCAGAACTGATCTGTTTCTCTAAACTGAGGCTGTTCAGGGTTGTTGTTTTTTTCCAACTTCCATTCTTTAGTTTTTGTTTTATAAAAACTTGTGTTTCAATATTTGACCACTTTCTCACCTAATAAGTTATTTATTTTGTATGGAAAATACATTTTTCAACAATACAACAGAAATGTGTAAAAAAAAGAAGAAGAAGAAGAAGAAGAAGAATGAAGTAAAGCAACAAATGTTTGTTCAGGAGAACATTCAGTGCTTATTAACATGCATAAGAGATAGCATTAAAATAGATCCGTTACAAGTTTTTTGTTAAAATTAAAAATAGAATTAAAAATTTCCTTCATTAAATACATTTTTTAAAGTACTTCACATCAGTGTTTCATATGAGGGGAAAGAATGTACTGCCTGTTGTAAAATTATAGCAACCACACCATTAATCATAACGATTACATCTAATTTAAAGCTATTGTTTTATATTATAATGATATTGGACTCTGATGATGTTCAGAATGCTGCTACTCCTTGGTCTTTTGTTGACAGCGTTACTTTTTGCACAGGAAGTTCTGCTGTAGATCTTTCAGCTGCATCAGGGTGTTAACTGGTTCATTATTTTGTGGTGACACGTTGCCAAAACAAGTGTTGCTTTATTAGTTTTAAAGCAAAACCTCTCACTCCAAATTCCTCCATTTTCTTTACCCACTTGTTCAGGGTTGAACATACTTATGGTGTCTATCTCCAGGGGTTGAGAGGCAGGGGACACCCTGGACAGCACCCACATAAAGACAAGACAAACAACTACTCACACACAAACTCCCATAGTGACAGTTTAGAGCTGCCAATAAACCTAACATGCATGTTTTGGGTCAGTTGAAGGAAACAGGACTGGATGTGATGAAGTTCCAGATGGGATACCAAAGAAAAGCATCCAGTGTGACTCTAAACAGGCGGTGTGTCTTTGATTCATTCAAATTCGCACCAGAACCGCTGTTAGCAGCAGCTAACAGGAGCTAACGGGGCAGAGTCAGATGCAGCCGGCCGGTAGGAGGAGGAGGAGAGACCAGTCAGACCAGACCGGATCAGAGGCTCAGCTATACGCTAACAAGAGCTGTGTATTGTAAGTTTTGTTGTCTAATATCTGCTAATTACCAGCTTTATTTATTAAGTAATTGTAAACATTTAAATATTTATCTGTGTCAGAGCTCGCATCAAAATGTATTTTTATACTGAGATAAGGGACACGCCCTGCCCTATGTCACATCCAGTCTGGCAGAACAATAGAAAATTCTCACAAAAATGACTCCAAAAGCCTAAATAGGTTGAATTTGTGTAAATTTTTATTCAGAAAAAGTATTTATTATATTTCTATAAACATTTGTTTAAGGGGGTCTTTAACCTGCAACTGGGATTAGTAGGATTAGTACTTTCATCAAAAACCTGATATACCCAGTCCAGTCTACAACACTGTGGTGGAGAGCAGTAGATAATTACATCTATAAATACATATTAAAAAAATGCTAAATATTAGATAGTTCTTGTCTAGTATTATTGTGTGACAGATTTATTAATTGTTCGAGATGAGTCATCACATATTTTCTAGCGGTTTTGGTCAAACCAGAAAAACTTTCTGAAAAGTTGTCCCCCCAGATCACAGACACAGACTGAATGTTGTTCTATAAATGTTGTTTAGTGTTAAATGTGTAATTGCTGGATGTCTGCAGCTGACCTTTTCACCTCAGCTCACTGTAAGATGTCCATTTTTTTCTGCCCTTCTCCCCCCCCCCCCCATCACACCACACATGCAGAGGCTGCAGTTGGTCTCTGATTCAGGGTGAATATAAGAAATAACAGCTAACCCTTTAACTGGCAGGTCAACCGCCTGGTAGAGCACATTTTAGTCCCTGTATTTTATTATATTATATTGGGTTAGAATAAATTATATCCAACTTTTTTCTCATTACACGTTTAAATAAAAGTTGCACAGTTTAGCGTCTAATCAGAAGTGCATTAGCAGCATGTTCAGTATGTATATTACATATGGTGTGTGGAGTTAAAAGTAGCTGTGTATAAAGAGGGCAGTAAGAAGAACCTGCTGGTTTTGGTCTGAAGGCTCTTGGAGTGCCTCCTGTAGAGGATGAACTGAAAAAGACTGAGCAGGATGTAATGCTGTGAGCTCAGCGCAGACATCACTTCTTCAGGATCATCGATAGCAGGTAGTGGAGACCCGGGCCGGGGTGGTTTTCACCACGCTGCAGAAGGGATGGGAATCGAAAACCGGTTCTTAATGAGAACCGGTTCCCAGTGTTTCAATTCCTTGGAATCGTTTGCCATTTTTGCTAACGATTCCCTTATCGATTCCAGTCGGCGCGACTACGTCACCACGAGTCACTAAACTCACGTTTCTCCACCGTGTAGATTAGAGCCATATCTTTGTAGATGTGTGTGGTAACAGCAGCAGTAACCTCCTCCTTCCATCCCGCTCAGCTGGCAGCTACATGACGTGCTGCGGGTAAAAACCTGTAGCAGCGTCTGGAGTTTATTCTGAGCTCTTACTCCAACACTCGACGCTGCTCTTGCAGCTTTTGCTCGTTGACTGTCTCTGTATTCTTCGACTTGGTTTTTGTGCAGGTGATAAAATATATTAGTGGCGTCGGAGTCCGTTGTTGGGACCGGGAGCCGGCAAACTTTACAAACAGCTGCTGTCTGGTCCACGTCGGTCTGTTTATATTTAAACCACATCCATGAGACAGAAGTTGTCCCTCTTTTAGTTACAAGCTCCTCGGTTTGAGTTAGCTGGTTATCCTGTTGACCCTGGTCTAAAACGTGTCCACTACCGTCTGCCTCCATGTTTGTTTATGTGTTGCTGCGCGGTGCGTTCATGAACATCCCGTAAAGTGCATTATGCTGTAAAACTTCTATCGTGGCTTAAACGATAGAGCATTTTATCTGACAGTAGACATTTTCTATCGTCCAGATGAAATATTTCGTCATACAGCCCTATGTGCTCCACCTGTCTGAGAGGGTGTTCTCCAGCTGGAGACACAATAAGTCCTGAAAAAGCAGATATGCTCATTTTTCTGCAGAAGAATTGTTAATTTTCCATAGTTGATGGTTGCAAAATTGCACAACGCTCAGTTCCATTAAACTTGACTTGAGTTGTATTTGTTGCTGGCTGACGTAACTTTGTGTGTTCAACTCATATCCTTTTTAAAAAGAGAGTTGAAATGTTACATTCTTGTGGAATTGCACAGAATAATTTATGTTGTATTTTATGTTATTTCTACAAAATAATATTTTATTATTATTTTATACTTAGAAACTTTTTTTTCTGGACACCCTGTGACCCTAGGCTCTGGTTTTCTTAAGACCTCTCTGTTGGATGTATAAGGTCATCTTACTTCTAAACTTGTATCTTACTCAAAGATAAGATATAAACCAGCTTGAAGCTAATAGATCTGTTTGTTCTCTTTTTTTTCAAATGAGAATCGATAAGAGAATCGATAAAGAATTGAATCATTATAAAGAATCGAAAATGGAATCGGAATCGTAAAAATCTTATCAATTCCCATCCCTACGCTGCAGTGACAGAGCAGTTCCTGTACCAGACAGTGATGCAGTTGGTTAAAATGCTCTCAAGTGCACTATGGTAGAAAAGGATGTCAGCAGACAAATGGTCCTTCAGAAGAAGAGTTGCTGCTGTTGATCATCGTGTTCTCAGAGGTATCAGGTCCTCAGGAACTTGAAGCTGGAGATACATTCAACTGCCATGAGATCATGTGTGTCTCCTTTCTTCTTCCTGAAGTCCACAATGAACCCCTTAGTTTTGCTGGTGGTAAGTGTCATGTTGATGTCAGTAACCAGAAAGCTCAGTGGTTAACCTCTGACCTGTAGTCAAACTCTGTTTTCACTGAGGAAAGAAGCAATGACTGGAGCTGAAGTAAAACATATATTTAGTAGGATGTTTGAATGACAGGATAAACATTGTATGTAGGGTATTCTACTATTAATACCTTATTATTATTATTATTATTATTATTATTATTATTATTATTATTATTATTATTATTATTATTATTACATGATTATTAGCATGCATTATTAAAGAAATCTCAAATAAATATTTTTCATTTTTCTTGGTGTAGAAGTTAAATGGTTAATCCACATTTTAATTAAATCTGCATCTTAATGCATTTTATGGTGAAAACCATTTTCTAAGTCTAATCCTGTGATCCTGCCTTTGTCCTCTGCATGAAAAAAACTCCCTGACAGAGCTCTGGACAGCAGGTAGGATACCAGTCGCCCATAAACACACATCAAAAGTTCAACTAATACTGTGACCTAGTGTGTGTGTGTGTGTGTGTGTGTGTGTGTGTGTGTGTGTGTGTGTGTGTGTGTGTGTGTGTGTGTGTGTGTGTGTGTGTGTGAGTTTGAGGCTGAGCTCTGGTCCGGTCTAAGTTCTGGTCAGCTGTAAAAGCAGACTGCCCCAGATTTGATTCAGATAGCTGGCTGAGGTTCACTCACTCACATAGAGATTTCACATCTCTGTCCTATATTCACTGATGAAAGCACCCCAGAATCAAAGACTGAGTTACACCCCTACCAACACACACACACACGCACTGTGAAGCTCACTGAGGCTCACAAACACGCAGGAACCCAGAGGTGTTCCTACAAGAACTTCCTTGCTCATATTCATCCTGCCAGGCTGCCACCAGCTGCAGGACCTGGTCAGAAAGCTGTTAGCGAGTGACCACAGAACCGAAGCATGACTCTCACTGGTAAGATCACAAGGATCTTCTTCTGCTGCTGCTGACAGATTAGACTAACATCAAAGGTACTGAACATACATGATGCATGCACTAGCTTGTATAGCAGGCTTTAAATCCTCTCTGTCAGAAATCAAGTGTAAAAAGTCAGGAATCATTAAATCAGCACTAACATCAAGAAACAAAGCAACTCACCAGAATTCTGTCCTCTGTTTTGCCGTTTTTGGTGTCAAGCTTAATGCTACAAATGAACTTTATAGAGAATTTGTCAATAATCTTCCTGATGCTTTCTGTGGATAAAAAAAAAACCACATATATAGTTTTAGAAGCAAGAAAATGTGAATTTCTCCAACATTTATAGCAGTTTATTAAAAAATAAATGTTTTATGATTCTTACAGAAAAAAAAATCACAAAAGCATTTTCTTGTCCTATAATAACACGTCTCTACATTCTTAGCTTCCAACAATTTGAGGAACATGAAATGGGCCGTTATATTTGCTGCTGGATTATTGGAAGGACTTCCTGTTTTTACACATCTGAAGCTGCCTGGAGGGAAAACAACCAGAAAAATGAAACGCTACAGCACATTTTAAAGGGTGGATGACAAAATGTGCAATTATATGGAATTTAATCAGAGGGACAAGAAGAATGAGATCCTTTAAGACAAAGTCATTCCACAAATCAAACATAACAAGGGTTACGTCAACTTGTCGTTTAACAGCATCCATTCATTCTGCAAAAAGACAGAGAGAGCTGTGCATGAAAGACAGAATACCATCAAATGAATAGAAGGGAGGCTCTGTTTAAACCAGGTGTCTTTACGCTGCTCGGGGATCACGTGCTTCATGGTAACTAATATTCACCACAACAGCATCATGTCAACAACTTCATACAAGCAACTGATGTGTTGAGATTCAGACTGGATTCCCTGCAGTCAGAGGTCTTGGGTTTTAAACTCGTTACTGACTGAATGAGAAACATAACTTCAGAACAATGTGCTCAAAAAAGACATTTTAGAATCTGTTTGGCATTATTTTATCCTTCACAGGACCAGCATAACACTGTGATTCACTGAGAACTGTTCCTGTCAAACAGCATCACTGTCACTGCTGTGACCTTTGACTCTCCACAACCTGCACTAAGTCGAGCATCTTACTCAAACAGCAGCAACACACAGAAACACACATTTGCTTGCAGGGAATTGCGTGATTCAGGGTCTCAATTACTGTAACTGCTCAGCATCCTGCCTGACGAGATTATGAGGAAACTGAGGCTAAAGTCTGAGTGTTGGAGATGATACAGTCAGACAGGCTGGAGATGCAACAGAAACTTCTAGGTGCTTTAATTGAGTGCCGGGAGCTCTGATTCACCAATTTTCTGCAGGAAATACTGAGAAACAGTAAATGAACCTTACATGTCAAACTGAGTTTAATCTGAATATGGGAAAGTAACAGTCAAACATCCATATTCCTAACATTCTGTCTTTATGGAATTCTAGGATCCATCAGTGGAGACAGTAGGAGCTGTCAGACGGTCATCATCCAGAAAAAAAGATATTTAAAGGGATATTTCTATCAGTTATTTATCTACATGGACCACACCCACTGGAGACAGCCCTCAAGGTGGGTGGAGTCTCTAGAAACAGGAAGTAGTCCTCTCATAGGAGCAATCTGTCTTTGTCAGTCACATGACCAACAGGTCCCCCCAACACCATCCTGGATGTAAACAGACGAGGAAAGAGGAGAGTATTCTACGACGGCATTGTTTCATGAGTTTTCAATAAAGGATTGACATTTAGCTAAGTTGGCCACTAAACAGTGTTGATCCATGCAAACTGAGGGCTAACAGTTAGAGAGCCAACTGGCACTCCTCCCTCCAACTTCTTTTTGGGATATCACTACATAACGACCTGGTTTTCACTTTAGACCTATAAAATAATTGACCCCCCCCCCCCCCCCCCCCCCCCCCCCCCCCCCCCGACACCTGTCCAATGGGCGCAGGATTTATTCTCACTTCAATCAGAGGATTAAATGAATCCAGTCACAGGTAAGAAGTAAAAAATCTTCTAGACCTTTCAAGAGATTGTTGTTCCTGGAGGACAGCTGCTGAAAACATGCACACTTCTTCAGCTAAGATGGCCTCTGCTACCCATAATGCAAACTCTACCTGCTACCTCTTCTGCAAGTTTACGTCAGCTGACATAGACTGATGGTCAAATTGGGAGAGCTGTTGGCTGACATGACTGAACAGATGAACTAACAGTCACCAGTTATAAAAGTGTCTTGAAACATTTTAAATCTAAAGCAGGTAATGCATATGCTTTATAACATTTTCATTGTTAATTCTGCAGACTGGTCATGAAGTTCCAGCCAAAAGGGACCTGCTGCTATTTCCAAATGACTAATGTCTTGATGGCTGTGTAAAATGATTGATATTGGTGTAAAGGTTATGTAATTTACATGGATTGCAGAGACTTGTTTGAGATTAGAGCAGTTTTAGGACAGCAGAAACACCTTCTAGCTGGCCTCACTCAGACCAGTCTGGTCTAAATGGATCTCTGTTTCTTCAAACTGAGGTTGTTCAAATAGGTCAAATATCAGTTGAAAAGATCTGAATAATTTTTAGAGATATTTGGGTCAATTATTCTTTCAGCTATTTATCTACAGTAAGGAGCACGCCCACCGGTGACATCAAGTGGGCGGAGTCTCCAGAAACAGGAAGTAGTTCCCTGATCCTAACCCTGAACAGGGCAGCTCATTTTCTGGTATTTAAAGCTGAGAGTGTTTGTTTAGTTTGTTGTTGTTTTTATCTGAACATGCTACTGCAGCAGCATCAACACAATAAACTATAAACAGTCTCAAGTTAAAGTGTAGAGCGTTACAGACAGCTAACAGAGCATCCTAACACACAGCAGGCCTTTTTGAGCAAGAGTTATTTAAAATACCAAAACCAGGCTACTAATGTGTCACGATTCAGCAGCAGTGTCTCCTGATCTGACTGATGTTTTGGAGGACTGCTCCCTGTTTCTAGGGCTGTGCCCGCTCTGAGTGATGGTCCTAACTGTAGATAGTCCAAAACAACAGCACACTCTCTCTCTTGATGGAACTCTACCTCAGTGGAGACAGTAAGAGCTGCCATACTGGTCTTAATCTGAGTGCACCTACAGAAGAAACTTGAAAGGCAACTGACGCTTCCTCCAGGTGACCTTGTTCAGGCCCGCAGGCACCAGGTGCACCCCCCTCGGGGCGCGTGCTGGAGCCCTGCAGGTGACTGAGCAGGAGAGCAGGGATTCCACTGGATTAATCACCACAGAGCGCCTAATAGAGCCATTACGAGTAATTAACACAGCGCACGGTCCCTGCTACCCCGAGCATGTGTGTGCAGCCGGTGCGTGTGCGCGTGCACAACACTGTAAACTGAGGCAGCGCTGTGGCTTTGACATATGTAAGTTGTTGCTGATTGAGAGGGTCAATAAATAATAAACAATCTGCGCTGTGGTTTGTCCAGCTCGTGCATTTTATGATTATGATTATTATTATGATTATTGGCAACATCCGGTGAACATCTGCTTCATCAGTTCTGCCTTTCTGCACTTTCACACACAAAACAAATAATCACCAGTTCATAGAAAACAAAATGATGGAGGTTTTCTCTTTATAAATCTGTGTTTTTTTTAATGGGGTGAAAACAGAGCCACGAGTTTCACACCACCGCTCCTCTCTGGCCTAAGGCTGGGTGTTTCACTCCGGGGCTTCACTTCCAATAAAAACAGGACGCTTTTCTTGCAGAATCCGCGTGCGCATGAACTCGTCCTCCGCGCACGGAGAGCGAAACGAGCGCGCCCCGGAAAGCTTCGGGACTAAACACTGAAGGTGTAGCTCATGACGAGCATCCGATGCGTCTGATCGGTCGCAGCCTCCGACAGCCGCGCGCGGACATAAAGGCGGCTGACCGCACGCGCCTCCCGGAAACTAGGAACAAAAGCGAGCAAACGTCAGCCTGCACCCACCTGTGATATCCTTGGTCACACTGATGAAACCAGAGGCAGTGATCTCTTTAGAAGCCATGTCTGCTCCTCTTTCCTATGCCGCTCCCCCTCTTCCGCCTCCTCCTCCTCTCTCTTCCTCCTCCTCCTCTCTCCTCCTCTCTCCTCCTCTCTCCTCCCAGCTGGACCTCTCTCCCTCAGCGATGGGCAGCAGAGATGCTTCCAGCAGAGCATCCGACCGGCCCGATGCGCTTCCTGGAAGAAAACCTGAGAGGTTGGGAGGCTGGAGGGAGCAACGGGAGAGGGAGGAGTGATGAAGATAAGGAGGAGGAGGAGGCAGGCATCACTGAGGCATAATGAGGCAGCTGTGGGAGCAGAAAGAGAGAAAATAAAGATGAACTCAACTGAATTAGATTTAAATGAGTTCAGCAAAGTTTGTGATTGTGATTGCGTGCGCGCGCGCGTGTGTTTGATAGAAGAAGGAGACAGATGTGGGAAGAGCTAATCAACACCAATTGATGATCCAAATCACAAGAAACAGGTCTTGTTCCCCTCATCTCATCAGGACCCGGGTCCCGGAGCAGCATCCCAGTCGACCACCCTCTCCCTGACCAGCTCCTTCATCAGGACCCCAAGGTGTTCCCGGGTCAGCCTGGAGATGTACGATCTGACCAGATGCTCCTCTCAATGTGGAGCTGACACCTCACAGCTTTTTAGAACCCATCAGATGTTTTACATCTCCATCAAACTCCATGTGTTCCTCCAGCTATGTGCTTTTTAAAATGTCTTAGACACTCTTGTGTGTGATCTAAATGTCAGATGATTTCAGCCCTTTTCACAGTGTTTGCATCACCTGTAGTCAAATAGCACAAAGAAAAAGAAGCAGCTCACCTAAACACGTCAAGAAGAAAGTTTTAAAGAGCTAGAGAAGTTGAATTACAGGTAAAGTATTCAAACTGCTCAGGATGACAAAATAATGCTTTCAATGAGCAACAAACTCTGAAGCACAATAAAAATACCATGAAGGAGAAGAGCACAGAACACAGAGAATCCATCCATCCATCATCCATCCATCCATCCATCCATCATCCATCCATCCATCCATCCATCATCCATCCATCCATCATCCATCCATCCATTCATCATCCATCCATCCATCCATCATCCATCCATCCATCATCCATCCATTCATCATCAATCCATCCATCCATCCATCCATCCATCCATCCATCATCCATCCATCCGTCCATCCATCCATCCATCCATCCATCCATCCATCCATCCATCCATCCATCCATCCATCCATCCATCCATCCATCCATCCATCCATCCAACATCCATCATCCATCCATCCATCCATCCATCCATCCATCCATCCATCCATTCATCATCCATCCATCCATCATCCATCCATCCATCCATCAATCCATCCATCCATCCATCATCCATCCATCCATCCATCCATCCATCCATCCATCATCCATCCATCCATCCATCCATCCATCCATCCATCCATCCATCCATCCATTATCCATCCATCCATCCATCCATCCATCCATCCTCCCTTCATCCCACCATCCATCCATCCATCCATCCATCCATCCATTCATCCATCCATCCATTCATCATCCATCCATCCATCCAACCATTCATCCATTCATCCATCCATCCATCCATCCAACATCCATCATCCATCCATCCATCCATCCATTCATCCATCCATCCATCATCCATCCATCCATCCATCCATCCATCCATCCATCCATCCATCCATCCATCCATCCATCCATCCATCCATCCATCCATCCATCCATCCATCCATCCATCCATCCATCCATCCATCCATCCATCATCCATCCATCCATCATCCATCCATCCATCCATCCATCATCCATCCATCCATCCATCATCCATCCACCATCATCCATCCATCCTTCCATCCATCCATCCTTCCAGCTTGAATCAAAAGCATGTGCTGAACTTACAAAAACAAAAACAAACAAGCAAACATAACATTCAAAATAAGGGAATGTCTAATATTCTAAATCATTACCATACTGTATATAACATTGATATTACTGTCATAACTTTATACTTTAACCCTTATTGACCCAATTGAATGAATATATACAACATAGGACCTTTTTCAGTGTCTTAGTCTTGATGTGGAATATAAACATGTTTCTTAAAGTGCCCATGACTCCATATTTAAATCAATTTATATTAAACAGGTGTAATCTTTGATGCCTCTAGATCAGCGTTGCACCATTATAACTCAAAATACGCTGTAATTATTTCCTAACGAGCAACTCAGAGATCAGAAGAAAGCGCCGCCTTCCGGTTCTGCTGGGTTTCTCCTTATTTGGCAGCCTGACACTTCTGCTGCAGCAGGGGGCAGTGCCGTCGCGTGAAAGAGAAACGAAACTGAAACGAAACACTACACGGTCTATGGGCAATGGCGGCAGCAGCACTGGCGTTCTCCTCGCTCCAGGTGTCTTGTCACTATGACCTCATAGCAGGCTGGAGTGAAAAAAAAAAAAACGGTTTGAAACCTGGGTCTGAAATCTTGAAGGCCTAAGTAAAGCTGTTAAAGATAATTAAAGAACTACATGAACACATAAAGATTGTTTGCTTAATGCACCAACAAACTGCTAACATTAGGGTATTAAACATGTCCAGTAGGCGTGGGTTGCTGATGACTGTGGTTTGAACTGTTCATCTCTCCACTTTCCTGTCTCTGCTGTCACATGGCTGCTTTAACTGGTTGACAGAGGAAGGAAATGTCTCCACCAAGATGACCATCTCTGTCTGGGGTTTGCTGTGACATTCACTCCTCCACATCATACCTCACAAGCCCTCAAATAAAGCAGGCTCTGGGAAACATCACTCTGAAACATACACCAAAAAATTCAAAATATTTTTTTTGCCAATAAAAGGAGAGAATTTTCACATCTGTGACTCTGAGTTTTTAAGTCTCAACAGGATGAACACCGTTCTTGTTTCCTCAGTGCTGGGTGAGTATCACATTATTACACTTTATACTTCCAGACAGGCACATTTACAATATTCTTCTTTGTGTTTGTAATCCAAAAAAAATCTAATATAAAAGAGAAAACAGTTTCAAAAAGCATCCATTGTTTTTGTTGTCATAATAGCACAGGCTCTCTTGTTGTATTTGATGCAGACATCAGTTAGATGTGTGCAGGGTTATAAATTTAACTAGACTGCTTTCCTGCAGCTCAGACTTTCAGACAGGGCAAAAAAAGAAAAAAATTAAATGATGCACACAAGCCAGAATCTGAATAAGGCTAATGGAAATGATTTGGACAGGCCTGCCAAATCGCCGTGTCGTCCGCTCCATCCTTGACAGCTTTGAGTTATGTGTCAAAACTTTGTGATCATCTTAGCTCTGTGTTGCACTGCTGTAGAGTGTGGGTGTCTGGCAGGAAAATACAGCAAATATGTGTACATTCCCTGTGCTCCTGTGGGGAGGATAACAGTCTAAACAGCCTCATTAAGGAACAGGAAGCTCAGCTCTCTGACACTCTAACGGTACCGTGACTCTGTGTGGAAGGTAAAACGGAGCTCGGATGAGCTTCAAAGTGATGTCTTGGCAAAGCGAGGGATTGTTATGTCTCACACCTCTTTGATCTTACCATCTTGCATGTAAAGAAAACCGTTTTTTAATGTTACTTGATTGCATAATCCTAAAATCTGATCTGGCATTTAGCCATGTGGGAACAATCTGGGCTGCCTCCTGAGATCCTGCATCCATGTCTGGAACAAGAGCTGTAGAAGCAGATGTGTTTGTGTGCTTCTCTGTGTTTCAGGTGTGGTCGTGTTCAGTCTCCAAGTCGCTGCACTCGAAGGTACGAGAGACGCTGAAAACAAAAAGACAACACACATACATCTATGCCGGCTTTTTGACAAATAAAAAGATCATCATGACTTTTTTCTGCTCCTGCAGAGCCCATTGTGTCTGTGTGGCCTCCTGGATCAAAAATCTACCTTGGAGAGTTTGTGCTGCTGCAGTGCAGAGTGGAGTCTAACTCTACCTATGCATGGACCTACCACTGGTACAGGAACATGACAAACACTGCTCTAACCCTGGACCTCAGGCCTTTGGTCTCTGGTGACAGCTACTCCATCACGGCAGTAACAAGAGAGGATGCAGGCAGCTACTGGTGCAGAGCAGAGCAGAGGGAGAGCAACATCTCCACTGAGGTGGAGGTTGTGCTTGATGTGTCAGGTGAGCAGGGACAGCTGCCATCCCTGCAGCGTGGCATCAGGTTTCTCCTACCTGCACAGGATGACACACAGAGGTTGTGTAGCATTAAACCACCTTCTAAAAATAGAGGTTCAAATATTATATCCACCTTTAACCCCTCTATTGATCTGGTGCATTTTTTGATGTTTTAGGATGTTTGTTGAGAAAACCATTGGCTGAGTTAAAGCTGCACTCGCAAATTTGGTAAACAATGTAGCTTTTAATGTTTTTTAATGCCTTTTAACAACGTTCTAACATAGTATAGCTATAAATATATTGTGGAGATAAAAAATAAAACGAAAGAAATCAATAAAGTTGTTGTCCCGCAGTTCTCTAAAAACCTCAGCCAATCCTATCGTTCGGTCCGAACGATAGGATTGGACAACCTGGTTGTCTGTCTGCCACACTTCCTGCTTGGATCCGCCATTAATCTGCCTGGGCACATTTTGCAGCAGAACATCCCGGAAGTGAGAGGAGGATAGAAACAGCTGACTGTTAACGCTTCCATTTTAGGAAAAAATACCAGAGTTCCACAAAGAAAAACGTCTTTTCAGCTCGCAGAAAGCTAAAACGACACCACACACTGCTATGTCAGGTCAAGACAATCCAGCATGTTGGAAATCCCTGGTTTGTGATCGCAGCGGTCCTGATGTCCTTCCAAGCCGACCAGGTCACTCTTAAAGCGGCTCTCTGGAGCATTTTTCTCTGTATCAAAGTTTTCTAAATGTTTTAAATTATATTTCAGGTCTAAACTATGATCTATGGTTGAGTTCCACAACATCTGTCATTCTGATGAAGACCCTCCTTCCTCCTAGAGACCCCTTTCCATTATTTCTTGCCGCCGACATTTTTCAGCCAATGAAATTCAAATTTCTGCATTCTCTCAACAAGCACGCGCATCGACCAAACCTGTACCAGTAGGGGGCGCTGTCGTACAGGACGCTCCGTGTGTTTCTCTGCCGTCTCAGCCGTTCACTGAGGACTCACGACTCATTTCTACTAAAAACCTACCCATTCCCCAGATAAAGATGGATTTATTTTTATTTTAAACCTTTCACCTCACAGAATGGCAAGGCTTGACAGGATTATGCGTTTATTTTGGTCAGAAAGTTCATCCAGGGCCGAGTCAAGTTCAGCTTCAGAGTCCAGCAGCAGCTCTCTGCTAACAGAGCTAATATCAGAAGCAGCAGGGACAGAGAGGACTCATCAGACCCTCGTAGTGTTGTTGGAATAAGAGTTGTGAACTGTGAGTGATTAAACCCTACACACTGAGCGGTACAGTTCATGTCCAAAGTATATGCGCCGCGTGCACGCGCGTACACGCGACCGGACGCGCGTGTCGAGATGTTTTGAGGAGGAGCCTTTGGACGCTAGATTCAAAAACTGCTCTCTTGCTGAAATCCTCCGGAGTGCCGCTTTAACCGACCACATGACAGGAATATCTGATAAGATTATCTTTAGAGACATTACGCGTCCTTAAGATTGCTGGAGGGAGAAAATTGGGGCTTTAAACCGACCTTTTTATTTTTATTTTCAATGTTTTTCTCAGTTTTGTTATTTTGTTTATGTTGTAAAGCGCTTTGTGATTTATATCTGTGAAAGGCGCTATATAAATAAACTTTACTTACTTACTTACTTACTTACTTACTTACTTACTTACTTAAGGCAGATGTGTCTGGGTGTACTTCAGGGACCTCAGAGTGAAATGCGTGAGTGTATTGAGGATATTATTAATATTTTTATGGCAGTTTTTAATGGAGCTTTGTTTGTGTTGTTAAGGCAAAAGGTGGCACAATTTTATCTGACTTACATCAAAATGAAAGATGAGACAAAGTTAATGTTGACCCATAACTCCATCCCTAAAACTATTTTGAATCTATGGGATGACAAAAACATGATATTTAAGGAGTTACATTTCAAAAATCCCCACCAAAAGTCACTATTTTGGGTGAGAACTGAAGCTAATGATAGACATAAAACAGAAGTATTTAATACTTTTATGGCAGTCATTACTGTAATAGAGCATTTTTTATGTTCGCTAAAGCAAAGGTGTTACTCAGAGGGTTAAAGTCAGCCTCTTTGACGTGTATTTTTTGTAGATGATATAATTACTATGTTACCTGTTGCTGATAGGTTTCTGAATGACCTCTGTTTGGAGAAATAGATTTGATGTCTAACAGGACTGATGAGCTCAGACTCAGACGTGCTGCTGCCGTCTTAAAACAGCTTCAATCTGACAAGTTTCATAGCATTTGGTGCCAAAGTGTTTTTATAATTACTCTGTTGTCAATTTTACATTACAGTTATTTACATGGAAGTTTACGATTATTTACAATATAACACTTCCTGTGTATCTAGGGGTCAAGTCCAGGGACAAATTCTTAAAATTTATGTTGAAATAAATAAATAAATAAATAGTGCAAAACTGATGTTGGTATATAAAACTAAATAATCATGAGTCGTTTTAGTATGTTGGTTCTGTTTTAAGGCCGCAGCGTCACACTTCAGAGTCGGGTTCGTTTGGACCATATTGACCAGCTGAGACGTGTGAAAAGCACCATCTGTGATCATCAGCATGTTTGTTTCAGCCCTGGATCACCACTATTTTATTGGTCCAGGATCCATCCATGCTGCAGTGATGTCATATCGCCATGGCTCCAGCTAATAGCAGCTTATCAGCTCTGGTGTCATTCTGTGTCCATTCAAACAGCAACAGTCAAGTACATGTCTCTATTGTAGCACATGAATGTATGCAGAATGAGGTCTAGTATAAGTAACTCTCCTGCACTGTAGCTGGACATCACTGCTATGTGATCAGGTAGTTAATGCAGGTTCTGAACCAACAAAATGTTCTAGAACTGAAACTAATATGACATTAACAGATGGTGCATCCACACACACACACACACACTCCATAACGGTTAAACTAGCTCTAAAGTATAAGCTGTGGTCCAATATGAGCCATTAGTCTGCATAAACAGACAGAAATGTAGATTTATTATCAGTCAAACATAATCTGAAAACAGCCTCTACATGATGAAATCATCCTGTCCTTCATTTTGTTCCCTCCCTCCTCAGATCGGCCCCCTCCCTCCATAATGCTGATTCCCAACAGCAGACAGATCTTCAGTGAGGAGCGTCTCACTGTCCACTGTCCTGCTACGACCAGCTCTACAGGCTGGCAGCTGAGACGTTTCCTTCCAGGTCATCCTGACCCCGGACCTCAGACCTGCTCACGACTAGGCGGCACTGTTGGCGCAGATCAACCTGAACCCTGTTTTATTGCTGATGGAGGGAATAGTGGATTGTACTGGTGTGAAGGTTCTGAGGGTCGCAGCAACTCAGTCAACATCACAGTCAGCTGTGAGTCTCTTTGTCCTCAGCTGGGACGTCAGTGTCTCTGAGGAGAATTCAACATGTTGATGTTTGATCCACAGATGGGAACATCATCCTGAAGACTCCTGCCTTTCCTGTGCATCAGGGGGATACGGTGGTTCTGTACTGTCAGTACAGGACAGCCAATCACAAGGAAGCAGTATTTTTTAAAAATGGAAAAGCAATCAACACGTCAACTGGGACCGTTCTAAGTATTGAAAATGTGACGCAGAAACATGAAGGTTTCTATAAGTGTGCTTCTCAAGACAGAAAGATGGAGAGTCCAGAGAGCTGGCTGTCAGTTTTACTCCATCAAGGTCTGGTATCTGGTGTGTTTTATATTCATTCCTAACATTAAGACCAGCTACAGATGTCTGTTGTTGTTTTTCAGGAAATTTCACATTGAAAGAAGAGACGGCAACAAGTGGTAAATTAAAGTGATTTATCTAACGAGATTAGCCTTTCTAACTAATTACACCTCACAGACTGATGGGCAGTAACATCTGCTTCTCCAAGGTCTTTCCTCCTTGTGTTAACACACGCCTGTAGGCTCCAGAGCAGCCAAAGCTCCTGCTTCACAGAGGTGGTCACTTAGAGACACCTGGGTGCTTCTTATCATCTAAAATCCTATAAAAACTGTAAAGATGAACTTAGATAAACACTTATACGTCTCCAGTATAATACCATTGCTTTGATCTATAGTACTGATATTTTTCTGCTGTTAACAGGAATTATTTCTTCTCTTCTTCAGACTTGTGGAAATGGATCCTCGTGTCCTGTGTGGTTGTGCTTCTGTTGCTCATTCCTCCAACTGTCTGGCTGGTGTGGCGCAGCAGGTAACAACCACAGCTGAGAGTGAACCCGACTCAAATCCCTCTGACTGACAGACGTTTTACCTGTGTTTGTTTAAAGATATCAGACGCTTCCCACTCAGAGCTGCTGGCCCTTTTTTAAGGCGGACGTACCAGCGATGCCTCTTCCTGCCACCAAGCAGGATGTGACTGAGGTGCAGTGGGACCTGTCCTGGATGGAGATGTCCAGTCTGTTGGATAAGCGGTCATATCCTGGAACATAGAGAGAAACAGATGATTCTATTAGGAAAAAACTCACTTTTTTAAATTGAATTAATGATGAAAGCATTTTCAGATTTAAATGAATATTAGCAGGAAGCGATAAAAACTCACCAGATCTCGTTTTGTTCATCTTCCTACCTGATGATGAGACACATTTTAGAGCTTTCCACTCTTTAAACCATGAACACACTGTTCAGCAGTAGTAACACTGCTTTTGTTCCTTGGTGATTATCATGTTGATTATTGTTGATGTTTATGATCAGGCTTGACTCAATCTTTTGGGGAACATTTCAGAATCATTAAATGTAATTTTCTAATTTCTGCTATGTTAAAATCAGGGTTTGACTTCAGTCTGGGTCTGGGATGATGTCAGACTCTGGAAGCAAGTATCAAATCATTTTATTAAAGGATTCATTTAGAATCTAGTTGGACTTGACTGAGACCTGCATGTTCTGGTTTGGGACTTCAAAACAACCTATTAGCAGAATATTTATTATCAGGATTATTTGATTTACTTTAGGGTTCATTTTAATACTCTGTGCATTTAAACCCTGATCACTTTCATCAAAAGGTGTCACTAGTTTATCAAGCAGCAGTTCAAACTAACTTCTGGTTTTCTAGCAGGCTCTGTCAGGGGGATGTTTATGTACTTTGGGACTTTCTATTTCTCTTTTCGTAAAACAAGATGATGAAGTGTCCACTAACTAATCATTTAATGATGTTCTGTTGATCAGACCTTCTAAACCTGCAGCCTCTGGATCCACGTGGCTCTTCAGACCCTCTAAAGTGGCTCCTTAGTGAGATGAACCTGAGGAACATAATGATTTTAGCTGTTCTCCCATTCCAGTCCTTTCAATAAGTGCCTGGAGTTTCCCCAGCAGACGGACACTAATAACACCAGAGTGTTGAGCTCATGTGAAATCAGCTGTTAACAAAAAGCAGTTGTTAGGATGCAGTTTTCCTCTAAAACATCTTGAAGTGTTTATTTAAACCAAAACGAGTTGAAATGCAGTGAAAAGTTTTCTGTTGAACTAACAGTTCAGGTATTTCCTTTCTGACAAACAGACTTTATTCATCAGATTGGAGGTTAATGAAAGCATCACAGGACGTAAGTCATAAAACCTGATGTGGTTTTCTTAATTTGGCTCTTTATTTCGTTGCTTAAAGCGGCTCTCTGGATTATTTTTCTCTGTATCAAAGTTTTCTAAATGTTTTAAATGATATTTCAGGTCTAAACTATGATCTATGGGTTGAGTTCCACAACATCTGTCATTCTGATGAAGACCCTCCTTCCTCCTAGAGACCCCTTTCCATTTTTTCTTGCCGCCGACATTTTTCAGCCAATGAAATTCAAATTTCTGCATTCTCTCAACATGCACGCGCATCGACCAAACCTGTACCAGTAGGGGGCGCTGTCGTACAGGACGCTCCGTGTGTTTCTCTGCCGTCTCAGCCGTTCACTGAGGACTCACGGCTCATTTCTACTAAAAACCTACCCATTCTCCAGCTAAAGATGGATTTATTTTTATTTTTAAACCTTTCACCTCACAGAATGGCAAGGCTTGACAGGATTATGCGTTTATTTTGGTCAGAAAGTTCATCCAGGGCCGAGTCAAGTTCAGCTTCAGAGTCCAGCAGCAGCTCTCTGCTAACAGAGCTAATATCAGAAGCAGCAGGGACAGAGAGGGCTCTTCAGACCCTCGTAGTGTTGTTGGAATAAGATTGTGAACTGTGAGTGATTAAACCCTACACATTGTGCTGTACAGTTCATGTCCGAAGTATATGCGCCGCGTGCACGCGCGCACACGCGACCGGACGCGCGTGTCGAGATGTTTTGAGGAGGAGCCTTTGGACGCTAGATTCAAAAACTGCTCTCTTGATGAAATCCTCCGGAGTGCCGCTTTAAGGCATCAAGTTGCAAATTATTGCTTTATTATCTCCAAGTGAACAAGTAGTTTTTACTAATTTTCCACAAAAAACAGTGCAGTTCTGAACTTCTGATGGAGAACTTTTAAGTTCAGACTCCTTTCTTTGTGCCTAACAGGTCACACTAGAACATAAACTGAAACCTAAGGGTCAGGAAGTGGTTTTCACTCTAAACTCATTAGATTCAGATGGCATGAAGATTACAGAGTCCTAAACTTTTGCAACAAAACTAAATGTTTTTTTGTCTTGACTCAAGTGCAGCTGTGACTTTACTCGTCTCATCTGACATTATTGAATAAAGAGAGAACAATGCTTCCTGGGTGGTTTTTTTGTTGATGCCTGGTTTCCTGTAACCAGAACATTTTTTTCTGCTTCAAACCAGTTAGACTGCATTAAAACCAGTTAGGCTCCATTAAAGCTGCTCTCACACTGAGATTTGTTTACTTGCACTACAGTCAGGACTCTGCAGGATGAGGTAAAAGTTTTTATAAATTTCCTTTTGCATGAAGACAAAATCCGACCTCTGCTGTGAGGTGATCAGCTGGTGAAGGAACAGAAGAGAGGACAAGAAAAATGGAAACAAGCCTTGGTAAGCTCATATGTAATAGTAATGTTTTAATGTTTATTTTCAGTTGTTGAGGATGACTGTGTTCCATCAATGAAACAATCTGCAAATCTAAACAAATGCAAACTAACAGCAGACTAAAACATACAATGAAGCTATTTGTATTTTCTTTGTTGCTCCATTAGACCAAAATACAACATACGGTGACTAATGGATAAAAATCAGCATTTTAAATGTTTTTATTTAAATAGATGAACAGAACTAAGGTCACAGAGTCTGAGTTTAAAGAAATAAAACTAAAAACTGGGCCTACAGGGCACCAAGAATGAGGAGTTAATGCTACTAAATGAATGGTTGATTTAAACAGCTTATTACAGATGAGTTGGATAAACTCAACTTGTTCTAACAAGTAAAGAGCCTCACTAAACAGCTACACATTGTAAGGTCAATGCAAAACAAAGCAGAGTCTACTAAAACCAGCCGGACCAGCAGCAGGTTAAATTCTTGTCATTTCAAACAAATACCGGTTCTTTACTTCCTTAAGAGAATAATACACCCTGTATCTGCAGGGCAAATTATACCCCTAAAAGAATAGTGTTACATAAAAGATGTTCCAGACACAAACTACAAAAAATTATTTTAAAAACAAATAAAAATAAAACCCCACACATGCACTCAAATAAATAAAATATCAAAAGGCAGTTTGTGTATTAACTCCAAGAGATTGACTGCTGTTCAGAGACCATGTTCCTAACAATTAAAGGCACACTATGCAGTTTGGGCATTTTCTCAGCACCCCCTAGTGTCCGTTTTAAATCACTGTCATAAAAACGTTAGCATCGTTTCTGCTCAGAAACACCTAAATCTGTCTCCTCAGCCTTCACTGCTTTCTACTGGAGCGGTTCATCACTCCTTCAAAGAAATCAGCTGTGTTCAAGCAGGAAGAGATGGAACAAATCAGGAATCATGAGCTAAAAACACTCCGGAGCTAGCATAACAGCTAGCCACATTGGGTTAGCCTAACCCTCGTGAGATATGTGACTCTGTGAGACTTCAGGGCACCGGACTGGAGACTCAGAAGTTACAAACGTGGTATTCTGGATCCAAGCAGCAGATGGGGCTGAGTGACTTTTCATTAACCCTGTAGGGTCATGTTAGCACAGACTGGCTCAAGGAAAAGATTTTAAATATGAAAAAGTTACATAGTGTGACTTTAAAGCAGAAAGATGTCCTAACATTTGTCACATGTCAGTACAGGACGTTACACAGAGCTGGGGCCTAGACTTTAATTAAACCTTTAATTTCATCCTGTGATCCAGTTAAATAACTGATGGATGAACATCAGCCCCCAACTCAAACCAGAAACTGAACTTTGTTTTTGCTTCTCTTAATTTGACTAATTTCCCATCCTATCCAGTGACATAAACCCCACATCATGATGCTCCACATTCATTATGTTTCTCCTGAGACAGATGGCAGCACCAAATCATAATGTGACACAGTGGTGTCCAGTCCTGGTCCTGGAGGGCCGGCATCCAGCATGTTCTAGAGGTTTCTCTGAGTCAACACACCTGATTTCAGCCAGTCACCTTCTGCAGAGCTACCTGCAGAACAGGTGATTCAACCTTTGATCCAGGTGTGCTGGAGCAGGAAGGAACTGAAACCTGCTGGATACCGACCCTCCAGGACCGGCTTTGGACACCATATTTATAAAATAGTTTTCATCAGTTAAATCATTTTGGTGTGTTTATTGGATATTAAAAAAACAATCTTTTTATATCAGGGACCATGCAACAAATAAGGAAACCATCAAAGAAGTGAACACTTTATCAGAGTTTAACTCAGCAGATTTCATCCTCATCCTTACAGTGGTCAAACAGCCCAGTCTGTGTTCCATGAATCATTCTCAGCTTTTTAATTTAATATTCATACGTTCATAGACTCTGTTCATGTTGATGCAAAATTTTCTGAGGTGTTTCCAAAGGTTGAATCTAAAAATGAAACTCTATTTTGGTTTTCTTTTCTCTCCCTGTTATCCATCAGACCTTTGGTCTCCATGAGCAAAAATAACTTTGCAACTTTCTTCAAACTTTTTTGTGTGTCAGTGTGTTAAACATCAAGAACAGGTCTGAGACTGAATGAGTCGGCCTCAGCTTGTAGAATCTTCTACTTTCTGTTAAGAAAACCACAGTGGTTGTTTTTTAAAAGACAAGGCATTGAAGTAATGAGACGTTTTCTTTGGTTTTCAGAGAAAACTGAGAGCTCCATCCTCACAGAGGTCAGAATCACTCTGATTGGTGGAAGATGGGCAGGAAAGAGTTCGTCTGCTAACACCATCCTGAGGAAGGAGAGGTTTGAGAGCGGCCGGACCAGAACTACTCAGGCTGAAGTGAGGCGCGAGGTGGTGGAGGGCAGGAGGCTGACGGTGGTGGACGCTCCAGGATGGAAAAGCTCTCTCTCCCTCACTGAGATCCCAGAAGGAGACAACCGAAGGTTCAAACTCAACACATCCAAGTGTCCTCCAGGTCCAAACGTCCTCCTCCTGGTCCTCCCCATAGACTCGGCCTTCTCAGTGGAGCAGAGGACCACTGTGGAGGAGCACATGGAGCTGTTAGGGGAGAGGGTTTGGAGATTCACCATGGTGCTGTTCACCTATGGGGATTACCTCGGAGAGAAGAATGTAGAGCAGCACATCGAGAGCGAGGGGGAGGCCCTCAGGTGGCTGATAGAGAGGTGTGGGAACAGGTAGCTTAATAACAAGGACAAAGACAACTCGTCTCAGGTCTCAGAGCTGCTGGAGAAGATAGACGACATGACGTCCAACAACAAGAGTCAATACTACAGAGTAGAAGAGCACACTTTAAAGATCATCACTGAGAAGGAGCAGGAGGTCGCTCAGCGGGCGAAGGAGAGACAGAAGAGGGCTCAGGAGCAAAGACAGAGGCGTTCAGGTGAAGGAGACACCACAGTCCCCCTCATTCAAAGGATCTTTATTATCTTTAACAATCATTTTCATTTCTGTTGAGACAAAAACAAGAGACATTTCTCAGAAGTCAAGAAGTGAGACTGGAAAAACAAACTGATCAAAACATCAAGTACAATCTTATAAAATATTTACCTCAGGAAAGTTTTAAAAGTTATTTCCTTTATTAGTGCGAGCTTGACTGGGTTGACAATAAGTCACTTTTTCATTTTCTAGAAATGATTTCATCTAAGAAAACCTCCCTCTGACATTCCTTGCACCAACTGATTTGGATCATTATTGATTTGAATTAGAAATCACAAACGTCTTCATTTTCAATCTGAGGAGGTTCTAAAGCTTCCCTTCAGTCTGGATGTGAACAAACATCCTCTACTTGATCATGTTTTCTGGGTGGTTCCTTTAGAACGACCTCATGACTCCATCTGGGTCTAAAACATGTCGGCAGGCCAGTGGTTTCTGTTACAACTTTTATAATAGTTGAACTGGTTAAACTACCTTTTAAATACTCATTAAAGTATAGTCCGAAACATCTATTTATAAACTAATCAAATACTTTATTAACTTAAGGAATTTATTCAGTTTAAACTCAGTTTTTTGTAGATGATTAAAAATTGTCTTCTAAATTAAATAACCAGCTACCTGTTTCTTTGATTCTGATATTTTTATGACCTTGTTTGAATTCTGACCACAGAGGAGAAGAAGACCATCTCAAAACTCCGGATGATTCTGTTGGGAAGCAGGAATGTTGGGAAGACCTCTGTGGGGAACACCATCTTGGGCTTCAAAGGACAGGAAGACGGAAAGAGAACAGCCAAGTCAGCAGCTCGGAGGGGTTTTGTGGATGAAACTGAAGTGACTCTTGTTGACACTCCAGGCTGGTGGAAGGACTTCCCAGTGTTCGACACTCCAGAAGTAATGAAAGAGGAGATAAAGCGCAGCATGTTCCTGTGCTCCCCCGGACCACACATCTTCCTCCTGGTTGTGGATGCTGATACATCCTTTAATGCCAGAAACCTGGATGCAGTTACCACCCACATGGAGCTCCTTGGAGATGCAGTGTGGAAACGCACTCTCCTAGTTTTTACCAGAGGAGACTGGCTGGGAACAAAACCTATAGAGGAGTACATCGAAGGTGAGGGGGAGGCCCTACAGACTCTAGTGGAGCAGTGTGGGAACAGATATCACGTCATTAATAACAAGAATGAAAACCATAGAGCTCAAGTCACCGAGTTACTGGAGAAGATAACAGACACTGTGGCTGGAAACGGCGGGGGACATTTTGCTCCAGATGAGAAGATACTCAGCGCGATAGAAGAGAGACAAAAAAGAGTGGAGAAAGCTGCAGAGCTGAGGCAGAAGTGGGTCACGGCCAGGAGGAAGTCTGCCAGAGGTACCAGAGAATTAAAGCAGCAGTCACAGAAACACAGTTCAAGTAGCTCAAAAACATACAGATTACAGGAGTAAAACAATAAATAAAGGTCACATTTGTCTCTTCATCCTATAACAACACAGTTCAGATAAATCATAGATCATACTTAGCATCAGACTCATTTAATCACTTTTAATCACATTAAATTGAATCCTATTTTAAATCTTTTCCTTGATCCAGTCTGTGCTAATCTGACCCTTTATGGTGTCACTCAGCCCCATCTGCTGCTTGGATCCAGAATACCACGGTTGTAACGTCTCTCCCTGCTTGCTACAGACATGTACATTTAGAGAAGGTCACATAAGTTCACTGTAAAGATTAGGGTGTGTTTTAGGTTCTTGTGAGTATAATAACAGATAACTTTCCTCCTCTCCTTAATCTTCTTTTATAACCTTTTGCTTCAGGATCTTTGAACAAGCTGCATGAGTTGAGGATTGTGATACTTGGGCAAAAGACTTTTGGGAAGACTACATCAAAAAACACAATCCTCCATAAAGAAGAGTTCACCAGCTGTCAGGATGAGCGATGCAGCGTAGAGAAGGGGGGAGTCGCTGGTCGACAGGTCACTGTGATCGACACTCCAGGCTGGTGGCTGGACTCGTCCCGCTGCACAGAAGAGATGGACAGAGAAATAGTTCGAGGTCTGACTCTGAGCCCGTTAGGGGTCCATGCTGTTTTGTTGGTCATTCCTTTGGACCTGTCATTCGGTGAGCAGCATCAAATCGCCCTGGAAGAACACATGAACCTTTTTGATGTTGGTATCTGGAAACACACGATGGTTCTGTTCATGCATGGAGACAAACTAGCAGACAGGTTTGTGGAGGAGCACATTGAGAGGGAGCGTCCTGCTCTGCGATGGCTGATGGACAAGTGTGAAAACAAATACCACACAATGAGCAATACGAAGAAAGGTGATCTGAGTCAGGTCATCGAGCTGTTTGAGAAGATAGAGGAAATGGTGCTGGAAAACGAAGGCAGACTTCTCTGCCCTGACATGAGGGAAACCTACCAAAGAATCTCTGAGAAGTTCAGTAAGCGGCAGCTGAAGCAGGTGCTGAAGCAACGGCTGGAGAGGGAGTACAGGAGGAGGGAGCTGGAGCTCATGAAGACCTTCAGGGAAACCCTCCTGGAGCTGCAAGCTGACATCAGGGAAACGGGGATGAGCACCAAGAGCAAAACCCTCAGTGAGTATAATACAACTACTTATCATCACAACTATTTATTAATGTTGTTGTAATAACAAATATTTTGTAGTTGGTGATAAATTCAGAACAAAGAAGAAAAATGAAAAGGAGGAAAAAGTAGATGCAAAAATCAGTCAGGAAGTTGAAAAGCTGGACAAAGCCATAAGATCTAAAGATCTTCAGAGCAGCATGGACTTCCTGTTGCCTGATTGTAAGTAGGAATTAGTTATTACATTGTTCATAACAATACGAACAGTTTAGATAATACTTGCATTTTTTTTTCTTTTTCAGTGAAAGGAGAAAGCCCTGCCCCGTCCATCATTCGGTCTTTAAACAAAAGACACTCAACCAGTGCTTTAGACAAGGTTCTGGGCTGGCTGTCCCACCTTAACGTCAGCACCAACGGAGACAACCAGCTGACCCTCAGCTTCTCTCAGACATCAGGCTATGAGTCTGCTCGATCGCTGCCCTTTGACAGACACTCAGTCCTAAATCCTTAGTTTTGTTGCAGAGCAACTCCAGCAAAATCAAATATTAAAGGAAGGAAGATTGAACGTTGTTGAAAAATATCCTAAATAAATGCAGTATTAGCCAGGCGGTGCTGGATGGCTTTATCATTAGAAACCTGTTTACTGATGTGGCACAAACAGAACAGCTATGGATGTTATGATGTGAAAGCACATTTACATTTAATAAACAATGTAAAGGACAAAAACATTGGTCCCAACAACTCCTCCTTGAGGGACACCAAACTTGATGATATAAAATTCATCAGCGTATGGAAACAGTTGTTTCTGAACAGATCCTGAGCTCACACCTTAAAGACCTCAGGCTGATTACAACACGAGTACACCTGTCCATGGATACGCTTGTTCTTAAGCTGAAAAGTTTTGAAACTAAACAACATGGTGAATGTTTGTGATGAGGATGCTCCTGATTCCTGATTCTGATGGACACTTTATGTTTTTGTTTATTATGATTTGTTTATTTTGCCAGGAGGAATCATAAGATTGATTTAAACGTCACATCCTACGTTTACCCAGGATTCCCTTCTCTCCCATGAATGAATCAAACATGAAGGCATTGTTGACCTTATGGTATAATGAAATGTAGTGTGACAACAGGATTACACACACTGTACTAAAATAGGCACTTCTACACAGTCAAATCTCACATGTAAAAGCAGCATCTCTGAAATAGATTAGAGCAGCATAATGTTATGAGAGGGCTGATTATGTTTGACCATATGTTCCAGATATTTGTACATAACACTCCAGAATAGAAGAATATGCTTTTATTTTACTGGATTTTAAATTGGAGGAATAAAGTCTTTCACAGGAGGATGAAGTGGTTACAGAAAATGGATGGATGGAAGTCTTTTACAGATTTAATCTACGGCACAAACTTTGCTAAAAGAATAGAATAACAAATGTGTAAAAAGTGGATAGACAACAGAAACAAAAAGCAAAATAAAATAATTCAAGATAAACTCTGACATAATTTTGTATTTGTACACTTCTGAATTGACGGATTGCTTATTTATATGTTTGATTGAATGTTTAATCGTGCACATAATAAATGACCAAAGTATTTTAATTTAATCCAGAGTACATTTGGACTTTTTCCAGATTAATTCAGAGTTTTTTTTAGGGTAAAATGATAGTAGTCTCCTACAGACAGATGTTTAGAGATCAGATCATTTATTACTCATTTTTATAAACTAGATGTCATTGTTTCTGTTTCCACCCTATTTTCTATTAAATAAACAAAAAGGTTTGTTCTTTCTTGTAGTTTCTTGTTTCACATAATGAGGTAAACTATCTTAACATGTTGTAATTCACTTTGGATGACGGATGGTCTGGATGAGGCTGATCTCATCCACTTATAATCTCTGATGTTTTTAAATAAAAAGAAAAAAACTAAATGTTTTGACAATAAAAGTAAAAAAGAGACAAAAAGGTTTAAATTAAAGTTTGATTATAAACCCTGAAGTTTGCCACGCACTAGCTATGTGACCCCAGCATGACCATTTTCACCTAAAAAAACTTCTAATTTGCACCTTTATGTTGAAATATGTGCAAATAAAATAAGAACAAATATGCTTTTTTTTTTTACTCTTTAATCCACTGAATTGGACATTTACATGCTAAATACATTTTAAAAATATTTTCATTTCATTAACAAAATGAATTTTGGTTTATTACCTGATAAATCACAGAAAGTATAAATGATCACATTTCACCTTTAACAATTAAAATGAACAGGGAGCTCATGCTTTGGTTAAAATGTATTTACATTTTGCTCATTTTTTATATAATTTAAACGTTTTGCACAGCTAACTTTCAGCCCAGATGATTTTAAATACTTTAAAGCAGCACAAGTGTTCTTATACTGGATGTGAAACAACTGATACCTCAAAGAATGTGACATAATAAAACTGAAATATTCCCAAAACAACATTTTGAGCATTTGACTTCTATAAGTTAAAAAAAGGACATATTGTAGGAGAAAAACAGAAAAAATATGATGTTTTCATTCATAAACATAGTTAAAATGTGCAGTGTTGCTGTGAAACATCCTGACTCAGTATTACTGTCACCTGGGAGGACATAATAGTCCTGTGCTGCGGTTTCCATTCTTCTCCACTAGGGGGCGACAAAGCGCCCATGGCTGACAGCAACTGATGACTCTTCCATTGACGTCATTTTCATGAGACGGAAAAGAGAAAAATTGTAGTCATTAGAAAACCCTGACATGACAAATCGAATTACATAGTGATACAAGGTTTATTTCGTCTACAGATCACCCAGGTGAGTTCTCTGTAGGACAAATAAAGCGCATTTAGGGGCGAGGCTCTGTAAATGTTTTATTCTCGGCTGGTTTTAAAACGTGCAGCTGAACTGAGCTGGGAACGAGTTCATCCTATTCTCGAGCACATCGGAGCTCGTTTCTATCAGTTCAGACTCCGAGCTGTTTATGTTCTGTTGAATATAATGAAATATAAACGTATCTGAGCTCTGTGTGTGTTTTAATTAGAGCTCATGAGTTGTTGCGGTGTCACTTCTGTGTGTTTATTGTGTCTTTTAAACGCCATTCAGGCCCAACCCTTTCTCTCTCCCTGCATGTAAACAGATCTCTGAACCAGTTTCCTCCTCGAGCTGCAGCGATGGTGAGACATGTGTCTTTTTCTCTTTTTATTTTAAACTGCATCAGTTTACTGTAAAGTGTGCATGTTTTTGTGCATATGCCTACACTCACATGACATTTTACTAGTTATTACAAAGCTTAACCTCCTTTTACCTCCATTAAACCAGATACTTTCTGCACTGGAATCAGCTAAATGCTGTGTTTAATGTATTATTGTGATTTTCTTTAACTTTGATATGCCCAATAATGCATTAAACATGTAATATCTTAATGAATAATAAATCAGTTGTATAGAAGGATCATGAATTGGACAGGTTGATTGCTTTCTACTTTCTTTGTCATGTCATTTTAGTCACATTGATAAAGGTCACTCTCTAAATGGAGCTAGTAGAAGTCAGCGAGAGTTTGTGGTTTGACCATGAAATTAAAATAAAAGAAAAACATGGCTTGTAAAGAGTAATATTTTGTTCCATGTTTAAAATATTTTTATTTATCAGCTTTATTTGTAAAAATCTGAACATAAATACAAATTTTTTAAGCATCTATCTTCATCAACAGCCTGTGCTTGTGGGCCAAAGGTCTACCATTCATGAATTGCAGTAGGGTCATATTTTGGACTTTCCTTGTCCAGTGGCTCTCAAAACCTGATCCAGAAAGACCCAACTGTGAGACATGAAACACAAAGACTGGAGTCTTCAGATGATCCCCAGATATAAAGTAAAAAATAAGGAATTTTACTTGTAACATGGATTTGTTATGAGAGATTACAACTGCAGTGATGAATTGATAAATACATAAAAATCACTTTTTGATGCTGTTTGTGTTGTTTGGGAACCACTACAGTAGACATTTTGAGTAGTTTAACACTAGATGTTGTAGAGATGCATGAAGACACTCAGCCAGGATTCAGTATGATCAGCTGAGCGGCTGATCGCCCAGTCTGAAGCTCACAAGTCGTCTTTTTGTTTTCTAGTTTTCTGTTGTTCATGAACGCACCATTGCCAGTCAACAATAAAGAAAACTGAATCATTTCCCTGGTCTGTGAACTCACCATTGCTAACAGCTAGTAGCTAATTCACTGCAGCGATAATAGATCCACTATGTAGAAGTTTCTGTTTCCAGATTCACATTCGTCCAGGTAACCAGATTTTATTTTCACTTACTTCTAGACCTTTGAAATAAATTTGAATCAGTCAAAATATGTGTAGGTCCGAGCTGTACAAGAGTCAGAAGTCAGTATTGACCCTAAAAACCCTGAATCTATTGAGACTACGCTCGGTTATTATGTGGGGACAAAAGAGATGGTAAATTAGAACGACCTCCTCCACCTGGTCAACTGTCTGCATCACATTCTGACCTTCCAATGTGAATCTACAGAAATGATGCTGCTTGGTTCTCCAATCTGTAACTTTTTAACAGTACTTCATTAAAACTACTGAATAATCAGTTTTCTGCTGTTTGCTGGCAGAACTATCACTCTAAAAAGATTCAGTTTATTTGCATGAGAGTTTCTGATCCTGCGTTTTCATTCAGTGAGCTGCCTCTCGGTGTGAATGGTTTTATTTTCATTGTTGTAAAGCCTAGAAATAGAAAATACAGTCAGTTTAAACCACAGTGACTTGATGCTTCCTGATATCTGCAGCAGCATCTTTATCTCGTTGTTTGTGTTCTTTTGTTTTTTCCAGCACGGCCGTGTGAAGGTTAAAACTACAGCCCAGCAGGAGGAGGAGAAAAGGAAAGAGCGGGAGAAGAAGCTGAAGGTTTACGTAGCTGCACGTGATGCCTGCTTCTCAAAGGTCCGTTCAGTTGCACCGCATGTTTAACAAACCCTGTAAGAATAAAAGAAAATGTCTAAACTAACTACTGATTGGTGTCTGTGTCGACACAACCAGGGATATTTATCGCTTTTTTAAAATCAAATCTGATAAAGAGGTACAAGTCCTGCCTCATAGCCTGGAACCCTAAAGCTGTGAAAGCTAAAATAAAAGCTATTTTCTAAAAGTATATAGTTTTTTAACCAAACAATAAATTCTATTAGGATTCAGTAGGTGTTGATTGACTCCTGGTTTTAGTCTTTCTATCTAAAACCCTCTTCTCGTTCTGTTTGCTCTGCTTCTCTTTCTTCTGTCTGTCAGAGGAAGGATGGGGTTTTTGATGATGAGGCTCTTCAGCTGACCCAGCAGATGCTCTCCTCCAACCCTGACTTTGCAACCCTCTGGAACTACAGAAGAGAAATCCTCACACACCTGGAAACTGTCAAGTCAGATATACAAATATATATTTTATTTTGGTTTTAAGGTATTTAAACTGTGTTGCTGTGAAGTAATGGCTTTGTTTCTTCTGCGTCTGCTTAGAGATGAGGATGAGATGCAGAAGGTTTACGAGGCTGAGCTCTTGTTTCTGGAGTCCTGCCTGAAAGTGAATCCTAAGTCTTACGGCAGCTGGCACCACCGAGGTTGGGTCTCGGCCCGTTTGCCTCGACCGGACTGGGCCAGGGAGCTGAGCCTGTGTGATCGCTGCTTGAGCCTCGACGACCGCAACTGTGAGTAGACAAGGAAGCAGAAGTGTCTCAAAAATGTAGTTTTTAGTTTCATTCTGGATGATTCTGCTTTATTTAAACCCGTTTCTGATGGAGAATTATCCTCCCACCTTCAACAGTCCATTGCTGGGATTATCGCCGGATGGTTGTGAAGGTGTCCGGCGTGTCGGTGGAGCAGGAGTTGGAGTTTACTGACCGTCTTATAGGCTCCAACTTCTCCAACTATTCCAGCTGGCACTACCGCAGCACCCTGCTACCGCTGCTCCACCCTGAGAGTCCTGAGCAGGAGCCTCCTCTGTCCTCATCTCCTCCTTCCCCTCAAACCCACTTCCATCGAGTGTGTGAGGAGCAGCTCCTCAAAGGTAAACGGCTGCAGTGCGCTGCGGTCACAGGCAGGGGGCAGTCTCAGCCTTTGTATGGAGTATTTTGGATCTTATGTCTGTTTTACAGAATATGAGCTGGTTCAGAACGCTTTCTTCACCGACCCCAACGACCAGAGTGCTTGGTTTTACTATCGCTGGCTGTTAGGCCGAGGTATGTTTACCTGTAGCTGTTTGGATGTTTGTTCATTGGTTTATCACAGGCGATAAACAGGAGCGCCTCAGAACTTCACCTAGAGCGACCACTAAAGTAGATTTATAGGAAAATAATAACCTCACGTTATTTATGGAGAGCCAAAAGTGACACAATTCAATAAATAAATAAAGCATTAAACAATTATTTAAATGTGTCATTGTTTATTTAAAATAAATAATTATATACATGTGCTGTAAATAAAAATATTTAATTAATTTAAACATTCATATATAATTACTTTATGATTTAGTTATTTTATTACTTTGTGATTAAATGTTTTATGGCCTACGTCAGTGTGTTGCTGCACACACAATTTAATTTTACCTGTCAAACTTGTCTTAGTCAGTGGGCGGGGCTAAGGCTGATAAACATGGCGGCTCATGTGATCGTCTATGAGATACAGTATTTTAAGCCTAACAGACCGTGAATCTGGTAAAACTGAGGAATTTAATCCAAATGAATGCATTAGTATTTATATATCTTTTGGTTTCACTCGTAGACTGATTTCTGCCTTGCTGTGTGCTCCAGCTTCTGTCTGTGTTAAAATACTCGTCTTTTTTTCTGGACTGTGTAACTGTGGTTGTTTGTCTGTTTACCAGCTGAGCGTGAAGAGATGATCAGCTGTGTGTACGTCAGTCGGGAGGAGGAGAGGGTCGCTGTTGCCTTCTCCAGACCCGTCAATGTCAGTATCTTTCTTATTTCTATGAAATGTGTCCATTTACTTATTTCTTGCCTGTGCTTAGGGAACAAGTCTTTCTTGTGCATGCTTTTAAATTTAGACAACAGTTCCAAAAGATGTCTCTCATGACTATTTGGATGATATGGTTTCATTTTAAAATGTGTGCAACCACTTGTTTTTAGCCAAAGATAACCCACCTGTGTTCGTTGCCCTGTGATTACTCTTTTCATTTGAATTTATTTCTGTCAGGCGCTGTCGGGCACCCTGCTCCTGGTCCTCGATGGTCAGCCTCAGAGAGTGGAGTGGCGGAGCGTCCACCCCCGCTTTAAACACAGCCCAGTGTGGGTATCCTTTTCCTTTAGATCTCAGACGTCGCCTCAGCAGAGAGTATTACCAACTGTCACACCGTAACATGCCGTCGTCATCGCTCTTCACACGCTACAGAAGACGATTCAGTACGTGCATCAAGAGAAAGAAAAGTGTTTTCTTGTGAAACTTTGATTAGTTACTCTCTATTTACAAAGAAATCTGTCGTGGATCAGAACGCTGACAGGGACCTGTTGTGAAGTTCAAGTCAATAACAGATGATTTAGTTTCCTTATTGTATCATAAAACTTTGTTCTCATTAGCATATCGTCCCTGTCAGTCTAAAACCTCTTATCATTTTAATGTAGATCATTTCTATTGGTCATCATTCACACCTACCAGTGGTTTTATGGATGACTTCTTAAAGAAAAGTGTCAAAACCAGCTGCAGCTTGTGACAGTCCAGGGTTTCTTATTTCTAAAAGAATCACTTTTTTCCCTCCTTCTGAAAAGCTGCATTTTTGGAGATACAAGGTTTTGGTGATTATTTAGTAGTCGGAGAGGAATCTGTTGGCATGTGAGCTCAGTCCTAATCATATTCATGGACTACAGATGGACAGCTTTTCCCCTCATTCATTTGAACATTGATTGCATTAATTTGTTTCTCTTCAGTCCTCTCCTAATCCGACACAAGAGGAAGGCGGCCATGCTGTTTAGAGAAAGATTTATAGTCATTTATTAGAAATAGAGGAACAGCTAGTTCTAATGTTCTTGTGTTTTCAGACCCTTCACTTGATTACAACACATTTAGCCCTCCAGTCCTCCTGGGAAATAATCTCAGAATTGTGACACGTCTCCCATCCTGGATGTTTCTCTGATTCTTCCTGGTGAAAACATTCAGCTCCAATCAGGAGTGATTCAAGAGTTTCATTCATCGTGGTTATTTTGGTGTTGGTGATTGACCAGATGAGTAGAAATGAGTAATCCAGGATAAGAGGAGCAATCCTGGTCTGATCAGGTTCACCAACCACAGCTCAGTCTGAGTAATCGCCTTATTTCTTTAAACGTTCATGACAGATAGGGGAGTCAAATTATCACGTTAACTGTGATTATCAATCAGAGCCATATTTAACGTTTAATCTCTTTACTGTTTCTGCAAGTGGGCTTCTGTTACAGTGGCGTGTGCGTGCTGGGCTGGGCTACTCATGGTGTGTGTGTGTGTGTGTGACTGAGCACTTTTACTTAGTGACACACCCTCAGTGACCGGCAAGTTTGCGCCGGTCAGTCCAGACCTGAATGCCTCCTCACCTGAGGAGGGACCGTTTAATCTGGTTCAGTTTATGGAGCATTTAAAATCCATAAAAACATTTAAATAATTATATTCCTAATTCCCATTAAGTTGTTTAGATTCAGACTGACATGCAGCTCTTTGGTCTGAGGCTGCTGGAGTTTCGTCTCAGAGGAGTAGATTTAATCCACCAAACCGACACCATGACTGGTAGCTTAAATAATCCTTAATTTAAAATAATCCTTTGAGAAATGATGGAGTCAGAATAGTTTTGGTTAAATGTTCAATTTACTGTGTCATGAATGATTTTCAGCTGCTAACAGATCTAATTTTAAATCAACGTGTGTAAACTGTCGTTATTGATTAGCTGTAGCTGCTGCCGTGGTTAGACTTGACTCCAGTGGCTGCAGGTTTGTGTTCATAATGATACCTGGTTTAAACAAACTGGCATTAAAAGATTAAACACAATAGTTCTATTTTAACTCCTAAGTTTACTTAAATGTACCAAATGAGTCAAACCCTGTTTTTAACTGTTAAATTTTGGTTAAATTTATAAAAGGTTTACATTTTTCAGCCGAGGTTTTGAGATTTTCGCATGCAGCAGGACAGTAAAGTGACTTCTGATTTGCTGCCATGTCCTTTCAGAGTTTTAACAGAGACCTGCAGCAGGAAGGTTATCTGGAGCAAATACACGAAAGTGGTTAAAACTTAGGTAAAGCTCTGTTTTTGTTCCTGTTCTAGGAGCAGCATCATTTCACAACCTGGACTTCATCTTACTAGTAAATTTGTAGGATTGTCGTCTGTGTCTGGGGGAGGAAATGAGAGCGTGTGTGAATGATTTTGGTTCCAGATATACCTTCCTGATGGACTGCCAGATGGTGCCATTATATAGCAGCTTCTAGAGCATATAGGTACTATCACTAGTAAAAAAAGTAACACACACCATCTGTGTGGAGGTTCAGCATGGTGCTGGATCTTTGAACCCAGCAGACTTTGCACATAATGATTCCCATCTGTTATAAATGTGGTATCACGCGTACAGGTGTCTGTCAGGAAAAGCTCGAGGGTCCGACCTGTCAGAATGCTCTTTCATGTCTGAATTGCTCTTCAGTCTGAATGCTTCTTTATCCATCATGTCATCTTTAAAATGGACAGATTGTTGTGAAGGCAGAGACGTGTCTCTGTTGAGACTCTGTTGAAACCTGCTGGTTTCATCACTTTGCTAACATCCACAAGTCAAAACAGTTTGCATCTACTCCAGTTTGAGCTGCAGTCCTTAAATAACTGTGTTCACTGCCTCTATGATAGAAACAGACACTTTAATTTGGGTGATAGCGAAGACAGCCAAATCTGAAGTCTGTTGGAGATGAGTTGGCTTTAAATACAGAAACTTTCACAGCTATGGTTTTTATCCTGCCTCCCATCATTCTGTTAGCCTTATAGCTTAGCATTTATTTAAACAGGAAGGAGGTTTTAAATATTTCCAGGGAATTCAGTTACATCCAAAAAGGGTTTTAAATAATGGCAACTGGACTTCTTTGGTTCTTTGAAGACGTTTTGCTTCTCATCCGAGGAGCTTCTTCAGTTCTGTCTGTAGGGAGGGAGTAAGAAGCTGATAAACTGGTTATCTTGGTCTATCTGTGATTCACCCCCTCTCTGTCCCCTGAGAAGTCGTTGGCTCTACTGTGTTAGAGCCAACGACTTCTCAGGGGGCAGGGAGGGGTGCAATGGCATTTATTTGCTCTTGACATTGGTGGGGGCCAGGACAGGGGGGAGCATGTGTCGAAACAGGAAGTGTGGATTAAAGCGGTCCGTCCTGTAATGCTGGTCCCAGTCCAGACAGGACCAAAGTTACCATCACTGGGAAAATGCCTCATGGCCAGTCAGGTCCTCAGACCCAGAGCAGGTGCCGACGGCTTAAGCTGCTCGGCGTGGACCACGAGGGGCTCACGCTGTTCGATCCAGATACGTATGCCTCCTCCCCCTGGACACAGGTCTGTCTGCACAGCAGCGCAACACCTGGTCCACTGGACTGCACTTAATATTGATGCATCACTGTTTCTACGCCCTTGCATCAAATTATTAGTGGGGACAGTTCGGTGATTGCTGGGTATTGGTGGGGACACGTCACCTCTGTCCATGCCAAATCTACGCCCATGGAGGGGGTGAATCACAGATAACCACAGTTTATCAGCTTCTTACTCCCTCGCTACAGACAGAACCGACAAAGCTCCTCGCATGAGAAGCAAAACGTCTTCAAAGAACCAAAGAAGTCCAGTTGCCTTTATTTAAAAGACTTCTTGGATTACCATGACCTGGAGGACTGAGAGCCTTCACCAGCAAATTCAGTTACATAGAGCTGGAAAAACTAGAAGCATCTCAAATAGTCAGATAGGGGATGGGGCTGAATACTTATATAGATTAGAATAATACTTTTATCTCTAATGTAATCAAAAAAACAAAGACTGGTTATTAGGCTCTGAAAGGGTTTAAAAACCATCCATCGTTCTTTTTATTATCCTCCTCCTCCAGAAGGCGATGCTTTCCCTGTTGTGTTTGTTTTATTTCATGAACTGGAGGAATTCTACTAAAACTCAGAACGTTATCATTAAATCTTCTTTAGGAGTGCGTCTGGTTCAAGGTGGTCGCTGCAGAAACCTGAACAAACACAAACGGCTGTGAGTCACTTTAACAGATCTGAACTTAATGTAGTGTTCTAGTATCTGATAGTCATGTCTCCTACGCTGGCTGCTACAGAGTCGATGCTACCTAAACAGCTTAGAACAGAACTCCAGCCTGTGGGTGATTTCCACTCCACTGAGTAATGCTGGGCTTTAATGATTATTTTTATTATTTAATATTAGTAGCCGTTTCAGAGGTTTTCATCTCTCAGTTTGCCTTAATGTTTTTGTTTAGTGACTTTGTAAAAGTTCACCACTTCTTGCCAGTTTAAATGAATGAATTATTCCTAAATCAGGCTCTTTGTATTTTAGTCAGACCAGCAGAGTTCTGCTGTTTGCCTCTGGAACTAAGCCATGCATTGAATATGTTCAGTCACTGGTTCTGGGCATGTTTGCTCAGGGCTTTTTTCCCCTCTAAGCTTGTGGGATGAATAATTCCCGGTTTTGACCCTTCCTGACCTTAACATCTGCTCAGATCTGCGACCTCCCTCCTGGAACGATCAGCGACGCCACCAACGAACACAACCTGACCGTGCACTGGACGGAGAAACACACTCACAGGGAGTGTGCTCTCTACACAGGTGATCCATACTGAACAGTCTGGCCTGTTACAGGAGCCTGATTACAAACATACGTTTCCTCTGAGCATCATTTTACTAACTTTCACTTCCAAAGGTCGAACTGAGAGTTGGTGTCGGGACACGGCTACAGATCAGGAACTGTTCAGGTACCATTTTGGCACATTGGCATCACTTCTTTTTTAAAGGAACATGAACAGATGGTGCTTTTTCTCTGTAGGAGTGAACTCTCAGTAGAGAAGACCTCGGTGTTACAGTCGGAGCTACAGTCTGTCAATCAGCTGCAAGAACTGGAGCCACTTAATAAATGTTGGTGCAGCTTAACATAAAATGACAGCTTATTAAAGTTGTGTGCTGCTGGTTTGGCTCCTCTCCTGCACCTACTGACTGTTGTGTTTACCTCTGAAGGGTGCTTGCTGACCATCATCCTCCTGATGAGGGCACTAGACCCTCTAGGATACGAGAAGGAGACACTTGCTCATTTCCAAACACTCAAAGTGAGTACCATCCACCCACAGTTGAGTCAGTGAGGGGTTCTGTTCAGATCGCTGACCGAGCGCGCTCCCTGTCCCCTTCAGGAGGTGGACTCCAAGCGCTCTGCATATTACAGCGACCTCTGCAGCAAGTTCATGATTGAAAACACCATCCTGAAAATGGAATACGCCGAAGTGCGAGTCTTCAGCATTTCTGATCGGGTTGGTTCAGAACTGAGATAAGATGTTTTTGTTTTTTTAAGCAGATGCTGACAAATGGTTTGGGTTTTTTTCTGTCCAACAGAACCTGACGACATTATGCCACCTGGACCAGCTGTTACTGGTCACTCACATCAACCTGTCCTCCAACCAGCTGCAGCGGCTGCCTCCTCAGTTTGCGATGCTGCAGTGCTTGGAGGTGATGAAGTCTGTTCTACTGTACATTGGCAGCAATTGTTTTCCTTATTTTGTTTGTGACTCAGCTGGAAGACCAGATAAGGAAAGACACCTATTGGCTGCTTGTTTTGTGCAATTAAAGCCCTCTGTCCCGCTGCAGGTCGTGGAAGCTGATAACAACTCCATAGACAGTCTGGAGGGAGTCTATCGCCTTCCCAAACTTGAGGAAGTCTCCTTGAAGAATAATAGTATCCTTAAGTTGGTGATTAATATTCTGTTGTGTTTGTTTTGGGGAACATCCTGTTGAAGCAGCACCAACAGGATGGGATTATAATGTTATCTGTCCTCCTCTCAGAGTGACTCAAGACATGTGAATCAGCTCCGAGTGGCTGAAGAAACAAACCAAGCCTGAGTAGAGCTGGTGCTGGGTGAGGGCAGTGCTTAGTGTTTGTTAAACTGCACACATAATGAGTCTCTTCAGCTCAGTGCATACATAATTTATTTCACCTGAAACTCAAGTAATTAAATAGGAAGGGGGACACACGCTGCAGTTTTACAAAGCGGCAGCACCATTAGGAAGGGAAGAGACACTTAACAACACATCATTGCCACAACCCTCCCCGTCCCCTTCATGCTTCACTTCCTTTTATACACTTGAGAGGAATTAATGAGGTTGGCGGGTTATGACATCGAGGCTACAGTGACGTTTTTTTCTTTTGTAATGACGGTTGTATTTCCAGGCTCTGTGTTTTATATTTAGAGGAGTTTATTCATTTCCCGGTGCTGTATTTGTCACATGGATCTTACTTTTACACCGGCGTTGTCAGATCTCTCGTTACTCACCACAGCATTCAGACGAAGGCTTTTTCATTAACCCAAACGCACAGACATCTCTACGCTGGCAGATCTTCACCCGCTGACCTCGTGCCCCAAGCTGAAGCGCCTTGATCTCCGTGGCAACCCCATCACTCAGACGGCGGGCGTGGAGTCGGAGTTAGCCGAGCTGCTGCCCTCAGTCACGGACCTCCTGCTCTGATGAGGCTGAGGGCAGGAGTCGCTGCCCGTCATCGTCCCATCCATCACTTGTCCTTCCTGGCTGTATTTGGAGCTATTCTATGTGTGTGAGTGTGTGTGATGGGAGTGTGTGCTCTTTCAAAGTGTCTTGTGCCTCGGTGTGTCCCACTTGTTTGGGGTAACGTCAGTCACAGCGAAGCCAGAGGCTCTGACAGCCTGATACCTTCAGAGCTTCTATCAAACACCCGTCTAACCCTTCAACACAAAGTCTGCATTTATTCCTGTGTGTGTGTTAACCAACGCTGTATTTGTGTGTGTGTATGTGTGTGTGTGTCCCAGTGCATGCAGAAACAAGGTGAATGTGTTAAATGGATATGGATTGGCGTGCAGCAATGCTGGTTTATTGCTTCGATGAGCTTAAACGCTTGATTTGAAGGAAAACCTCACACAGGTTGATCAGAGCATCACATTCTTTACTCATTTTTTTAAGGTTTAATGATATTTTATGACATTATACTGTTGCACAGTAAGTCACAGATCCAGTAATAAACAGCACACATTGTGTCACTGCCTTCCAGACAGCTGTGTTTTATTTCCTGTTTGCTTTGAAGTGAACAGGATTATCTAAACGCTTCTTAAAGGCTGGATGTTATCTTTATGTAAATTTAGGAGCTCATTATTCATCAGCTTTAAAGCTGCTTTTCATCTCTATTTTGTTCATATGGCTGTGGCTAAACAACTTCAAGAACAATGTTTTTATTCCAGGAGAAAAATCTACATTTCTGAACAGTCTTACATTAAAACTAGATTCATGTTTTTTTCCAGTTTAGTTAATAGCAGGAAAAAGTAGCCTGTTTTTATATTAACCCCCTGTAGACTGTTGTTATAAATACTGCCTGCACTACTTCTGACCTTAAAGCAGTCAAGTGGAGTATTAGGATTCGTACTTTCATCTTTAGCTCAACAGCTCCCCCTAGCCACCAATCTAGAAAACTACAACAGAACTGACCAGTCAGTGAAGCGACCTTCTGACCGCAGTCAGAGCTACTGCACTGGTATCGGTTAACTAACCAGTACGAGTCCCTGGTACCAGTATCGGTGCATCCCTACTGGACATAGTTAGGACTTAATTAAACTTTTAAACTGGTGTATTTTGAGCCACCAGAGAGACAAAGTTTTATGTTTCCCTAAATCATAATCAAACCCCATGTTTTGAGCCCCTTGTTGGACCAGGCTGACCAACTATGACATCAGACCCAGAGCAGGGACACAGTTAGATCTGTGTGTAATTTAGACACAAGTTACAACAACAGAAGTAACAACGAAACATGACCGATCCTGAAAGTATTTCATCTGCCCTGATATTCGGTTAAAAACAGGCGTGTCTCTGCTCCTAGAGGTGTGTCACTGAGGTCACGCCTCTGTCGTTCATTCATCATGGATGGGTTTGATTTCACAACATGTCGAGTTCGGTCTTTTTATTGTCCTGACATTTTTAAGATGGAAAGTTTTACACCCAAAAAGTTTGGGATTGTCAAAACAAATCAAGGTTGACATGAAACTGAACATCTCTGAGTCAACACCTTTTTATTAATGAATGAAATATTTATTTCAAACATTTTGAACATGAAAAAAATAAACCGTTCTTATAGACATTAAAAATAAAATGGCACTAATAAATAACCAAACACCAAAGAAATGAAACTGTCCAGTTCCCTGTCCCTGTACTGCAGCAGCTCCTCCTCATCAAAAGGAGTCAGCTTAGGTGGTTCAGATATCTAATGGCTCCTTAAGGAGGTTTTCATGGTGCATCCCACTGGGAGGAGACGCCGTGGCAGACCCAGAACTCACTGGAGGAGTTTCTCTGGTTTGGACATGAGGAGCTGCTGGACAGTGACAGGATGTCTGGGTCTTCCTTCTGGACATGTTACCTCTGCAACTCAACCTTAAAGATGTGGAAAAAAGAACAGATTAAAAAAAAATTATTTTGTTGTTAACTCTTGGACACCATACACTGATGTTTGATTACATTTATTCCTGTAACAGATCGCATTTCATGGTAAAATAAGCATGTTATATTATTAATATTCCATAAATGCTGCAAAACACCATAATAACAATAATAGAATTATTTTGAGTCCATAATTATACATTTGATGTCTATAGAGTGAGACACAAGTTACCGTATGACCTGACTATAGGACGACCCTGATTATAAGACGAGCCCCTGACAGCTGTTTGACGCCTCTACTGCATTGACCACCATTCTGCCTCAGTCTGTTAACTCATCACTTTTAATCCAGTCTTTTACGGTCACAACGCCCTCTGCTGTTGCGGTCATGTAATGACCACAAAATACTAGACCCCGATTATAAGACGACCCACATTTTCACATTATTTACAATGAAAAAAATCTCGTCCTATATTCAGATCAATATGGTATTTAAATATTTTCCCCTTCATTTATTGAATCATAAATTAATAAACAAACCCTTCATTCAGTTCTTTTCTCCACACACCGAGTCACTTCGATGCTGGACGGACACCACGGAGCTCAGGTCTGACTCCTATGAGCACCTTGTTCACAGATGATGTAACAGAGACTGGTTCAGTGGGTTTCTTCTTTCCTTGTCCTGTTCTGACAGTTTCGACAGATGAAATTGTGGGTCTGAGTGCCGTGTTACGCCAGAACAGATTTACTCTACGTTGGAGGAGTTCCAGAGCTTTCATTCCAGAACAAACAAAAACAAATAATACTAGTTATGTTAATAAAATTTAATGGATACAGAATATATACAATTATATTCACTAAACTATAAACTGTACTCAGGAAATGTGTATTTTTTCAAGCTGGTTTGTGAGTTTGTGCCTAAATTTATATGTGCATGTATTTCTGTGTTTTTGTGTGTCGGCTGTGAATGTAGGTATTACTCTGGGTGTGTGTATGTGGCTGTCAACTGGATTTATTTGTGAATGACGTGTTGGGAGAGGGAGGGGCCGCTCCACCAGCACAGAGTGAGGGGGTTGTGAACACCAAGGAACAAGGTGAACATCGTCCAGTGGGCAGGAGACGGCCAGCCTGGGAGAGAAGGGGAGCCAGCAAGAGAACAAAGGGGCCACCGGCCAGAAGAAGCTCAGTGAAGGACCCAAAACCACGAGACCCAAAGCCATCACCACCTCCAATAGGGCAAGCCAGGGGCAGAGCTACCCAGACCCCAAGGGCCCACCCCAACCCCCAAGCAAGGGACTGCCAAGTGCAGGAGAAACCCAGCCCCCAATTCAAGTTGAGCAATAGCCCTGGGCTGCACCCCCCCCCTCCAGGCAGTAGGCAGCCCAAAGCATCTGGTGACCCAAGCCACCAGCCAGGAGCCCATTGAACCACAGAATAGTTACTAAGGTGTATTAAAAATGGGGGTGCATGAAACTGATGGTTTTGTTTGTTTCAACTGAACAACGTCAGCCTGCAGGCCACGATCGCCCCATGTACAGGTTCACAAAGCGCACGTGGACTCAAAAACCAAACTCCCGTGACCTCCTCAGCAGTTCTGCAAGAGTGAAGATCTGGTTCATTGTTCCACAACTAAAGCCACATTGTGCCTACCTTACTACATTATTAATGATAAACTTACTAATCGTTTAGACACAATACTGCTAGACTGAACTTTGACAAAGACTTTAAAAAGATGCCTGGTAATTCCGAAAGCCACATTCCATGGCCCTGCAAGACAAACTGGTTCACACACAACATACACAAACACATTCCTGACAGGAAACCAGGGGGTGAGAGAGTTGAAATGAGGGTGGAACGACTACATTCAGTGTAACAATATTTATGGATAAAACATCATCGGCTGTAAAGATGAGTCTGCAGAAGACCACCGGAGGAGGAATGCTGCACCGTAGTGCTTCACAACAAATCATAAATAAACACCTGGATGAGAGAGAGGAAGAAACTCAATCCCTCAAATGAAAAGAAGTTTAAAACAAATCTCATAAATGGCAGATTATGTCTAGAAATATGTGCAAAGCCTCTCAAAGAGAAACAATGAAAGGATTGATCTCTTTATTTGAAGTGACTGAGGGGCCTTTCTACAAATCAAAGTTGATGTTTAATTTATTCCTTTTCATTTAATAATAATTTTACTCTTAGATTATTTTTACAGGGATTTCTTTGTTGTTTTCTGCAGTGGGATCTTCATTCACATTTTAATTTTACTCTAAGCTGAGGTGTTGTCAGTGTCCCAAAGTGATCTGTGTATCATTCTTGAGAAATGTGTGGTACGACTGCTGGTAGGTAGGTGTGTCCTCACTGTCTGACTCCAGTATTTAAAGGAGTTCCCGACTTGCAGCGTGACATTCAGCGAACAGAATATTCCTTCCAGGAGTATCCATCGTCACCTTTCTGCTCCCGCTGAACGGAGTAAGTTTTTATAAGTTCAAACATAAAACCTGAGAATGTTTTTATGTTAATTTTAATAGTAAAACCTTTCATTTATATTGTGTTACTGACTGTTAACTGGCTTGTGTTTTATTACAATCATGATTTTTAGGTGCAGATTTTATTCACAAGTTGGTACCATTTAAAGGCATACTATGCAGTTTTGGCTTGTTTTTAGCACCCCCTAGTGTCCGTTTTAATTCACCGTCATAAAAACGATAATACCATTGTTTCTGCTCAGAACTGTTGAAATGTCTCCTCAGCCTTCACAGCTTTCTACTGGAGCGGTTCATCACTCATTCAAATATATCAGCTGTGTTCAAGCAGGGAGAGATGGAAAAAATCAGGAATCATGAGCTAAAAACACTCCGGAGCTAGCATAACAGCTAGCCCCATTGGGTTAGCCTAACCCTCGTGAGATACGTGACTTTGTGAGACGTCAGGGCACCGGACAAGAGACTCAGAAGTCAAGCAGTCTTGTTATGACGGGGAGTTCAGATGTAAGGTGGCTGAAGACGTCTCTGTAAACAAGGTGAAGTTAAGACCGTACCCTTCACCAAGGAAAAGGGTGAGGATTCAGCCACAGAGTTAGATGACCTTTGGCCCACATGACTTTGTTGACGTTGCACAGACTATTTACCCCTCCTCCTTTTTAACAGATTTTCAGTACTTTTGCATTTGACCAGGGTCAGTGTCACTGCTGGTAGTATGAGGTGATACCTGGACCCCTAGAGGTCACACAGGCAGTCCAACTCCACCAGGATGGAGCATCAATACGAGCCAGAAGGTTTGCTGTGTCTCCCAGCACAGTCTCAAGAACTTGAGACTGTGAAGGTCTCATTAAGATGCTCCATCAGGAGACTCCAGGAGACAGATGGACTGGGTCATCAGAGGTCCTCAATCCATCAGCAGGATGAGGAACAGGTGAAAGATTCTGGAGAAGTGATGATGAACGTTACGCTGCCTGCAACACTGGTTAGCATGAAGGGTTTAGTAACCTGATGTCAGGATGCTACCAGCAGGTGGAGGATGTACAAACTACCCTGAACCATTTAGAGTTGCTGCAATGGTGTTTCAGCTAACTGGACTAGCCTGCTGCATCATGAAGCCCTCTGTAGGTTAATCAATTTCATTTTAATTAAATGATGTAACATCCTCTTGTTCCCAACACATGACCCATTCCTCATCATGATGGAGATCCAGCAGGAAGTGAACCTTTTGAACGATGTTGTCAGGACGTCACCATTAGTGAAGGTCTCATTAAGATGCTCCATCAGGCCAGAGGGTCATGTGTGAGTGCAGCTCGTGTTATTCTGGTGGCTTAGCCCAAGAGGAGGTGGAGCCATTTGGAGTTGTTGGCTTCAGTCCTGCTTCCCAAGACACTGATGTCACCTCACCTCCCAATCTGGGAGTCACAGTGTGAATGGGAGCTGTAAAAAAAGCTAGTACAGCTGTGTACAAATACAAGTATCTACCATCACTCTGCTGCTGCTTGTATGAGGATGTAAGGCTTGACGTCCTGTTTTGGGAGGATTTTCTCTGCGATCAAATAAATAAACCAAAACCTTCATTAGGGTTCAGCAGGTCTTAGTTGTGTTTTTAAAGTCTGGGTCTTTAAATCTGAGTGAGGTCAGTAAAAAGAGCAGGCTCTTATTTAAACTCCTTTACCTTCAGATGGTTCCTGAACTTAAACAGAAGCATAAAGTAATGCACAGGTCACTTTATTAGGTACACGTTGAAAGTACTGGGTTTACCCTCTTCTGCCTTCAGAGCCACGTTGAAGGGTTGATATAATGGATTAATGACAGTAGATTTGGACTATTTGACTGTTGCAGCTGAAATTGAGACTAATCAGACCAGGAAGGATTTTCCTCTGGTCTCTTTAAGTTCTGGTGATCCTGTGTGAATCGCAGTCTCATTCTGGCTGATGAGAGAGACACCTGGGGTGGTCTCCTGTGGTCCTGCTTCAAGGTTGATCATGTTGTGGGTCAGAGACGGAGCTGCTGTTGATTCCCTTTGATCCAGAAACAGTCTGCCAGTTCTCCACGAGGACGTTGTTGTCCTCACAGCTTCTACTCACTGGATATTTTCTCTTTTTCAGACCATTCTCTGTGATCCCTAGAGATGGTTGTGGATGAGAATCCCAGCAGGTCAGCAGTTTCTGAACTACTCAGATCAGCCTGTCTGTACCAGAATCCTCTGTCTTCTCTGTTCTGATGCTCAGTTTGAAATTCAGCTGAAATACATTGAGTTGCTGCCATGTGATTGGCTGAATAGCTACTTGTATTACAAGCAACAAGCAATTGAACAGGTGTCCCTAATAAAGTGACCGGTGAGTGTGTTTTCAAGCAGGTGTTTCAGCTCTTTGGTCCTCACTGGAAGTCACACAAACTCCTCTCATACTTTTTCCAGGTGATCCTTTTGAACTTGGTTCGTTTCTCTCCTGAACAGCTGTTTATTTATTATAGTGACTCCTCTATGTGCTCTGTGAACTCTTCTCTAACTGTCTGGGTTCTGATGTGTCTTATTCCAAGAGTCTTCTTCCCTTGGCCAGTTGTCATGAAAGGATTTTTTCATCTATCTTTTCCTCCACTAATCATTCATCACTGCTGTCCTCTGTCAACATCCAGGTCTTTTTATGGTTTTTTATTCCCTATATTGATTCAGGCACTCCTAGAGGCTGAGTTTGTGCCAAACAATCTGGAAGAATGTGCACACCTTAGGCTCTGCTTTTATACATTCTTGAAGCACTTTAAGCCCAATATGTGGATACTGAAACAAATCTGACTACTATAAAACAACACAAAAGATTAATCAAGATAGTATCAAGCCTTGCGTAGACAGGAGGAACTGCTCCGGTGTTTTGGAAGTCTTTAAAAATTAAACTTGAAAATGAGAAGTATTTAGAGAGCATGCCAATTCTCTGGCACTAGATGAAAGTTGTCTCATGCGCCCCCCTTCAGCGTCTTAAAGCTGTTTAAATTATCATTCTGCATCTGTACGCTGCCTCTCCCTGATCAGATGGAGTTTTCATCCAAACCAGCTGCTCCTCCTGCACCTCTCATCTTTACGCTCTTGTTTTCACATCTTTTATTTGATCCAGCATGTTTATTTTTTGCCTCTGTAGTTTTATTTTCTCTGAACTTACTGGACTGATAGCTTCTGTTGCACATTTCAATCAGCGTGTGATTTAAAAACTAAGATACAAAAACCAACGAGTCAGTAAAAATGGCTTTCCTTCCTTATTTTTCTTGTTTAGCTCAGATGTGGACAGTGTTTCTCTTTACCAGAAAACTCTTCACCTGCTCAGGGTTAAAGACGGGAGTTCTGCCCCCTTACAGCTGTCTTTGTCTTTGTTTCTGTCAGAAAGAAATGTTTCATTTCAGTAAACAAACTTCAGACAAAGATAACTTTAGTAAATAAATACAAAATGCAGTCTTCAAATGATGATTTCATTTATTAGGGGAACAAAGTCACCCAAACCACCCTGACCCTCTGTAATAAAGCAAATGTTAATCATGAATTCACTGAAAGCTGAGTTCAGCTCCAGCAGTCAGACCTGATTACTGCCTGTAATTAATAAATCACTTCAATAGAACCTGTCTGACAACATGAAGGAGGATACAAGATCTCAAAAAGCAACACATCATGTTCTGTTCTAAAGCATAAAAGAACCCAGAACAACATCTAAAGCTCTATAGGCCAAATTATGGAGATCCGCTCGAAAATGACATGCCCACGTTGAATTGAGTATATCTCAAGAAGTACAAGGTGTATTTGAATTGTTTTAGTACCACAGTAAAGGTAATACTCCAGAGAATACTCCAAACCAACACTTATCTTTCTGGGTGAAAGTAAATCAATTTGGCACACAGCAAAAAATGAAAACAAAAATTCAACGTTAAAAAAAATTCACATTGTAAACGCTAATAATCCTTTGAAAGTATGTAGTTGAAATCCAAAACATCTAGCAATCCCAAGAACATAATCTAATGATCTAATCTAATAATCTAATCTAATAATCTAAACAAAATTTACTGAAACCAAATAAAGTGAAGCATAGAGAATTTAGAGAGGTAAAAACCCAGGTGCTACTGTGTGTTTTTCTCAGTAAATTAATTTAGCATCTTTTTACGTTTTATTTTTTCATTTAGTTGCTTAGTGTTCAAATTGGGTCTTGTTGAGGAAGAAAACATTGTTATTATCATATAGAGAAGCCTCTTCCTGTTATGTGGATATGCAGTATGCATATATTAGTAAATGTTTAACATGTTTTTGGAAGGATTTTGTAACCTGGAAGTGCCGATGTCCTAGTGGCGGGTCCCTAGGGTTAGAAGGGTTAAACTCCTCCACTTGAGGCAGGAGGACCTCTTTCCCGACCTGGAGTCGGCAAGCCACCCTTTTCTGCTCTGCAGACCTTTACTGGTTAATGTCAGGAATATGATTCAATAATAAGATGGTATAGAACAGGGGTTTTGTTGTTTCCCTGCTTCAACACACTGCTCAGCAGGTCCTCAGGTTCTTTAGAACCTGTTAATCTTCACTGATTCAGATCAGCTGTGATCAGTGAAACAATAAAAACATGACGTGGCACTAGAGGACCAGGGTACCCCAGGTATAGACGTTTCAAGACAATAACCTCTGCTGACAAACCCCCCCCCCACAAAAGTCAAACATTCACCAAAAAACATCTTGAGGATCCCCAAGAGTTTTGGGAAACTATTCTGTGGACCGATGAGACAAAAGTTTGTGTCCCGTTTCATCAGGAGTCAGACTAACGGTATTTCATAAACACATCATCAGACCAGCAGTCAGACATGGTGGGGGTGTGATGGTCTGGGGCTGCTTCAGGACCTGGACCACTGGCTGGAAGTGATGAATTCTGCTGTCTACCAGAAAATCCTGAAGGACAATGTCTGACCTTTGACCTTAAACACGATGGAAAACCCTCCAACGTGGCTGAATCAAAACAATTCTGGAAAGAAAAGTGGGACAGAATTCCTCCACACTCTTCACCAGTTTTCTCAAACACCTAAAGCTGCAAGCAGGCTAAGTTTAACTGTTTATTTCTTAATAAATGAAAACTGCATTTCGTATTTATTCAGGTTATTGTTGTCTGATATTGATATTTACTGGCTAATGTGGAGTACTTAATTGTGACACAAAAGCAAAAACAGAATCAATCTGTAAATACCAGACTGAAGGCAATGTTTTCAGTCGTGAGAATGTGGACATGACTGCATAACTGATGAAGAAATTGGGAACAATGTAGAGTAATGATTCTAAATGAAGCAATTCCCTCTTATTGTCTCTGTTGTTAGACACTAAAATCAGCAGCATGTGTTCAGACTCCTACAGATTCACTGTCCGTTCCACTGGATGCTGTGGAGTCTGCTGGGAGCTGGAGGAACTGAGTAGTTCTGAAGAAGTGATGCGACTGTCATCCTGACTCACACTCTCACTGCTGCAGCCTCTTCCTCTTTGTCACATGCTGTTAGTTTTTGGGCAAACAGTTTAGCTTTTACTTAACAGATTATCTGAGGCAGCAGCAAGAAGCTTTGTTTAATGGGGGGGTGGGGGTCGGGGGGTTGCAAAATAGCCTGCAAGCATCCTAATCTTGGCCTGTGGATAGAGTTTTGTTCCATGCCGAATTTCTCATCAAACTTCAAATATTTGGCAGTGATGAAGGTGCTGTGAGATGCTTCCACCCTGCAGACCTAATTTAGCTTTAAAGGAGGAGCTAATTTAACCAACCGCTGTTTGTGTGTACGGCTAAGAGAGTCAGATGGAATAGTCTCAACAACTAATAGACCGATGAAATAAATCCGTGGTATTTTAACTTTGAATCTTTAATGTTCTGTTTGAAGTTCTGGAGGCTTTCAAGGAGGTTTAAAGATCAGTTTTAGGGGCTTGAATCTGTCACTGGGTTCAAATGAACTCAACTGGACTTTTTTGGTTCCTTGAAGACGTTTCACCTCTCATCTGAGGAGCTTTGTCAGTGGACACAGATCTGAAACGTCTTCAAGGAACCAAAGAAGTCCAGTTGCCTTCATTTGAGCTCACCAGGATTACCAAGACCTGGAGGACTGCAAACCTTCAGCAGCAGCAGCCTTGAAGATGCTGAGCTGCTATTTTCTTTCTTTTAAAACAAATGTTTGTATTTTTTGCTCGACACCTAACAGGCTTTTCATCTTGACAGTTTGGCTCATGATGTCTAAACATTTTCATCACATTAACACAGACCAGCTTTTGATAAGACATCATCAACAGGATGGTGAATATTGTTGGTCTGGTGGGTGCTGAAACTAGAGCTGTGGAGCAAAAGAACTCAGAAGCCTAAAATATAACTATAGGAGGATGTTTTTATAACACAATATGTGAGAAATGGCAGTCCACAAATACAGTAAATCAATAAATGAATGACTCAAACCTCGGTAAGAGCTGGAGAAGTGCAGAAAATATACATTGAGTCATTTGACCAAACTAGGTCACTTCCTCTGTAATAAATCCAATTTTGTAAAACAAACCACAGTAATCCCTGAACACCTGATGACACTGCAGCCATACTTTAGTTTAGTCATGATTTAACAATAAATCTGATGACTTTCTTCTGACTTCTACTAATATTTATGAATTTAATTGTCACCTTTGTTTAACAGACTTAGAGGAAGTCGACTCAAACAGATCATCTCAAACCAGAGGAAAACCCAACTCAGCCCAAAAGAAGGTAAAAATTAGAGGTGGGCATAGATTATTTTTTTTAATCTAGATTAATCTAGATTAATTTTGAAATTAATCTAGATTAATCTACATTAAAATGGCTCATTTGAATTCTGCCAAAGGGTTCATAATACCGGTATGTGTGTTCATGAGGCTGAAGAGTCGTGATACTTCAAGTCTAGAGTTTAAGGTTAGTAACAGCTGATCCACTGTTTGGATCAGCTGTTACTAACCTAACAAGAAATACTAAACCTGTCAGAACTTCCCTCAGAAACCCAGACCTGAGTCACAAACCAGAACCTCCAGATGAGCTCTGAGCTCATTTTAACAACCTCTGATGGTTGATCAAGTTATCAGGATGAAACATTTTAACACTAAAACACATTGATCTGTCAGCAGAGGTCTGTTTCCTTTAACTTTACAGCTGTTTTCTGAGGCTCACTCTGTTTTAATAGTTTTACTGTAGAAACCTTCTCATCTCCTGACAGTAAAGGATTACATTTAGTTTACAGGTCACCTGATTAAAGCATCAACTCTCTTTTTTACATCAAATAACTTCAAGCTGATTTTTTAGCTGTCAAAAAGTGATTGTAGCATCCAGTTTATCTGTAATGGATTAAATCTGCCTTAAAATGACTTCATTTCTCTACTGTTTATTTCCCATGATCCCATAGGGCTGTTTCATCATGTTTTTGTTAAATAAAACCACTTTAGGGGATTTAAACATTAACGAGTCTGAAAACTAAAGACAACCCTCTGATAAAGTCACTGACAGATCAATGTGTTTTAGTGTTGATATTGTTTGATTGGTTGAATGTTCAGCTGTCAGTTATGCTGAGAAACGCAGCACGCGCTGCCACATTCACTTTAACGAGAGGCGCGTGCACAGCTGAGGCTGTCGGCCCAAACAGCACGTCGGTTCACCAGGAAACACCTGGAACCCAGACAGACGGTCCAGACCTGGTTGATGACTTGGTCGAAGTTCTGCGGGAACTCTACCAAGTTGTTGCCGCGGGTTTGTGACTCGGTCAGCGCTCTGCTGCGTCTCCTCCAACCTGGATCAAGCTCCGAACCACACGGTCCGGTTCAGGAGGAGGGGGCGTATGCCGAGGTTGGCATGGGCGCGCGGCTCCCGGACGCGCCTCTTTCACCTCCTTGGGTCCAGGTGAAAATCCTGGACCGGAACCAGCTCCCGGTGAAGGAGACACGCCTCACGTCTCCCGAACGCGCACATCACCTGGAGCCGCGGCTCCCAGTCCGGGTGAAGGATCGGGTCGGATCCGGGAGCCGCTCCAGGTGAAGCGAGCGTTTGGGAGGCAGGAGCCGCGCCTCCTTCAGCTAGACCGGGGGAGCGGGTCCTGCTGCAGGTCCGGACTCCGGAAAGATCCGGGCCAGGATCAGAGTCTGCCATTTGGTAATGCCTGTACATCTCCTAGACCCAGCGACCCAATTTAGATTAACGGCGTTATTTTTTTTATCGCGCGATAACAGTTTCGCGTTAACGCAGCGCGTTAACGGCGTTATCGGCCCAGCACTAGTAAAAATCATCCTAAAACTCATTAAAACCCACTCGCATCAGGCAGGATTCATTAAAGAGAACATTTACAACCGTTCAGCATCATCAACGCTTTATACGGCCATTTCACTTCCAAAGGTCAGCGTGAGAAACGTTTCTGTTTCTCACTTCCTGTTTATTTGGTTGTCAACTGATTTTCGTCCATTGAATATTATTTGCATTACAGACAAAATTCAGCCTGATTGGCTTTAATGAGCGATCAGACAGTCTGAAACGGGAACGTTTGATTGGCTTTCTGGGCTCATTAACACACCTTTGAAACAATATCAAAACCTGTTGCACTAAATGCACTAAGATCCTCCTGATGGAAGGTTTTCATTTCAAGTTATTTACATGTAGAAAAAACAACAAAAATATTCTATTAATGACCCCACACATCATCCTGCCACCTGGAGAAGGAGTCACACTTTATTCATCACTGTTTTATACAACCCATATAATTTATTAATCTGGAAACAGCCCTGAGCTGAGAGGAAGCATCTTCCCACCTCCAGCTTCGGCTCACAGATTCCTCGGCACGGCGCTGAACTCATCATCGTCTCACTGGAGCTCCTTCTCAACCTGCCTGACAAACACACTGTTGAGGAATAAGTTAGTGTGTGGAGCACGTTTTCATTTAATTCACGAGGAAGTGAAGAAATAAATCAAACACAGTGAGACAGAAGGGACTGCGAGAGTAAATAAATGAGCAGATTTGGACTTGTTTAAGTTGCAGACACTTTGTGTTTGTTTTAGTTTAATTTTTTAAATTCTCAGTTGGGATTGTTATCATCACAGCCAGGCCCAGCTGGTAGGTTGGGTTTTGAACATTCAGGGGTTTGACTTGTTGGTAAATGTGAGCTCACAATCTTGTGGCTCCAGAACCACGAGTTACATTGTTGATAAGATCAGTGAATCTGATCCAGATATGCCTGACTGCTTCCTGCTGGTGTGTTAAAGAACAGAGATTTTAAAATATGCAGAGTTTTTAAATTCTCAATCATTAGATTTCTTAAATTGATCAAATGAAAGGGTCTAATTTTGGTTATTTGTGACAAAAACATTCATTTCTACAAGAAAAAGATCAGATTATCTCTCAGGTCAAAGCTGAAAAGATGTGCAAAATATAGCACCTGATCTTGGACTGACACACCAGGATGTCACCCTGATTGTAAGGGTTCCCATCGGGTTTCTGATTGATCATTACTGCTATGTGATGCTGGCTATCTTCAGGTTGGCTCATTCCATCATTTCTTTTTTATTCTTCAAAAATCTTGCCATATGAGCCATTTAGCCTGATCTCGTCAGCAGCAGACGTTGCCAGAGTGATGCTTCAGCAGAGTGAGAAGTGAGCAGCTGCAGTCGAGGGAACATTAAAGACGGAGACGGACACCGATTTGCATTTTCACAGATCTGAGCATACCAAATGAGGCAAAGGGTAAGAACTCAATCCGAGCCAGTTTAGGAAACTTATAAAATCGGAAAACAATCAGAGCAATGACGGGTTGCAAACGACCTGTTTCTCCCCTCCCTGAAACCACTCTGGGTGCTCTAGGTGGGCTGTCCTACCACTGCAGGACTCAAAGGGAACAGAACTGCACAGAAGGGCCCGAGTGTCTGCTAGTGTCAGTTTTTATAAGCCTTTAGCTTTTTACCATCTGTTGCTGGGAAAGTGTCTGAAACCCATCAGTGGATAACAGAGGTGTCTTGTAGTCTCTGACTCTCCGTTGGTCCATCGAATAACATCAGAGCCATTAGGGCTTGTAAACAAACCTGTTTCCTCCCTGAAACCACTCACTGGGCTTAACCAGCGCAATCAGCTGATGCTGAAACTGCTACGTCCAATTAGTGGCTCAGCATAAGTTTGGTTGCCACAACTGTAGCATCAGCCCTTCCTGGGTTTGACATTCCTGGCTAAGACATACATGTCTACCTGCACGTGTCCACCGAGCAAGGACACCAAACAAATCAAACCTGTCTTAGTTTCTACCACTCCCACATGTCTTTTTAAAATGTGCCTTCATCCTATTCCTGTTGTCACAGGATTGTGAAGAAGGTCTCACAGCCAAACGGCACCGCAACCTTTAAAGTCTCCGCTCTCTAAATCGTACTCTCTTCAGTGACACTCACCTGTCTGTGGGACTGTGGAATTGTCAATCAGCAGTTAACAAAGCAGACTTCATTACTGCATATGCCAACCACCTGTCACCTGATGTCCTGGCTCTCATTGAGACCTGATCCAACCCGGTAACAGTGCAGCTGCACTTTCAAACAACCACACATTCTCCCACACCTCTGAATGTGGACGAGGTGGTGGAACAGGCATGCTAATTTCCAACAAATGGAAGTATAGTTAACTGCTACCCATCACTATACACCACGCTTGAATACCATGCCATCCTGATAACTGCACCAGTTAAACTCTTCATGGTCATCATAAATCGATCACCAGGACAATTTGCTGACTTTAGATGAATTAGACACCCTGCTCTCATCCATTCCTGAGCATGACTGTCCCATTGTGGTCCTTGGAGACATTTATTCATCTTGACAGTTCTAACTCATCAAATTTTCTCTTCTTAAAGCAGCTATGTGGAGCATTTCCGCAAGAGAGCAGTTTTTGAATCCAGCGTACCACGGCCCCAACCTCCCGCGTTCTATAGCCCCACCTATACACACACATGTGCGGTCGCGTGCACGCACATACAGCATGTCACTCAGGTCTCTCAGCGGGGCATTTCTCTTCCATTGTTGCCTCCACTCTCCTCCAGTACTCCTACAGTAGCTGCAGCAGTCACACATGTGATTAATGCTTCACTAACATCTGGTACAGTTCCCACCTCACTTAAGCATGCTCAGGTTACACCGCTGCTCAAAAAACCTTCCCTTCCTCCAAATCATGTGGAGAACTACCGACCTGTCTCTCTCCTCCCATTTCTGTCTAAAATCATTGAAAGGGCGTCCTTCAAGCAGGTCACCGAATACCTCTCACTAAACAACCTCCTTGACCCAGACCAATCTGGGTCCACTCCACTGAAACAGCTCTGTTAGCAGTCAGTGCGTTTACATGCACATCTAAGTCGAGCTAGATCGGTCTAGGTCGATCTTATGTTAATAAACTGGGAGCCTTTATCCTAGTTTACACGTCTGTTAGAAAACCGAACTCTTAAATGAAGTTCGCTCCACTCCGCTACGATAGGGGGCGACATGCGCCCCTTCCTGTCGGTGTTCTGCCGGTTGTTTTCTTAGCGTTTAAAAACTCTTGTTCTAAACGCTTCTATCGGTCACAAATTTGATCGGGCGTCTTCGTGTACCCAGCGCTGGCAAGCTGTCCGTTTGTTTTTGCTGCTATCGTCTTTTACCGCTACTGATTTGTTTGTATTCCCACTTCCGCGGTGTCGTCACTCCCGGAGGAGGAGCGCCCAGACAGCATTAGCTCGGCTAAGCTGTTTACATGGAGAAGGAAGTCGAGCTACGACCGCATTATCTGGGTGTTTTAGCTCGATTAGATCCAGTTCGACTTCAGCCAGACTAACGTGTTTACATGCAGTTTTAAAAACCGACTTGAGTCGATTTAAGGCAATAATTCGGTTTTCTAGACTGCATGTAAACGCACTGACTGACAGAAGCCTTAAAAGGAGCCAGAGCGACTGCCAAGTCCTCAGTACTTATCCTGCTGGACTTATCGGCTGCATTTGACACCGTTAACCATGACATCCTTTAGTCCATACTATCTAGCCTGGGCATCACAGGGAGAGCACACTCCTGGTTTGAATCCTACCTCACAGGTCGGTCGTTCAATGTATCCTAGTTTGGTCACTCCTCTGCCATGCACCACCTCGCCACAGGGGTTCCCCAAGACTCCGTACTGGGACCTCTTCTCATTGTGATATCCACCACCTCACTGGGTCAGATCATCTGATCACATGGCTTCTCCTACCACTGCTATGCTGACGACACCCAGCTCTACCTGTCATTCCTCCTGATGACCTCACAGTCTCAGCAAGAATCTCAGACTGTCTCTCTGATATATGGAGATGGATGAAAGCTCATCATCTCCAACTCAACCTCTAAAACTGAACTGCTTGTCATCCCAGCCAAACCAACCATACAACACAATATCTCAATCCAGACTGACTCCCTATCTCTGGCTCCATCAAAGACAGCTGAAATCTGGGTGTAGTGACTGACGACCAGCTGACCTTTAAAGATCAGGTTGCTTCTGTCGCTCATTAGTGCCGCTTCGCTTTTTTCAACATACGAATAATCAAACCATACCTGACACAATACACCACCCAGCTCCTGGTTCTGTCTATAGTCCTCTCCCTCCTTGACCACTGCAATGTCCTTCTAACTGGTCTTCAGCCTGGACTGTGAAACCTCTACAAATGGTTCAGAACGCAGCAGCACGTTTGGTCTTCAACCAGCCTAAAAGAGCACATGTCACCCCTCTGTTCATTGAGCTGCACTGGCTACCTTTAGCTGCTGAATCAAATTCAAGTCTCTACCACTAGCATACAGGGTCCTGAAAGGAACGGCTCCATCTACTTGAATCCTCTTGCTAAGACTGACGTCATGACTCAGTCACTCCGGTCATCTAAGGATCATCAGCTAGCAGAGCTACACCACGCTGGGACAGTCCAGACTCTTCTCATGTGTCGTTCCACGATGGTGGAATGACCTACCAAGATACCAGAACAAGGACGTCCCTGTTCATCTTCAAGAAACTCCTAAAGACCCAGCTCTTCAGAGAACATCTTCTAGACTAGCTCCTACCTTCCCTACTCCTCTGTACTCTCTTCATGCTCTTCACTCTATCCTGTGTTCTTTTCCCTCACGGTCACCTTAGAGACTAGTGTTCAACCATCTGTAGTTTGTTTAATGTTAATGTCAGGGTTAGTTGTTTGTTAGCCTCAAGGTAACTTCTTGGTTACAATATCATTTGTAAGTCACTTTGGATAAAAGCGTCTGATAAATACATAAACATAAAACATGAGGTATTGAATGTGTCTGTCTGGGATGAATAGAGAGAAACACATTTAAGACTTCAGGGAATTATTCAATACCAGAACAGGAAATTCAGAAAAAAAAACTGCCAAGTAGTAAAAACTATAAATAAAAATTATAAATAATTACTTTCTTACCTGCAGTATATAGGTTCTGAATGCCCTCAGTTCAGAGAAATAGCTTTCACTTCCCAAAATAGACTGAGCTCAGCCAAGATCAAAGGGTATTATTGCCATCTTAAAACAGATCCCATCTTTAAAATGACAGAAAATGTTTATTTTTTTACCTAGTATTTTATTTTTGTGATCATTTTATTAATATTTTTTATATTTTATTAACAAGCAGAGAAGAAAATAAAACCTTTCTTTCAATTCATTGCATCTTTTGTGTGTGTTTTAGAAGTATCAGTATCGGTACCTTATCGGCAGTACTCAGATCAAAGTATCGGTTTGAAAAAAAGTGGTATCGCTGTATCCCTACTCTGAGTCCAAAATACTAGGAGAGGAAAAACAGGAACTCCCTAAGATTCCTGTCAGTCAGTAGATTCAGACTGTTAACTCATCAGTTTTACTAGATGTAAACTTTATTTAATTTATGTTTCATAGACCTTCATATATAAAAACACATTTAAAAGAATCTGTGTGAAAAATAAAGAAAAAAGGGTGATTTTGTTATAATAAATCAAAAGTTATGAGAAAATGCCCAAAAGCTTTATGGGAAATTTTATATTATTTCATATTTTCACCAAGTTTGCAAATTTAAATAAATC
>SSNR01000362.1:31448-52261 GCA_006937965.1 Callopanchax toddi | reverse complement strand
CCCTGCTTTGGTGCTTATATTTTGGGTGAAGGTGCTATGGGATATACTTTTTATTTTAAAGCATTTTTAAAACCTCCCCACATATATACAGTATACATATCATGTTTAAAATCCATTAGACCCTATTTTTAGCACCAGTGTTGTGTTTTTCAGTCCATAGAAGGAAGAGAAGGTAGATCCTTTATTTATTTCTTTATTTTTACAAAGTGAATGATTGTAATCTCTTGTCAAACAAAGGACAGGTAGTCAATAAATGAACTGGGGATTCTGGTGAAAAGTCTCTGGAGGGATATGTGAAAGTCAACAGTCAGAGCTGGTTTTTTACTGCCCTCAGCTCCAAACAAACAGAGATTTCATACAAATTAAAAAAGAAAATCCAGGCCAAAAATCAAAAATAAAGGCAGGCAGGAGGTCCTGTGTTTGGTTCCAGATTCACCTATAAACCTTTATTCTATAATACTGTATGTGTTTGTTTTGTAATATTCACCCGACCAACAGATCACGTTAAAAATAAAGTTGCTTTTTATCTGAATTTTTCACTTTAAATGGAAACTTTGCGTGTGGGAGTCATCTGTGATGAGGCTGTCGGTCCAGATCAAGAAAAATGTTTTGACTCAAAGGATTACACATGATGCTAAACTCAGCTGTGACGCTGAAGGAAAGCCAATTCCCTGCCTGTAGGATTTAATTGGACAGTAGATAGAGAAGAAGTTTAATCAGATCTGATGTTTGTTTTTTAAGACATCAGAAAATATGTTCAGCCACTTTAATTTATAAGAAAACCAACGACAAATCAGCTATTGTCCTTTTGTTTGTTTCCTCTCAGGATGCCGGGCGTGACCAGATCAATCAGAGACAGATCTGCAGTGGGTCGGTTCCCGACTGTTTCTCTAGGATTGGAGGAGGATGAAGTGGATAAAAAAGAAGAACCAGAGAAAGAGGATGATGTCAGCAAAGAAAGTGGCTGGCGGCAGTGGCTGCGTAAGGCGTGTCTGTGCTGTTACCACCCGCCAAGCGATGATGACCTCACAGAAACTGTGGTCACAGGGATCCATGATCCGGATAACGATGGTGGGAATGATGGCGAGAAGCCTACAAGTGGGGAAAACAGTCTAGACGGTAAACTAAAGAACACACGTGTGTTTTATAGGTCAGAATAAAGTCAGCAGCGTCATTCTCTTTTTGTTTTCACAGAACTTCTTCTGAAGGTGAAATCCATCGACCTGATGAAAAGCAAACCAGGAGAGAACCGCACAGAACACCACACGGATCTCTACCACAGTGACGCGCTCATCATCCGCAGAGGGCAGACGTTCCACATGTGGGTGACCCTGTCTCGACCTTTTGACCCCCACTCTGACAAGCTTCACCTGGAGCTCAAAACAGGTTAGTTAGAGAGCACTAAACGATAAAGTTTATATCATCACTTTAACAAAAACAAATGACCCGAGTTCAGCACAATTCCTATGATGACTCATTAACTACGTCTAAAATTAAATCCTCGGCCATATGTGAGACTTGGCCTGGGCTGAACTCACAAGCGTCCCTGAAATCCTGCGCTGCTCTAATAAAAGCTCTCTCCGTCTCACTCAGAGGAACAGGAGAAACCCAACAGCTTTCACTTTAGAACAAGACATGATGTTTATGTGTCTGGCAGACACTTTTATCCAAATCAACTTACAAATGAGAATGTAACAATAAACTACTTAGATAGAGGGACAAACTCTAGAGAGGGAAGTGCAGGGTAGGTGCCAGTCTAGAAGATGCTCTCTGAAGAGTCGGGTCTTCAGGAGTGAATGGAGACACCTCTGTAGAGGCTGGAAACTCTAAACCTCAGAACCTCAATGACCTGAGAGTCACCCTCCAGGAAGGGTGTGATGTCACCACTCAGACTGTGATGTCATGAACAGCATGAGACTCAAAGTCACATGACCAGTTATTAAGACACTGACATGTTTAATTGGGTTATTCCCACCCCTGTGGTTGAATTTAGTTTCAATAAATTGTTTGAGATGAAGAAATCGCCACTACATGCTTCACTAGGCAGTTTATCTTGTTTTAAGCACCCCCCCCCCCCACTGACCCGCCCCTCCCGCTGTGCGCCCGTGTTTTCATCAGATAAAGGTTTTCTTTGTTTCTCTAGGCTCTGCCATGATGATAAAGATACAGTAGATCTCTTTGCTCATATCTATGATGTCTGTGTCTCCAGCTCGTCTGTCCTCAGCAGGTTCTGAGGTGGAAACATGGATTTCCGTAAAGCGTTATGCTTCTCAAGAGATACGTGACTTTGTGAGACTTCAGGGCACCGGACCGGAGACTCAGAAGTTGCATGTGTAGTGTTTTGGACCAAAACAATTTAAAGCTTAAAGGTACTATTGGTAATTTGGTAAACAATGTAGCTTAAAACTTTTTTCCTTCACGCCTCGTAACAACGTTCTAACATAGTGTATAGCTATACATATGAGCAAAGATCCTAAAAACATATAAATAGTTGTAAAAAAAAGATAAATTTGGCATTATGGGGTTAGTGTGAGCACAGAATGTGAGTGAGTGAATTAATTAATTCAAATTAACCTAAATAAAGTTTTTGCATTATGCAAAGTGTTAATTGTAGATGATTTATTGCAGATTCAGGTTTATCAGACGTAAATAGCAAAGCAACACATGTGAATATGAAAGCCCATTAAAGCAGCACTCCGGAGGATTTCATCAAGAGAGCAGTTTTTGAATCTCACGTCCAAAGGCTCCTCCTCAAAACATCTCGACACGCGCGTCCGGTCGCGTGTGCACGCGTGCACACGGCGCATATACTTCGGGCATAAGCTGTACAGTTCAATGTGTAGGGTTTAATCACTCACAGTTCACAATCTTATTCCAACAACACTACGAGGGTCTGATGAGCCCTCTCTGTCCCTGCTGCTTCTGATATTAGCTCTGTTAGCACCGAGCTGCTGCTGGACTCTGAAGCTGAACTTGACTCGGCCCTGGATGAACTTTCTGACCAAAATAAACGCATAATCCTGTCAAGCCTTGCCATTCTGTGAGGTGAAAGGTTTAAAAATAAAAATAACCCGTCTTTAGCTGGAGAATGGGTAGGTTTTTAGTAGAAATGAGCCGTGAGTCCTCAGTGAACGGCTGAGACGGCAGAGAAACACACGGAGCGTCCTGTACGACAGCGCCCCCTACTGGTACAGGTTTGGTCGATGCGCGTGCATGTTGAGAGAATGCAGACATTTGAATTTCATTGGCTGAAAAATGTCAGCGGCAAGAAATAATGGAAAGAGGTCTCTAGGAGGAAGGAGGGTCTTCATCAGAATGACAGATGTTGTGGAACTCAACCCATAGATCATAGTTTAGACCTGAAATATCATTTAAAACATTTAGAAAACTTTGATACAGAGAAACATGCTCCAGAGAGCCACTTTAATACATGGAGAGTAAACTTCCGCTTTCAGAAAACTTTGTGGTCAAACAAAAAACTGAATTTATATTTTTATTCTCAGAAAATGGATTTACATTTTTTAAAAGACAAAAACAAGTTAATCTTTACCGAAAAAACAAACTTTTAAAATTTTAATTAAAACTTCACAACATTTATAGAGACATGAATATGACAATTTACAAACGACTACAACATAAAATGTTTTCCAGTGAATTACTCGGCTCTGAAGCCATGCAGGCCCAGGGCCAGGATGTGCACTGTGCCATGAATAATTTCTGTGGCTGAGCTGTTATTAGTGGCCTGTCTGATTTCAATGGATCTGAAAATAATTTGTGAACAATTGGAGGAGAAACAAATCCAAATGCTTTTTTAAAAAAATAAAAAGCATCACAAACAATTTCACTGATCTTGTTTCACTCAGCTGAAATAGAGAAATCGACTTCCATCAATCCAACTATTTGTTTTTATATTTTTTACATGTATTTGAGGGTTTGTGAGATACACTGGATATACCACAGAGAAGCCGAGTCGGGGGGTTTTGATTCCCGTTGCCATAGTAACAGCTCTGTTGCCATGCTCCTGAGAGGGCGTTTTAAAGAAACAGATTTTGAGTTCTGTGTTAACATATGATCCCTTTTACAGCTGGTTCACCCAGAATCCTCCCCTAACCTTTTCTTTTAGACCCAAATCATCCCCCTCTCTTTTCACGTTCCTCTTCATCCTATTGTCTGCTGTATGGCCGGAGGACACGGACAAATATAGACGTCTCAATTACAGCTGTGTGTGAAAACAAAATAATTATACTGTGTCTTACTGTACTGAAGGGCTGTGGATCTGTCCAGAGCCAGAAGATATCACTAGATGTTCAGTGTTACCACTAAGATGAAAATTAAGCTACTTTATAAATAAATAAATGATCAAAGTTGATTTCTAATGTTTCACCTGCTGTTTGTTCTTTAGCTGTGATGTTAATGAAAATGGGAAGGATTTTAATGAAACTTTCAGGAAGTTATCATATGATGTTCATCTGAAGCAGATTACCTCTATCTGATTCAAGATGGCCGCTGCAGCTGACTGAAATTGGCGAATACAAACGTGGCTTTGATGCTGTTGATTTTACAGATGTTCAGAGGAGGTACCCAAAAATGTTCCAGTACTTAAGTATGAGTAGCACTATTTCAATTTTTGTTAAAACATGTTTGTTCTTCTGTAAAGTTACTCTCAGCAGGTAGAGGATTCAGAGATTTTACTCAAGGAGTATCAATACTTAAAAATATTACTCAAGTAAAAGTAGAAAGTACAATTAAGTAAAACTACTCATAAAAGTTTTGACTTCAATAAATTAAAATCTTCAATTTTATTTAAAGAAATGGCGGAGCCATTTGGGTGCAGCTGGTAGCACTGCTGCCTCGCCGCAAGAAGGTTTCATGTTCGCTTCCCACTGCATCCTTCCTGGTGAAGTGTTCCCACCATGCATGTGTGGGTTATGTTACCACTCCAAATCCTCCCATAACCATAACACATACATGTTAGGTTAACTGGTGAGATTGTTCCTATGGGTGATTGGTTGTTTGATGGACTGGTGACCTGTTCAAGGTGTCGCCCGCCTCTTGCAGCTCACTCATATCTAGGGATAATTTAAAATAATATATTAATAATAAAATATAAAGTTATATAATAATGAAATGAAAATAATTATAACCCTCCATTTTTTCTTGCAAAGAAGAAAAATGTCCATGAATGTTTTCTTATTGTGAACGAGAAAGAGTTAACGAAAACCACTTTGTATCCTCAAGTATTTTGAATAATATAAATACATTTATCATGAACTCGGTAGTTTCAAAAATCCATCTTTAACACGTGAACAGTAGTGGCTGTTCGTATATGTCAGCTATGTCACACATATGAAACAATCTTTTTTTTTTTAAACAAAGAGCGTGTCATGTCTTTGCTTGGAGCAGTCCAAACACCGCCCCTCATAACAAGCCACCTGTTGTGAAAGCTGATCAGTCCGCCTTAAAACCACCATTTTCCACAGTGATTTCTAAAGTCCAGGTGACAGGCAGTGACAGCTAAATGCTGGATTGTGCTGCTCTCAGAGGTGTGAAACCCCTGCTAACAGCTTAGAAAGGCTGCAAATTTCATTTAATATCTGACACGCTGAAAGTGTGGGGCAGACTCAGTTGAAAACTTAAAGTCTTTCTGACAAAATGCCACGATCAAAACGCTTAATCCAGCCTGGGAGTGTGAGAGTCCCACGCTCTCCAAGATCTCATGATATTAAGCTCATTAGATTATGAGATATGAGATGATATGAGATATTGCTGTATGCAAAGTTGGCATTTGGGCCTTAGGGCTGTGTGTGAGGAAAGCTTACCGAGTGAGTGTCCAGAAATAGTTGTTTGTTTTCTGTCTCAGTGAGAGCTGGACGGGAGGATTCAGCCAGCAGCTGCTTGGTTAAGCTCTGAAAAGAACTCCTCCTGTGAACTCGACCATCATTTCATGTTGCTTTAATTACAACTAAAACTAAAGTTTAACAGTGTCAAGCACAGATTTTATCTTCTGTGTTGGACAATTTCTAGTCTGGAAGTGAGGAGTTATAAGAAAAGCTTTAAACCCAAACAGCTTATTTCCAATAAAGGTCAAATTATTGATTTGTGTGTTTCTCCGCTGCAGTGTGGGAATGTTGTTACCAGATTGGACTAAATTCGGCTGTATGTCTGAGACGTTTTCTTATTACAGGGATGAAATGGTTTGAAACTTCTATTTCATGAGAGTAAAAACATGTAACACGATGTTGAAAATATGCAAAATGTACTCAAATTATCACACAGATATTTAAAGATATTTATTCACACTGTGCAAAGGAAGACATCTTTAAAAAGCAGCACTTTAATAGAATTAAAGATTCAGAGTAAAGCTCCAGTTTTCTCTGCTGTCTCCATCGAGGAAGCTGCTTCTGTTGGACGGTCAAAAACTTACCCTGCTCTGAAATAACAGCCACTGAAAATATAAATAACATAACTTTAGTTAACTGAATTATTGCCCCCAATCATATAGCGAACTATCTTTGTGAGATGTCTGCTTTTATTTTGTGTGGTCAGTCCATGTATCACAGCATAATGAGCAGGTCACATGACTCGTGATTTACCACTATGAGTGATGGATTCTTTATTTGGACCAAAATGAAACGATTTCAGGAAGAGTGCTCTTTAAATCCTGACCAAGTCGATTAGCATTTTTAAAAAACTGGGATTCACGGTATTAAAAAAACCAAATACATTGTGTGAACTTTATTGGTCATTATAATTTTCTTCTATTTCGTTTTTGTTACACACACAGGACAGTTCTATTTTAAAGGACTGATCAGCTAGTTCACATAAACCCACAACCAAAGTGCTTTTGTCTTAAGGTTTAATTTAACATTACACTGCCCTCAGTTTCTCATTACATGGTAAAAGTCTGTTTATTCACAAGTGTAAATTTCAGTAGATTTTTCTGTGAGGACTTTTAAAGTATTTTTGCAGCTGTTTTAACATTTTGGTCCTTGCTACATCCAGACTAGCCTTTAGGCATACTATGCAGTTTTGCTTGTGTTTAGCACCCCTAGTGTCCATTTTAAATCACTGTCGTAAAACGTTAGCATTGTCTTTGCTCAGAAACACCTCAATCTAACTGTTGAAATGTCTCCTCAGCCTTCACTGCTTTCTACTGGAGCGGTTCATCACTCATTCAAAGAAATCAGCTGTGTTCAAACAGGAAGAGATTAAAAAAAATCAGGAATCATGAGCTAAAAACACTCTGGAGCTAGCATAACAGCTAGCCAGATTGGGTTAGCCTAACCCTCGTGAGATACGTGACTTTGTGAGACTTCAGGGCACCGGACCGGAGACTCTGAAGTTACAAACGTGGTATTCTGGATCCAAGCAGCAGATGGGGCTGAGTGACTTTTCATTAACCTGTAAAGGGTCAGATCAGCACAGACTGGCTCAAGGAGAAGATTTAAAAATATGAAAAATAGGGCTGTCAATCGATTAATTTTTGTAATCGCGATTAATCGCATGAGTGTCCTGAGTTAACTCGCGATTAATTGCAATTAATCGCAAATTTTTAAAATGCTCTCAACTGACCTAAATTTATTTTTCTTATTTCAAATATTCTTTAATACAGGCTGTATACCATTTACTTCTCTTGCTAAGACGTGATAAGAAATCAGATGTAGTATCCATCCTGACTCTGACAGGTTGAATCAGCCTTAATATCAAATGACTTCTCTCCTATAGAATTAGTTCTACTCATCACATCACACTAGGACCTTTTCATCATCCTATTAAACCCCAAAATGTCCAAAGATGGACTTTTTCTTAGTGTCATTTACAAAACCTAATGTTTTTCAGAAGGCTCAACAAACGTTCATTTAAAACAAGGATTTCAAAATCATTTATATATCATTTATTTCGGTTTGTAGTTGACCATATTCTGACATTGCACTATCCTTTGTTACAACTTAAAACTTTAGTTTTATGAAGTTGGTTAGTTTCTTTTTTTAGGTCTCTCCCTTTCCTCTGTGAAGAGCGTACTCTCGCACGTGTGAGCCGGCGGAGGGAGAAGGGGGGGTCATCATGTCTGCAGCGATGACAGACTGACACAGCGACCACAGAGAGGACGGGCTGTCTTTTTAGTTACCCAGCGTTTTTGCAGCTTGGAGGGCAGACGCCTGAGGCCATGACGGATTGTTTATTTATTTATTTATTAGAAACGTCTGATCGTCGGTATAATCACGGAGTGGGTCAGGTTTAGCAGCGAGGACACCAGTAAATCTCTCGGTTCTCCGTCACTGGCGATGCTGTAGAAAGTTTACTGGATGGAGTTTACTGTGTTAGTTTCTCCGACGGGGAGGAGGGCTCTCTGCAGCAGCTGCATGCGTCGCTACTAGACCTGGGCGTTCATAGGTCATATAGGTCCGCAAAGCAAAACTACGGAAGCCTGCGTGTTAATCGCTCGTTAAAAAAATCATAGTTATAAGTTATAGGGGGCTTTGCATTAACGCGTTAATAACGCGTTAATTTTGACAGCCCTAATGAAAAAGTTACATAGTGTGTCTTGAACTCATCAGTCCTGAAGAACGTAAACGCGATTCCTCTGAACTGAGGCCATTCAGGAAGCTATGGGAAGTTATCATAACTAACCAATATTCTGTGTGACAGTAATTATTTTTAACTTCTACACAGAAACACATTTGAAAATGGCTGAGAAATCAGACTAAAAGGCGTTCCACATCGCTCACACTGCTTATTTCTACAGGCTCCCTTCACTGCATTCTGTTGTTCATTTCAATGAATTTTCTACCAGAAAGCCCACGTTTATTCCCTGAGCTAGTGATGCACAGCTGCTGCTTCAGCCTGAGCTGGTGGATCACTCTGCTGCGTCTCCCTGCAGTTTTTCTCTTTCTCGCTTGCTGTGGCTCCAGAGTCTGTCAGCACAGTGGATGTTTCATTTGTTTTTGTTCATTTCTTTGTGAGCTGGGCTCCATTCCCGTGTTCACAGCCCATCAGTGGCTCTGCTGCCCATGACTGAATTAAATAGGAATAAACATTTCCTGAAAAATGAAACATGGCAAATTAGTGTTGAGCTTGAAGTCTAAAAGACAAAATACCACAAAGGAGAGAGAGAGAGAGAGAGAGAGAGAGAGAGAGAGAGCTGAAGTCATGAAAAGATGGTGTTTTTCACAGCTCAAGGAAGTAAATACGTAGATGGAAAATTTACCAGCTGCTGAGCTGGTGGAACCTGTAGATTTATAATAAATATAGAAACAATATTTTGTTATTTGTTGTGTGTTTTATTTGATCTGCAGGCTGCAGAGGACCTGCTGTTACGAACCACACCCTCTAACGGTTTGTAGGAGCCACTTACTGCTGGTGACAGCACGACCGCTGCCCAGGAGTAGAACTACACTCAGATTAATCCAGTCAGACAAGGAATGTGTGTGTGTGTGTGTGTGTGTGTGTGTGTGTGTGTGTGTGTGTGCCTTGTCTGGACAGTACATTCAGTAATCTCTCTGTTTGGTTTCTGTTCATGCAAACAAACTGGGAGTGCAGCTGTGAACTGGTACAGTAATCAAACTGCTTCTGTGTGAGCATGTGGAGAATACCTTTAACATGTTTCTTTTCCTGTGCCTCCTTTCACCTCCTCAGGGCCACTGCCAGCGGTGTCAAAGGGAACCCATGTAATTGTCCCTCTGGTGGAGGAGCTGGAGGACGGCTGCTGGGAGGCTGCTGTGGTGAAGCAGGACGACAGGAGGATAAAGCTGTCGGTGAATTCACCACCCACAGCCGTCATTGGACGATATCAGCTCACTGTGGAAACTAGTTGTGTAAACGGCCAGGCTACTTCCACCTATGACCCCGCCAATGATATTTACCTGCTTTTCAACCCCTGGTGTAAAGGTGAGGGTGACTGTACAGGGATGACTCCATCTACATCTCACTGTTCTGGTGTTTCAAACCCTCACGGACTACTCCTCCTTTTCCACCTCCATTTTCTTAGTTTTTAGTAACACTGAGGCCACAGCTGCTATCTGATAAGTTAGAGATTTTTCTGTGCTTCAACACACATAATGAAGCGATTAGCAGACATCTTCAGAACTTGACATGTTGATTGAGTCATTGAATCAGGTGTGTTGAAGCAGAGAAACACCTAAAACCTTCTGGACAGCGGTCCTCAGGGACTGAGGGTCAAAGCTTCCCAGTTACCATAAAGCTCCCCAACCTCCAGCCAGAGAGCACCAGTAATTCTCCTTCACCTTCATTTCTTTAAATAGTATTAAATAATTTCTTATAATCCCCCCCACCAGACACAAAGGACAACTCTGCCTGTCATACAAACATCAGTTTATTAAAAAGAAATACGTAGCTTAAAACGTTTTTTTTTCATACCTCTTAACAACGTTCTAACATAGCTATAAATAAATTGTGGCGATAAAAAAAAAAAGAAATCAATAAGGTGGTTCTCTCACAGTTCTCTAAAAACCTCAGCCAATCAGACGTTTCGGACCGAAAGCAACTATTGGACAATCCGGCTGTCTGTCTCACCAAAGTGCCTAATTTCCTCACTGCTTGGATCCTCCATTAATGGAGCTGGAACATTTTTCAGCAGAACATCCCGGAAGTGAAAGAAGGACAGCGCTTCAATTTTAGGAAAAAATATCAGAGTCCCAAAAAGAAAAACCCCTTTTCAGCTAGTAGAAAACAAAAATCATTTGGACCTAGAAAGAGAAAAACCAGGGTGATATGAAAAGAAACATATACATTAAGTCTGGTGATAAATAAACTCAGTTGTGCTGGTAGGTGATTGAATGCATTATTCTGAAAAAATAACTCAAAGAAATAATCCTCAATAGAAATAATGTGTTTGACACTCAGAGTGAACCTGCAGGGTCCTTGTTCCTCACAGAGTATCTCCACAGCTTATCAGGCTCAAGGCAGCATCACTGCTCATCGTTGTTTCTGAAAAACATGTGTGGGAGGTAAAGATGTGTGTTTTAATGACGTCCATAATAGTCATATGCCTGATAGTAGTTCAGCCTATACTGTATATTCACCTTAAAGAGATACTCCACCAGAAAGTGATTTTTGTCTATTGCCATATTCCTCATAGTTAGATTAGTGGGCAAAAACTATTTGTAAACAGCCCAGTCATTATCCTGATCCAGCATTAGCTTAGCGTAAAACACTGTAAGTGAATGGTAACAACTAGCATTGTGAGAAAAAAAGTCCTTAAAACTCACTCAGTAGTGATAATAATGATGCTAATTCTGCCTAGTGACCTCAATGAACATATCGACTGTAAGTGAAAATAAAAAGTAACATGAAGGAATTACAGGTACTATTTTAGACTAGGGACTACTTTATGACAAAGAACAGCTGTAAACAACGTGCAGATATGTATTTACGGACGTAGGCGTCTTTGGGGACGCTGCATCATGTCCTTGTGCCGTTCAGCAGAGGCTTGTTAGAGGAATAAATTTAGGTGGATTGTATTAATCAGATAATAATTGATTTATTTACTGATTTTTATTGGTGGAACAGGGCTGTCAGTTATCATTTTGTTTGTTTTTATTTCTCCCAGATGACTCTGTATTCATGGATTCTGAAGACGAGAGGAAGGAGTACGTCCTTAACGATGTTGGACGAATCTACTATGGGACAGAGAATCAAATTGGAGCGAGGACATGGAACTATGGACAGGTGGTGACAGGGTCAGAGTTCAGAGGTCAGCAGAAACACACCTCCTTCTCACCAGCTTCGTCTGCTTTCAGTTCAACGCTGGGATTCTCGCTGCTTGCCTCTTCGTGCTGGAAAAGAGTGGAACTCCCAGCTCTGGTTGGGGAGACCCAGTTAACCTGGTGCGGATCATCTCAGCCATGGTGAGAATGAACCCTGCTGTATTTATATAAAGCCATTAGTGCATGTTAGACCTGTCACATGGAGCGGTTCAACATGGGTCGAAACTCATCAGTTTCCTGAATCCTTCAGAGCAACGAGTTACATTCATAAACGATGATGTTACAGGTGAGTTTAGTGCTAAATCCAGATGCTGACTTGCGAGGGGCGAACAGCTAAAGAAACTGCAGATCTTTTTTTGTAGGTTTTGTTCTTTGCAGGCCCATTTTTCACTTGCATTTGTGCCTGTAACCATGAACTTTGTTCACCATGTTAGTCAGAATCCTTCCTGAGCTCAGGGAGTTATTTCACCCACAGAATAAGCTTCTCTCTTTTTTAAACAGTGCTGCCTGAAGGCCAGAAGATCCAAACATGTTTGTGTTTTTCAGTTTTGTACATAAAATGACAGTATATAGTTGTTTCCCTGCTCCAACACTCCTGATTCAATGGTTGAATCACCTGTTCTGCATGTCATCACGCTCTGCTGAAGCCCTTCGATCACCCACTGAATAAATCAGTTGTGTTGAAGCAGAGAAACCTCTAAAATATGCAGGATGGTGGCCCTGCATGACCAGGATCAGACACCACTGGTTTACATGTTTCTGGGAACTTAGTTCATAACGTTCATCCATTTCATAACCAGCTGTTCAGGCTCACGAGGAGCTGGTTCCTATCTCAAGAGGTCATTGGGTGAGAGGGAGGCTACACCTGGACAGGCTGCAAGTCCATCACAGGGACACATAGAGACCAGAACACACACACACACACACGCGCGCACACACACACGCACGCACGCACGCACGCACACACACACACACGCAACCACGCACGCACGCACGCACGCACGCACACACACACACACACACACACACACACACACACACACACACACACACACACACACACACACACACACACACACACACACACTGTGGGAGGAAACCAGAAGCCATGCATGCACAGAGAGAACTACCTCTGAACTTCCACGATCCCCAAAATCCCGGTCTTTGTTTAAAGTAACTTTGCACACTGTCCTTCCTCGTTGGCTCAACTGGCATAACCATCAATCCTCCCGTCCAATCACCTTCCTTCACCTGCATCCAGAGGGAGGCTGATTCACTACCTGTACCTCCCAGCACCAGGACGCTGCTGCTGCTGAAGGAATTCTGCCCTTCCCCCACCCAGCAGTAGCGTAGCCAGAAATAGATTTTCGGCCGGGCCTAATAAAAAATGGGTGGGCCCAAAAATGTAATTGAAAATAAGTGTATTTGTAAATGTCACTTTTGTTTAAGCAGATCTGTGTCTATACAGTGATTCCTCGTTTATTCTGGGAGTTACGTTCTAAAAATAACCCGCAATTGCGGTGAAATCCGCCAAGTATCAGTTTTATATTTTTACAATTATTCCAGAAGCTTTAAGCCTGTAAAACCCCTCACTACAAACTTTATACACTTCTCTCAGACAGGCATTAACATTTTAACACTGATCTCGTTTAAACACAACCTGATCATCAGAATGGCTGAATAAATCACTTCATTGATGTTTCTGATCGCGTCTGACGGACACCTCGTTGCGGTTAAAAAAAAAAACAAAAAAAAAACACAGCTGATGCTGAGAGAAGTGATCTGAGAGCTGCTCTGTGTTTATCACTAGAGAGGTCTCAATTTCAGCCCGAGCCGTCGGGTCAAATACTTTAATTATTTCAGGTCGGACACAGAGAGAGAGAGAGGAAAAAGAGAGGAGCGCAGAGCGCACCGTTTGGAGACATCATGCTGCTCCATGGTTCTGATTCTGCAGTCTGTCAATCAGTTAAAAGCATCATTTCTACTTGTGGAAGTGTAGATTTTCATTCCCACCTTGCTGCAGAAAAGAAGCTCATAAAGGGAAGGAGCATAAGGGCGCTACTCCTCCAGACTCTTGGTCAGCGCGCAAAAGGGAGTCAGGACGCACTGCGCTCTGCTCCATGGAGGAGATCGTCAGGACGCATGAACACTGCGCTGTAAAAAAAAGTTTAAAGCATGCAAAGTTGCACAAAACATTTCGCGAAAGTACAAGGCGGCAAAATCGTAGCGTCTTCTTCAGCTTATCCAGGTCCGGGTCGCGGGAGGCTGCAAAATGTGAACCGGAAAAGAGAGGAACCTGTCAGAAACTGACAGAAAGATCTTTGAACAAAACATCTAAATTCCAAAGCACATTAAACCTGTAACACAGGACAGGTCCTCCACTTTTTGTTTTTTGAAACATTTTGAAATGAAGATTTGTTTTGCCGTTTCTTAAATGCTTTGGTTGACACTACAAGTCACAGCAGCACACGCACAGTTGCGCTGTTACCGTAGCTTGTCTGGAGAGTTCCGAAATTATTCAAAATAGCCAATGAGAGCAAGACTTACAAATTATGTAATAGTTATGAAATCACCACAACACATTCATGCTGTTGATGTCAAATTTACTCTGTTCTATTTCATTTCATGATGACTTAAATGAGATCCCTCAAAAATGAAACAAATATATATATAATTTTGTTGAGGAAGCCATTTGATTGGGTGGGCCCAGGTACACAGTGGGTGGGCCCAGGCCCGCCCAGGCCCACCCGTAGCCACGCCCCTGCCACCCAGTCTAGGTCTCTTGACTGAATCTCTGAAAAGTTGCAAAAAAATCATAGATTTTCAGTTTTAACCTCAACTTCTAAAGTCGCAAAATATAAAACTGTCATATTTTAAACTCCATAGGTCAGAGCCAGGAGTCAAACCAAGGACTTGATTGTTGCCCATACTCAGAACGCTCTCTTCATTTGTCCAGGTGAACGCTCCTGATGACTTTGGTGTCCTGGAGGGAAACTGGTCTGGAGACTACTCCAGGGGAACTTCTCCAACAGTTTGGAGCGGCAGTATGGACATCCTGCAGACATACCAAAAAAACAACGGCAGCCCAGTGAAGTATGGCCAGTGCTGGGTTTTTGCTGGTGTTGTAACTACAGGTCTGTAGAATCTGTGTTTTGTTTTTACTTCATCAGATGTAAAGGTGCTCTGTGCAAGTAAAAAGTATTGACCGCTCTTTGTTCCTTTAGTTTTACGGTGTTTAGGCATTCCTGCACGAAGTGTGACCAACTTCAGCTCAGCTCACGATACAGATGTCTCCTTGACAACAGATGTGTACCTGGATGAGAACCTGGAGCCTATAGAGTACCTTAATGCAGACTCTATCTGGTACATGGTTTTACCACCTGCATTTATAATGTTTGAGTTCTTCAGGAGACCTAAAAGTCATTGAATGTTTCTATACGGTGAAGGAACTTCCATGTGTGGAATGATTGTTGGATGGCTCGTCCAGACTTGCCTCCAGGGAATGGAGGCTGGCAGGCGGTCGACGCCACACCACAGGAAACCAGTCAGGGAACCTTCCGCTGTGGTCCAGCTTCTCTCGCTGCTATCCGTAATGGTCAGGTCTACCTCAAACATGACTGCGCCTTTGTGTTTGCTGAGGTTTGTAGGAAATTCTGATCACCTAAAGTGATCTCGAAGAGAAATGTGTGCCACTCCTTAATCGTTCTTCGGTCCACCTCCAGGTGAACAGTGATAAAATCTACTGGCAGAAAAATGCCGATGGTACCTTCCATCAAATCTACAGTGAGAAGAAGACTGTGGGCCACTTCATCAGCACCAAGGCGGTTGGATCCGATGAGCGCAGTGACATCACACACCTGTACAAATATCCAGAAGGTCAAATAAAACTCCAGAAGATTAAATGGACACTTAAAGAGCTGATGCAGAGTATTTTGACCCACTGAAGCATTATGATGTGTTTGTTCATTTTAAGATTCAGAGGAGGAACGCATCGCAGTAGAAACGGCATGCCGCTACGGCTCCAAGGCCAAAGCCTTCTCTGCACCAACAGCAGAGGACGTCTCTGTAGAAGTGATCATGGAAGGTGAGGGTCCCAAAATGGGAGTGGACTCAGAGCTGACCGTTATGCTGAAGAACGTCAGCTCAGAGCGGCGTAACGTCACGCTGCTCACCCAGCTGTCAGTCATGTACTACACCGGAGTCCACAAAGCAGTGGTCAAAAAGGGCCAAATGGATCTGGAAGTTCCACCAAATGAAGGTGAGTGGAGATCAAGACCTACGTAGTTTGACAAAACTCTATCAAATGTAGTTTATCACCACCAGTGTGTGGATGTGTGAATGACTGTTGTGTTGTCCAGTGCTTTGGGGAGTGGAGAAAGCGCTCTATAAATACAGAACATTTACCTTTTAAAGATTCATTATAGCAGATTATTGCTGTGGCAGGAAGGGTCCTCTGTAGGGTTGGGGTCTGTGTTGCAGTGGATCTGAAGAATCCTCTGACTGAAGACATTCTGTTGCAGAATTACTGTCTTGGGTAGAGGATGCTCAGGGTTGTCCATCATGTCCTTCATTATGAATCATCCTTTTTGGTCCAATCAGCTCTAGAAGCTCCAGAACAGAACCAGCTTTCTTTATCAGCTTCAACTTTTTAAGATCACTGGTCCTGATGCTGCTACCCCCGCAGGTGACTGCAGATGTGATCACACTCTCCACAACAGATTTGTAGAACATCTGCAACTTCTTGCTGTAATCACTGAAGGATCTCATCTTCCTCAAGAAGTCCAGTCTGCTGGTTATATAGCTGGTTTGCACAGACCTTGAGGACTGGATTCAGGAGAGAAACAGACATTCGGACCTATCAACCCAACATTTTTCCTCTAATTTGCTCAACTCCTCTTCTTTTCTTACAGAGGTATTGTTGGAGGTGGCCCTGGAGCACAACATGTACAAGGACCAGCTGGTAGATCACGCTGCCCTCATGCTGACTCTGTCAGGCAGGGTTCACGAAACGCAGCAGGTTCTGGCTACTCAGTTCAGTTTCAGACTCAGAACCCCAGATCTCATCATAAAGGTACAAGTCACAGATTAACTAGGAGGTTATCAGAAGGTGGGGGAGCATAGATTTTATTGTCTCTGTTTTGCTGTCTTGTAGCCAATAGGGAAGGCTGTGGTGGGGCAGCAGATGGCAGTGGAGATTTCCTTCACCAACCCTCTACCGCAGGTGCTGAAAAAAGTGATATTTCACATGGAAGGACTAGGTCTTCTACCTGCAAAAATGATTGAACATGGGTGAGTCAGAAATATATATACTTCATATTGGGTTGGAGGTTTTTTAATGACCTGGTGTATCTCTGTCTTTTGTGACTGCTACTGTCATTTCCTGTTCTTCCTGCAGAGATATTGGCAGCCAAGCCTCCGTCTCCTTCGTGGAGCACTTTGTCCCCACCCTTCCTGGACCAAGGAAATTACTGGCTTCCTTAGACTGCAAGCAGCTCACACAGGTTCACGGTGTGAGCGACATTACGGTGGAGGACAAAAGCAGCGCCGCTCCATAGTGATTTGCAAATGAAGGCATTTTGATACCAAAATTAGTCAACTTAATATCATCATACTGTATGCTGGTTCAAACTTTTCTGATTACCTTTTTTCTATTAAATTATAATAAAAACGCAGTGTTTAAATGTCCAAAGTTGCTAAGAGAACATTAAGAGTCAATGTGTGCGTTTGCTCAGAAAACTCTGAATTAGTATTAACTGGCAACAAAATTCTAATAGTTTTGATAACAATGCAGAAAATATGAGTAAATATTGTTCTACATTTTAAAATAATGTTTATTTGTTGGGAATAATCCTGCATTGATAAAACACCAGTAATTGCCAATGATAGTGATTTATTGATGTCAGAGTCCAGTTCCTACCCTTACAGGAACATGGAATGTTGTCTGGTTGTCCATGGTTACGGGGTTGTAGCGACTGGCAGACATCAGAATACACTGGAGAGGCATAAAGATAAGAGCTGTCAGAGGGTTCAGTCTGCAGGATTTCTTTCATACAGTGTGTTAAAGTGAAATATAAACAACAAACCCCTAAAAATATCATCAATATAACAATATCTCAATATGCATGGCTGTGCATGGAAATTATTGTGTTTTATGAGGGTTATTAAATGAAAGCAGACAAATACTTTCACTTTTGTTATTCCATGTCTTTATGTTGTGACCATTTCAGGAGGTAAAAGAACAGTTCCTTTTTATCAGTGTGTGTCACATTAGTAGCTCATAAAAACAAAGTTCTTGCCTCACAGCAAGAACATCCTGAGTTTCCTCATGGATTTTATGTTCTGGTTTCCTCTCTCTGATTATAAACATCTATTTTAGGTTCCTTATGTTGTGTAACTTGTGTTGGTGAATTATTCTGATCTTCTATGGCTCTGTGATGGACTGGTGACCTGCCCAGTTGTAACTCTCACTTCATCCTGCAAACCTGATCAGGAAGGAATGGATGGAAAAACATTTGTTGCACTAACAAAACTTCTTTATTTTTATTTATTTATTTATTTATTTATTTATTTATTTATTTATTTATTTATTTATTTATTTATTTATTTATTTATTTATTTATTTATTTATTTATTTATTTTTACCCCGTGTCCTGTGTGGCTGTAGAGCAAACAGAATAGATGTCTGGGGGCAGGAACAAGCCTAACAGTGTTGCTGTTCCAGGTGAGACGTTACAGCCACTGCTATAACGCTCAACCTGACTTATATTTAGATATAACTTTAAAAATCTTTATTAGGACATTTTTATGGTTGATTTGAATCCCAATAGACACGGAGCCTGAGAGGAAGGGGAAGGGTTCAGAAAGAAGAGTGGGGGGGGGGGGGGGGGGGGGAAGTAAACAGAAAAGAGAACAAGAGACATGAAGAATCCACTTCTAGACCTGCAAATAAAGCACAAACAAACAAAACAGGGAGAAAAATACAACAGCAACAAACAGCATATGAATACACAACAGTTGTGATATCCTTAAAATGTATACGGTAAAGACTAATTCAAGTTGAGTTCAGTGTCAACCACAGCCCCAGTCAATGTGTCTGAAAACACCTGAGTCCATCTTTATGTGATCACCTGTGTGTGTGTATATGCGTGCTTGTGTATGTAAGGTTTCTCTATAGAAACATTTAATAATAAGTTTGAGGAGCCACGGACCCGCCCCCAAGGCCCATGGAGGATGCGGAGGAGGTCCGGGCCCCAGACGTCCAGAGGCCACCCAGGGCATGGACACCCCAGGGAGATCACCACCAGGGCAGCCGCAAACTCCCCCCCAGAGAGCGCAGAGGCTCACCCCACGTGGGTCACCCGGCAGTCGGCGTGCTAGAGCCTCTGGGGGTCACAGCGAGGGGCTCACAGGCACCTCCTGCAGCCAGCCATCCAGTGCAGATCCAGCTGGAACCAGAGACCCGAGACCCAGGGGCGAACCGGCCCCAGCAGAGGCCCGACCGCACCAGGGGGCCCAGATCCCACCAGGCAGCCACAGGAGGGAGAGCAGGCAGACACCTCCAGCACCCAGCCCCAGACCCGAGGCACCCCAATACGCCGGCGAAGAACACACCACCCAATGCCGAGGCGCAGCTGGGGAGGATAGTCTCAACAGAGGAGGGCCTAGCATGTCACAGAAGGGGGGGGACCAGACCTGACAGATAAACAGTCACACACAGACACAATCACACTTTCCCACCCTCACACACACACACACACACACACACACACACACACACACACACACACACACACACACACACACACACACACACACACACATCCCTGCAAACATACCAAGACACACAATAGATGTTGTACACCCACTCTCACTCCTCATCTATGTTCCCAGGACCGGAGACCAGCACCCTAAGGGTGAAACCGGCCCCAGACCCAGAAGATGGTCCCTCCCGTACCAAAGTGGGGATGAGCAGACCACCACGCACCCTGTCCCCGCCACAAACCCCGACCAGACGGCCCGTTCCACTCCAGGCCCCAGGCAGCGAGCAGAGAACAGGACCCCAAGTCTGTCCCCGCCTGCTCCAATGTGTTGTAGTAAGATGCGTTTAAAATAAGGTGGGGGCAGCATGCCATCCCCCTCCCAGGACCCTAAATGTCTAAATGCAACGTGGAGGTGGGCAATGACACTTGAGGAGAGGTTAGCTGGCAAGACCCCCCTACCCCCAGACATCACTGGGTGTATTCTCTCCAAAGACCCAGATGTGTATTGTGAGAATGTCATGAGTAGGAGTGTTTAAATTGTGTATTAAAATCGGGCCACAGGACTGCAGAGATGGTATTCCACCCCCGTGATGTACCTGTAACCCAAAGCCCTGTGTGAGTGGTGACGTTCTTTATTACTTCTTTATTTTCAAAAAATAGAAACAAATCATATAGGCTGAAAATGTATCACATCAAAAAATAAATGAAGTTAGTTAAGCAGATATATTTTTGTCTACATACTACTTTGTGACACTTTGCTTTGATACCATAGATTAATAACTGAATAACAAGTTTTTAGAAATTGCAGACAAGATGTGTGATGACCCATGCTGCTTCATCCAGTAACACTGAATAGAGGTTAAATAACATAAAAACTCTTAAAGATAAAAATGTACGGAGCCCCTTAGGGGACATGGAAGAAATTTTATTTTGAAGTAGTATCTCGTGCGCACCAGATAGTATCTCGTGCACACCAGATAGTATCTCGTGCACACCAGATAGCATCTCGTGCGCACCAGATAGTATGTCGTGCGCACCAGATAGTATCTCGTGCACACCAGATAGTATCTCGTGCGCACCAGATAGTATCTCGTGCGCACCAGATAGTATGTCGTGTGCACCAGATAGTATCTCGTGCACACCAGATAGTATCTCGTGCGCACCAGATAGTATCTCGTGCGCACCAGATAGTATGTCGTGTGCACCAGATAGTATCTCGTGCGCACCAGATAGTATCTCGTGCGCACCAGATAGTATCTCGTGCGCACCAGATAGTATGTCGTGCGCACCAGATAGTATGTCGTGCGCACCAGATAGTATCTCGTGC
>SSNR01000362.1:5810-30111 GCA_006937965.1 Callopanchax toddi | reverse complement strand
GGGGGGGGGGGGGGGGGGGGGGGGGGGGGGGGCGTGACGATCAAGGTGTTCTAATAGCTCCTGACTGAACACCGTTAGTAATAACGTTCATTAGCTCGGATAAAAGTCCAAAACAACACGTTATCTAGACAGAAATAGATGGGTCTTGTTCATCAGAGAGGAGATCAGCTGACAGATGGATTGTTCGCGCGCACGCACGCATCAGAGAATGGATCAGTTAATGATCAGTGACCCTTTGTTCTGGTTAACTAAAATGACTGAGTCTGATAGAGAACTTGATATGTGATGACAAAATGAACGCCTTTCTTAGAGGGGAATTATTTATCAGCAGATTCAGAGCGCGCCGCGAGCTGTCGGGTTGGGCACGGATTAAAACGCTCGGGTTAAAACGCACGAGCGCGGATCCGTGAACCGTTTCCCGAACCACAGAGGGCGATCCATACAGATCATGGATCTATTGTGACCCGTTGCACCCCTCCTGGGATGTACTGGGATTGTGTTTGTTGAACCGTGCGTCAAAGGAGCTCTGCTGCGTAATGGCACTGTGCCACGCGCATTGGAGATGCTGTGAATGTGTGTGTTTCAGAGGTCCTGCCTGTGTGTCTCCTAGCTTCAGAGGTCATGTGATCACTCATTCGCTGAGCTGCAACAGGATGTGAAGCTCATCAGATCGAGGAGTCTCCCATCGGGACCGCCCAGCGCTGGTCCGCAAAGGCGCGTTCGGCATGGGTTCTGGTACGCATGAATGAAATCCGGTTCTCATGAGGACCAGCTTACTGCTTGTGTGCACCCCTGATTATAAAAAGCTTGTGTTCAGGAATGTTTTGCTTATCTTTATATGAAGTTTAATAATAAAAATGTCCACAAAAGAGGTTGAATGTTTTATTTTTCATGTATTTTGAGACAATAAATCAATGTAAGCTATAGCTTGAATGTTTTAAATGGAAATTTAGGAAATAAGTCACCATAAAAGAGCTTAAAGTGTTTCTTTAGATCCATTTTATAAGCTTCTTTTAAAAACAGGTGCTCATCAGTTCATGCGCTTCACCTGCGCCTCGTCAACCAATCACCCCGCTTCACACAGACCCGTGTGTCTGGGGGGTTCACAGAGGTGGGGAAATGCAAACCAACAATTCATTTCTACCGGAGTGCTCCTCCAGGCGTCTGCCGATGCGCACCCGGTCCTCAGCCGCTCCAAGACTGCCGTCCCTCCCCGGACGCGTCACGTTGCCTAGCAACGTTACCAGCCTGACTGCGCGGGTCCTCTCCCGGTTACTATGTGCACCTCGTCTCTCCCTCCGGTCTCCTCCCGAGACAACCCTTCTGAGACGTGGCTCCACATTCTCTTCAGCGCTCCCGAGGGACAGACGCGCGCACCGTGCCTCCTCACCGGCCACCACGCCATGCTCAAACTTGCGCATTTCTCTCCAGCGCGCGCCCTCCTCGTTCTCTCTGTCCTGTTTTTTCTGTCTGTCTCCTCTGCTTGTGCGCACCTTGTCCTCCCATTCCAGCTTCTTTTAAAAACAGGTGCTCATCAGTTCATGCGCTTCACCTGCGCCTCGTCAACCAATCACCCCGCTTCACACAGACCCGTGTGTCTGGGGGTTCACAGAGGGGGAAAATTGCAAACCAACAAATCATGCGAAAGAAAAACTAAGTAAACAAAAACATGCAAAGAAAATTAAAGGAAAAAATACATCAATTTCCCCACTGTGTGACATTTTAACGTAGGTTTTGTGGCACGACTGCTGTCATTGTAACTCGTTCTCCGGGGGCCGGGGGGGAGAACTGTCACGCGATCTACCAGTCATCCTTCAGCAATAGACCGGTCTTTGCGGTCGAGCAAGGATCCATCCTAGGTAGACCAAGTACACGTCCTCATAAGCATCCTACCCCTGAATTCAAACACAGCCTTCGTTATGGAGAGGAGTATCTGGTGCGCACGAGATACTATCTGGTGCGCACGACATACTATCTGGTGCGCACGAGATACTATCTGGTGCGCACGACATACTATCTGGTGCGCACGAGATACTATCTGGTGCGCACGAGATACTATCTGGTGCGCACGACATACTGGTGCGCACGAGATACTATCTGGTGCGCACGAGATACTATCTGGTGCGCACGACAAACTATCTGGTGCGCACGAGATACTATCTGGTGCGCACGAGATACTACTTCAAAATAAAATTTCTTCCATGTCCCCTAAGGGGCTCCGTAAAAAATGTTCAGCAGCAAAGACTTTAAAAATCTCTAAATTAATCAGCTAAATCAGGATCTAGATAAATATTGTTAGAAATGTTTTAATGCCTGTTTGTTTTTATAAGTTGTGTCATCTAAAAGTTTTTATTTGACTATTCCAGTAAACGTCTCACTCAGAGTTGAAGGATTATTGCTGTAAAAACACACAGGAGGCCAGTTTTCTATCAACTAAGGAAGGATTTAAAGGAATGTTATAGATTATAAGAGAGGTAACTGACAGATGTTTCAATCAGAGTAATAAAATATGTTGAGGAGAAATAATTTATAGAACTCAGACAATAGTCCATCTGTTGTTTTCAACTAGCAGCAAAGCATGATTGTTTCTGCAATTATTTTAAAAATATGAGATGATTCATTATGAGCTGACCAAAACAACATCCCTCAAAAACAATATAACTCTAACAAAATGAGACTAACTCATTAATTCAACATTCTAAATGTTGCTAAAACTAAATGGCTGATTCCTGTGATCTGACCCTCCAATCAGAGAGCGGAGACGTTCCCTCCCTCCTTTATTCATGACAGGCCACAGGTTCTGTCATCTCCTGACAGAAAGAGGTCAAGACTTCATCAAAGCCGAGGTGTCTGTTGTCTTTTAAATGACGACTCAGCGAGACGTCTATATGATGAGGATGAGAGTGTCTCGACTGGATTTGAAGTTTGGAACCTTTAGCTGAAAAATGAGTTCAAATTTCTAAATGTGCTCCGTTGCTCTGTCTTCTAAACAACCTTTGGGTGTTTTTATTATTTTAATAAACTGTCTCCACTTTGTATTGAATCATTTGAAGGGCAATGATCTTCCTCTTCATAGAAAACCTCCTTTTGCAGAAACCTAAATGAGAGGAAACGTCCACCTCTGCCACTGGCAGCAGAGTTCAAGTAGAAGGTTATCAGATCTTTTTTTAGCAGAAACTTTGACAGAGCTCCTTTCACCCTGTTGCATCCTTTTCTTTTTGACACAAGAATGAGTCAGTCATTCACAACCCAAAAGCTAATTGCAGCTCAGGTATGAAGACAGAATTTCTCCATCAACTGAAAGTAAAATGTTTTCTGCAGGTTGTTTGTCAGTAGCCGTCTGATGGCCTCTCCTGTTGTCTGCCCCTTCACACTCGATAATAAACAGCTAATGTCACTGGTGTCAAGAGGAAACAATCTGCGAAGGAGAGCCAAGCCGGGAGGAGACGTGCCGAGCTGAACCGAGCTGCTCTGTGAAGAACAGACAAAAAGCCTGAACTACAAGTGAAAACCATGCAGCTCTATGTGGAGGACAAGAAGCTGGGTGAACTCATTCTGAAGAACAGATTTTTGCATGTAAAGTAAATGAGATACAATATATACACAGTGCAGCTTCACGTCTGCATGCATGAGGATGATGTGTTTTTGCCATCATCTAAATATGTTGGGATGAAGGTCTGTTACTCTGTGGGCGTGTTTGTTAGTTGACAGGTGACGGACGGATCAGAATAACAGGTTCATGCCTCCATTAAGCATCCAGCCCTGTCTGGCATTTGTTTTACCTCCAGACCGAGGAAGCTCAGCTAAACATAATAATAATGTTAGATTTAGTTGGATTTTAACATCATTATTAACCCCAAACGATTACAGAGGACTCGTCAAACATTTGAGGTGTTTTGTGATTAAATCCTGTTTTTGTCTTCTTCTAACTTTAAAAGGATACTCCACCAGAAAGTGATTTTTGTCTATTGTCATATTCCTCATAGTTAGAGAAGTGGGCAAAAACAGTTTGTAAACAGCCCAGTCGTTATCCTGAACCTGCAGTACTCCTTTAGCATTAGCTTAGCATAAAACAATGTAAGTGAATGGTAACAACTAGCATTGTGAGAAAAAAGTCCTTAAACTCAGTCAGTAGTGATACTAATGATACTAATTCTGCCTAGTGACCTCAGTAAACATATCGACTGCAACTGAAAATAAAAAGTAACACGAAGGAATTACAGGTACTATTTTAGACTAGGGACTACTTTATGACAAAGAACCGCTGTAAGCCTCCACTGAACGGCGCAAGGACATGACGCAGCGGACCCAAAGACACCTACGTCTATAAATACATATCTGCATGTTGTTTGCAAACCTCACAGATGAAGAAAAATAACACAAAGTCAGGAGCTGCACAGAGATTAACTTCAAAAAACGTTACCAGGTTTAGCCTATAGACAGTATTTGTATTTACAGATTTTAAATGAGTTTCTTTGTCTAAGATAAAACCTAATAAATGATCATAAATTACAAACAATTATAAATACAACAAAATAGAAAAATGCACCTGCAAAAACCTGAGCTGGTTGTCGTCTGACCAGTTAGTCCGTTTAGGCTGAATTTGGCTTCAGAGGCTGTCAGAAAGTGAATGACAGCCAACCACAAGTTAGACATTAGCTTTGTTTTGGTTGTTTATTTCCTGTGTTTTTCTACAGTCTGGTGACATGACATCCTCCAAAGCGGTCTATAAACACCTTGACTGAGACCCAGTACAGTACGCATGTCTGCTTTTATCTTGTCTTGGGAACTGATTAAAGCTCTCTGCTGGGTGGGGGCTTTTATCAGCTGCTTTATGCCTCCAACTGGTTCTATATGAGGATGTCTCTAGTCTGTGCTCTGATGCTGACCTACAGCCGTGTCATTAGAAAGAGGTGAGGAAATGTGGAGGTCCTGCTTGTCGAGCTGCCTGAAGATATTTAGCAAGTAAACCAGGCTCTTTCCTCCTTTCTTTCCTCCCTTGTTGCACTTTATTTTCCACTCGTGGCTGCCACATTACATGTTGTCTCAGATCATGCTGGATAGCCTTTGTTAATATGGGTCAGCAGTATTTTAGCGCTGTCAGCTGGGCAGAATGCAGCCAACTTGGGAGGAGAGGAGCTAAAAAACAAGGAGCATCAAAGAGAAAAGCAATCTCCATATCATTAAACTAAAAGCACAAATGCCTTCAGCGGGCTGCAGACGCCTCCCTGTGATTTAAATGTTTCAAACGTACATCGAGCTAGACAATGGCATATGACAACTGAGTAACAGCCATTATAAATGTGCTTGATGCAGTGCCACCACCAGCACAGACAAATAAACATCACAGGAACCATCTGTGCTGACTTAACCTGAACTCAGACGCAGGTCAACAGACTCAGGAGTTTAAATATAAAATGTTTTGTGCAAAAAACAATAAATTCTTTTTATAAATCACCACAGTATGATGCTATAGACACCAGTGACTCAGCCTGCATCGTAGTTTATGTATCAGTGAAATGTGGGGAAGAGCGCTCGGAGGGAACGAGCTACACTTGACACATTTAGCCATCCTGTGTGTGTGTGTGTGCGTGCATGCGTGCGTGCGTGCGTGCGTGTGTGCGTGTGTGTGTGTGTGTGTGTGTGTGTGACGTGCTGATGGGGTGTGCACTGATTATTGAGAGGCGTCCCCCTGCAGTTTGCTGTTTTACATAATGAAGCCCAATTTGAAGAAGTTGTTCCTGAAACTTAAGACAGCCTAGTTCTCAGCGTGCTCTGGTTTGATTTTTAGTTTAGTATTTTAGTTTGAACCAAACATTTATGATTATTTTGCCCTTTTTCGATGTCTGAGCTCCACTTTTCTGCGTGACCTGAGACGAGAGCGTACATCCTTCAGTGTCACCAGGTAAATAAACAGGATCTTTTGAACCAGCGCTGCGTTTGAAGGCTACTGTAAATCTTTTGAAACTCTGACTTCATTCAGGCAGTAATCTCATTGGATGTGCTGTCAAAAGAAAGAGCCAATAAGGGTTAGAATGAGTGTCAAAACGCTGACAGTGAGTAACGCTGGCACTAATTGGTTCTGCCACTCCTCGCGTGTAAATGTTCTGTGACTCTGGCTGCACATGAATGGGCTCTGCATGGCGTCACGGTTCTTGTTAAGCTTTAGCTTTTTTACCGGTCATGACACGATCACTGTGGTGAATAAATTACAGGCGTTTTTACGAGTTTCTCTTGGTTGACTTGAAGGTTTTGTGCCTCCTCTGGCTGAATAACAGACCCTAACATTATCTGTCTGGTCTGGACCTTTGTTTTGGTCCTAGCTGGAAGTCAGTTGATGTATTCATCTTTTTTGTGTGTTGATAGATGTCGTGTTGATCCCTTGTGAGAGGATGGCTCAGATTGCAGCAGGATATGAAGAGACAGATTGCTTGCACTTTGATCAGGCTCTTTTTTTTCTATCGTAGCAACAGAGCTAATCTTTATGTCTGATGTTTCTCCCGTGTAATAAACCTATTTAATTTGACATACTCTTTTATTTTTGCAACAGTGGCACTTTGTTTGGTAAATCTACTTTAAGCTGCGCGTCCTGTAAGGTCTGAGAGGATTTGTATTTCACATTAACACAGAGCGTATTGACCGTCTGTGTCTCTGCTGTTTATCAGAGCCGTTTCAAATCAAAAGACTGATGCTGGGCGTTTGTAGAACTAGTGGTGTTGCTGTTAATGAGCTGGTTCTCCCAGCAGCTTCAACACACAACCTCACTGGAAAGGTCAACACGTCGGCTTGTTTACATTCACACCAAAACATCTGATTTCACTGAGGTTTTTATGTTTATTTTCTATGAAATACAGCTAGGAGGTAAAGCCTGTTGGTTAGGGTTAGTTAAAGCTATGGTAGAAAAGTTTGGATAGGGTTAGGGTTGGTGAATGTCTTGATTTTTTCACCATTAATGCTTCTTTAAAGCATAAAAGTGTGTTAGTTTAAGTAGTGTTGACTCCTTAATGGACAGCGTGTAGCTCAGTTAGAGTGGCTCCAGCTCCAGCTGGGTTACATTGTCGTGTCCTTGGAGACACTTCACCCACCTTGTCTACTGGTGGTGGTCAGAGGGACCTGGTGGTGTCGGTGCATGACGTCCCCGTCTCTGTCAGTGTGTCCCAGGACAGCTGAGACTACAATGTAGTTTATCACCACCATGCAGTGTGTGAGTGTGTGAATGACTGTTGTGTTGTACAGCGCTTTGGGAAGTGAACTCTGCAGCGCTCTATAAATACAGGCCATTTGTGTCTTTGTGGTTTGATGAATTTGGTTTAGGAGGGTTCTAGTCATCTGTGCTGGTTCTTGATTGAGATTAGAAATTGATACGGATGGATGATACCATAGCTACACAAAATAACAGCCAAGTAACGCATCGCCACCTCATTATTTCCATTTGTTTGTATATTCAGTCCACTATCTTGCTCATTGCCTTACCCAGCCGATAACATAAATGTAGTCTTTTGGAACTGCCCTGAACCTCCTCCTGAATGATGATGCTCCTCGTTAAATCTCTAAAGAATCAGAATCAGATTTATTCGCTAAGTGTGAGGAACACACAAGGAATTTGTTTCCGGTTGTTGGTAGCTCTCAGGAACAATCATTACAGACATTGCACACTTAGGCAGACAAACATGGCAGTCATCACAAACATTAGAACAAACAAAAATAAAACATACACGGCAGACATATTAAAAGGAGGATCTGAAGGCAGAGATCTAAACATCACAGCAGGGCAGTCAGCTATTCAGAATGGTGATGGCATGAGGAAAGAAACTGTTCTTATGGCGAAAGCTGGACGAAACTCACTTTTAACCAATGGATCTGCTGTTTGTTGTTTTCGGTCTGTCCATTTCTTGCTCCGTTCTTCTCTCACTTGTGAGCCAGGTTTTCTCATCAGAAGCTGCAGAGTTAATGCTACCATTCGTTTGTATTTCATGTTCCAGCTGTGCAGAGCGTGTAGCGTCTGTAGCATAAAGCTGCCCTCAGAGCAGATATTGTCCCAATCAACGATGAATTCGGTTGAACTTTGACTGCGGTGCGCTGTGACGTACACTCGTTCAAACAACATTCACATCAAACTGCCTCCTGCCAAACCAAAAGTCGCCCATCAGCTGAGAAATGGAGAACCTCATCAGCCTGAACTCTTCACACAATGCTGCTCTATGCAAAATAAAACCCATCTTTCTCTTCTCACCAAAAGATATTCACTGTTTGTAGAGAACTTCACCCACTTTGGACTGAACTTCCTGGCAATCTGTTTTTGAATCCACGGCTCACTGGAGAAGGGTTTAGTGTGCAAGTCACTCAGAGACTTCTCCCCAATCTGGAAGAATCATTCCACCTTTTATTGACTGAAAACCATGAACTCAGATTTGGAGGAGTTCACTTTAAGAGTCATTACTCTGCACATCATCTGCAAGAACCATCCCCTAAAACAGGGGTCACTAACAGGCGGACCGCGGTCCGGATCCAGACCCAGAGCCGGCTCTGTCTGGACCCAGCAAATCCAGACCCGGTCCCTGGTCCTTAAGGAGCAGGCGTGTCCGAGGAGACACGCGAGCGCTAATGAGCAGGTTCGTCGCTCACTCGGAACCCGCGGACCTTGCCCTCCCCCTGCCATGGTTCGGAGCTCAGTCCCGGACCGGAGTCCTGGAGGCGAAGCCGAGCGCCAAGCGAGTGGCGCACCGCGGCAACTCCTTAGTTCGCTAAGCTCCCCCTACACCACGGTCGGGCAGCCCCTCCCGCAGCTTCAGAAAGAGATCTACTTCTGCAGAAAGGCGCCACGCACACTAGTGATGCGCGGGTCAGGGTCCTATACATTTGAAAACTTCTGACCCGCTCCAAACCGCTCCGCATGGCTGCGTCTATTTTTAGAACCCGCCCCGATCCGTCTCATTAAAAACACGTTATAATGACTGAAAGCCTTTTATTGAATCTGACGTCTCTAAAATAAAGGTTTTTAACCTTCTCTAAAACGTGCTTATGCAAAGTTTGCAGAGTACATCATTTCTCCGTTTTCTTTTATAAATCCTAAAGTTTGCGGAGAAAGTGACTCCCTTTGCGACCCGTTTTTTTGTTTTGTTTTATAAGTTTTATATCAAATATAACAAATTATAAACATATTTATTTTATAAGTTTTATAAATGAGGCCACAGCGGTCGCAGAGAGAGAACCGGACGTCTCTCAGCATCATTACACCTGCAGACGCTCTCACACGCACGCACAGACACACACAATAACGGATAATTTAGCTGGAGGGATGTATTTTTTGGCTGATCTGGGAGCGCCCAACACCCTCACCCGCTGCAGAATTCTTGAAATTGGTTAAAGAAAGAGCTGGCACACTCATGCACCGGGTGCTGGAGAGGTGAAGAAAGGAGGAGAGGAGGAGAAGCTCAGAGCAGGTAGACGAGCAACGATCCAGGCCATTGTCAGTAATCAGTTCATTCTGGTCAAAAACTGGACCAGAGTGTCAAAATAATGTCGACTTTTCTGCATCTGAACAGCAGGAGAAAAAACAAACCATTTTTCTCAAAAATTAACTTCAACCACAAACTAATTAATGGGGATCTTGTGCTCAGAGAATATATGTTTAAGTATTTAAATATAAATAATTATCTATCCATCCATCTATCTCCAAATAATTATTTATATATAAAAATACACACACACACACACACACACACACACACACACACACACACACACACACACACACATATATATATATGTGTGTGTGTGTGTGTGTGTGTGTGTGTGTAAGCAGGTTAAGGTGGCGCTGCCCCCGGACCGAGGACCAGGTCGCGAATGCTGATCTGGACCTTTGGCATATTTAGTTGAATACCCCTGCCCTAAAATAATAATAATAAAAAACAAAGATGAAAACCCTGAGATTCTCAAACTAGACACCCTCCAGTCCTCTCCTGCACCTGGAGTCAGTCAGGGACTACATCTTGATCACATGGGCAACAAATCAACCACAGCAGCTCAACATGTTGCAAAATTCTCTGGGATACACACTTCTCCAGTTCTATGAAACATGTGGACTGGACAATCAAACTCCCATGACCCCCTTCAGCAGTTGAAGCTCCTGTGGAGGCTGAACAGCGTGATCCCCTGGTAGCTGGAACAAACTCTGTGGTGCCTCATTGTAAAACTCCTACTCGCCGACCCAGACACCACATCAATACGTATCTATCAACATTTATAGCTATTTGTTCAGGTATGGGTCAAAAACAGGAATGCTCCTGTGATCTACCAGGCATGTTGTCGTAAAACTGAAAACATTCAGTCCTGTATCTGATATGCAGTGTTACTTCAATAAAATTAAGTTTAGGGTGGATTTTTAAAAGTCTGATGTACTATAGCACAAATCTATCCTACTCATAAGCAACATCTACCTCTTTAACAGGATTAGTTTGTTCCTCAAAATCCTGCAGAATTGAATCCTGTTCATGTCTTCTGCCCTCCTGTGGAGGATCCAAGTACTGCAGGTGGTAACTCCTTTATTGTCATTGCAAAAACATTATTATTTCTTTATATCATTGTGGCATTACTGTATAATTACATAATGACATATAGAAACAACTGCATCATTATTATACTGAAAATTTAGAAAGTAGAGTTTTCTGATTCTTTTAACAGTTTTTTTCACGTCCAATTTAAATAACATTTAAAATCTGTAAAGTTTCATCTCACAGATGTAAATACAGCTGATGTCACTAATTAAGCAGGCCTGCTGTAGTGAACCAGATTGTTTGTTAGAGCCACGAGTCATTCACTGCTGCACAGAATCAACTCTCAGCGTGCACAGCATCAAGCTAGCCCACAGGCATATGCAAATAAGAAAAGCTACAAGTAAAGAAGATTTATTTAAACCAATCAGAATAAGTGTCCTCACAGAGTGACAGTCACTCAGTTTATTGTAGGTTTTGGACTTTGAAGTATCCCATAATTTTTTTATACCGCAGTGTTTTCTACCTCCTACTGATAAACATTGAGTAAAACCACAGTCGCACCGCGGTGGCCTCTGGCACACACACACACACACACACACACACACACACACACACACACACACACACACACACACACACACACACACACACACACACACACACACACACACACACACACACACACACCGTCTACAGCAGAAAGTTAGAAAGTGAAAAATAAACTTCTGTGTGAACTGAGAGAAGATTATAATCCAAAAGTAGAAAAAATGTTGAGTTACTCTAGAAGACTTTAAATGTAGGTTAACTAACATGAAGCTTAAAAACACAGCAGATAAATGTGTTTCTAATCAAATGGATCTGGTTCGTGATGGTGAAAAACATCTAGCTTCACTGATTCAATGTCTGTACACACGCACGCACGCACACACACACACACACAGGACAGGAATCAATATGGCCCCTCGAGGGATGCTGGCTTTCCTCTTCACTTCCCTCTAAATGCTTTTTTTGACATTTTCCTCTTTTTAAGATTACCTGCATCAGGACTTCCATTTTCTACCTCATTCGGGATGTTTTATCGACTAAAAGCATCTGTTTGCTCAGCTGGTTCCCTCGTCTCAGTTGCAGCCTGAAACACTGAGCAGAAGCATGCAGATGTTTGAGCCTGATGTGCTCGCTCTGTCGCCTCATCCTGAGAAACAACCGACACCCCAGGAGGCGTTTGTATTCCAGATGCCATGTGCAGCATTCCCTGAGGAGTTGTTTCCAGCAGAGGGTTTTCTGAGCACACAGAGGGAAATGAATGACGAGTTGAGTGAACGCAGCAGGAACACAAAGCAGCCACAGGCCCCTTGTTGTGGTGAATTATTGAATTGTACAGATAGGAAGCCCCTGTTGATCATATGTATGTCTGGACATGTGAGGAGGCACAGGAGGAGCTGACGTAAACATGTTGAGCAGGTCTGCTGAGGACCGAGGGATTCAGATAAATGAGGAGCCAAAGGAAGGAAATCAGGTCAGCTGAGTCAGTGACCTCCTTTAAATCCCCCTTAGATTGATGCTTATTGGAGGTTTGGTGACCAGGTCTTTATCCTCTGTGCCGCATTGTCATTGCTTTTCGCTAAAATTCCCATGATGTCCCACATTTAAAGGTCTCTGTCTTTTCTCTTTTGAACTGCAGAACAGAAACTTTTCTGAGATTTATCTTGTTTCAGTGACAGGAAATATATTTATAGTAAAGGTTGTGTTTAAAGTCACTTAAACTGGGCATACTCACCAACATGACACTATAGTTGCTGCATATTTTAATAAAACTGGGAGAAATAGGAAAGTAACAACTCTATGTGCACATTTGAAATATTCCTAAGAAGGTAAAAATACACCTCATTGACTTTCACTTATCTGGTTTCATGTTGCAGGGCAGCATCCCCAACCTTGACATACACCTCCTCCAGCACACCCTGGGTCAGTTCGGGGGTCTCCATGGGACATGGGAGGAGGACATCCTCACCAGCTGTCCGAACCACCTCAGCAGGCTCCTCTCAATGTGGAGGAGCAGCGGCTCTACTCCGAGTCCCTCCCAGATGTCAGAGCTCCTCACCCTGTCTAAGGCTGCAGAGGAAACTCATTTTGGCCACTTGTACTTGTGATTTCAGTCTTTCGGTCATTACCCAAAGCTCATGGCCATAGGTGAGGACTGGGACGTAGATCAACCGGTAAATTGAGAGCCTTTCTTTCTGGTTCAGCTCCTTCTTCAACAGACTGGTTCAGCATCTGCAGTGATGCAGACACTGCCTGTTGAAGACATGTTGTCCAATCCTGGTTCCATCCACTAACCTGCCTACTTTAGATGTGTTTAGACATTCTGAGAATGTGACAGACAGACCGACATCAGATGGATAGATACAGTTTGGTAGCTTGCAGGTGTTGAAGGAACTCAGCCACCTCAAGAAATATAGACAGATGTGTCCCTTCTTGTCCAGCATCTCCATGTGAGCCGTCCAGTCCAGCTTGCTGCCCAGCTGTCCTCGGTGTGTCTGCAGACCACCTCATTTCCTTGGAACTGGTTTAGACCTCTTCTTCAGATATCCACAACCATCTCCTTGGTCTTGGTGATGTTCTGTGGCTGCACCTGTCAACAATGGATCTCTTGTTTGACAACCTCCTCTAATACATTCAACAATCAATATAATGGTTTCACATAAACAAACACTTTGTCCTGTAATTTGTTGGGCAACATTTTCTGTTTTATTTGACTTTTCTGACTCACATTTTTTATTTTATTGGAAAAACTATATATATATAAATGACATAAAGGACAAAACACACCCAGAGCCAGGGGCCGACCTTGAACATCGATCCAGCCTTTGGTGTCCTCAAAAAAATACAAAACACCAAATTAATCCTAAAGTGAGTGAAAACAAAGCTCTGTCTAAGCATTTAGGATGTCTGTAGCTAAAGCTTTAGGGACGTATTTTGCCAGGTTGGGAAACTCAGAGTTTGTGTTAGCAGAAGTATTAAGTAAACTCTTTTAATGCATAGTGGTACGATGGTCCCTCACTCTTTTGTGGTTCACCTTTTGCGGCCTTGCAGTTTTGCTGATTTTTTGTGCAATTTTGCATGTTTTTTTTTTTTACAGTTCATTGTGTTCTGAGTCCTGACCGTTGTCAGTCAATCTTCTCTGCGCGGCGCGGAGTGCAGCGCATCCTGACTCCTCTCTGGAGACCCGCAATGCACGCTGGACCACCCAAGAGCCACTGGGTGAGATGCACCCTTATCACGCTCCCTTATGAGAGCTTCTTTGTCTGCAGTGCAGTGGGAGGTGAAAAACACAGACCAGCTCTCAGCTCACAGATTTTCAGAAGGGGAGCATGGTGCTGCACCACAGCACGTACATCAGACGTGATCAACACATCAATTAAATTATTCATTCTGACGTTCTGGCAGTGGCAGATCTATAGAAATATTTATGGGGTGGCAAAAGAGGGGCAAGAATTTTTCTGGGGTGGCACCATATGCTAGCTGAGGTGGCAGCAGGGGTGGCAACCTTGTGCCACCCCAGTAGATCTGCCCCTGTGGTCTGGTAGTGTTTACAGTTTTTCTTAATTGCTTACACACATTTTCTGAAATCATGCCTCATGTTCTCAGAACTCTACACACAAATCCAAAAGAACACATACAGTTGGCAAAATCCCTCAATGGTCCTGCAAAACTAAACTTCACATTCAAAACAATGTGATTTCTCCTCAAAATGTGTTTTTGTTGTCAAAAGTCACACACAAACGGTCAAATAGACATTTATAAGAACCAGTTGAACACTGATGGTCTCAGTGTAAAACACTATGATCATCATAGTGTGATGAATGAAAAACACTTCACCATTCATCATGACTTCAGCCTTTTTTGGTTCAGTGTTATACTTCCTACAGACAGGGCCACCTTAACTAGCCGATAGGCCCCGGGGCTGAGAGGCTCAGTAGGCCCCCCACGGCCCGAAAACTTCCTCTTACTGCACTCTGCCTTATAAACAATGTCAATACATATACTACACATGCTTAAAAACATATATATATATATATATATATATATATATATATATATATATATATATATGCATATAATGCCGGGCGGCATTAGCTCAGTTGGGAGAGTGGCCGGTCTGGTAACCGGAGGGCCACCGGCTCGATCCCCAGCTCTGGCTGGGTTAGATTGTCGTTGTGTCCTTGGGCAAGACACTTCACCCAACTTGCCTGTGTGAATGTGAGTGTGACTGTGTGTGAATGTTGGTGGTGGTCAGAAGGGCCGATGGCACAGAATGGCAGCCTCGCTTCTGTCAGTCTGCCCCAGGGCAGCTGTAACCACAGACGTCTGTCGTAGATTACCACCACCGGTGAGAATGACTGTGTGAATGAATGATGCAACTCTGTAAAGCGTCTTTGAGTGACCTAGAAAAGCGCTATATAAAACTGATGCATATATATATATATATATATACATACACACATGTGTATGTGTATATGTGTGTGTGTGTGTGTATATGTATATGTGACCCTCAGAACCTCTCTCTCTCTCACTCGCGTTTTGACATGGTTCTGGTCCAACCTTTGCCCAGAAAGATCGTATTGTTACAGTGACGATGCCCCCACCCCAGCAGAAGGAATCATTATTATAAATATCTTCTACCTTCTCTGCTGCTCCAAGTACTCAGAGCACCCGTCTTCTCCTCCTCCTCCCTGGCAGCGGTTCCCTGCTGAGCGGCCGACAGGAGCTTGCTTCATCTCTGCGGCTCTGCCCGGTGCGTGCGTGAACGAACTCTGTCCAACTTTGTATTGGCTGATTAAACAATTCTGTAAGCTTAGGTATGTTCTGTAATGTCTCATGGAGCAAATATCGTTTCTGAGCATCGCTCTAAAATTTCTTTCCTGACATTTTTTCAAGTTTCTTTACGTCTTGAGGAACACGCCCCAAAATCATCTGAATTGTTTGACTGGTGAGCTCATGGTCCAATGGGCATTTACGGATCACATGGGGGACGTAGGTCACTTGTAATTCGGACCAATCAGCAGCCTTAAATGAGCTGATTGACAGAAAACCTGACAAATTGTAAAACAATGGGTTTTTTCTTTTTGTTTCACCTGAAATGATAGGCCCCTAGATATTGTAGGCCCCTGGCCACTGCCCCGGTTTGCCCGTGCATTAAGGCGGCCTTGCCTACATATATATATATAGTATATACTGTCTGTAGGAAGTGTAATACACTATAACATTTACAGTCATTTTATTTTTCCCGCAAAAACACTGTACACAATGTTTATCCCATTCCCAACCAACACATTTCAATCACTTATTCTTGAGAGTTGGGACAAAACAAGTTTTAAAATCTTTTTTTTTTAATGTACACTATATTTATTTTAATTATTTGTTTGTGTAGAGTAAAGTCTAAGGTATATAAATATGTAAAGGTGCAGGTTCTAAATAAAAACATATTTTTATCAAATTCACTTTTTTTGTGTTAGAACCCAATTTGTGTCAACTTCATCAGACACACTCATAAGAATGGGTTTTAAATTCTTGCAGTCCAACAAGAATCTAAAGCTCTAAACTATATTGTAATAGGGTTTAGTTACACTTGTATGTAATAACATTCAAGATATACATTTCAATTGTAATTTTATACTCTTGAGAAAACTTGGATCTCTAAAAATCCCCATTTAAAACTCTGCCTTTGATTTTAATATACTAAAAATCAATTCCTTAAATAAATTACACTTAAGAGGCAGTAGGTTAGATGTGCCTTTATTACAAAAAGACCAGAAACTGAAATAAAAACAAACATTTCCTTTAAAAAATAAAAAAAAACATACATCTGAAAGTGTGGGCCAAGAACTGACGGTGTTGACCAAGAACTGACGGTGTTGACAAAAATGAGTGTGAACTACTATTTAACAAACAAAAATGTTTTTACTTTAAAGGAGTTACCAAGAAACTAACTGCATATTTCATATTTTGATAATTTTACAAATATAATATGAATTGAATACAACATTCTCAACAATTATCCAAATTAAAATGATGGAAAACATAGGTCCTTCTGTTCTTGCATTCTTTTCTCCATCTTTGCCTTGCTTGCCACCCTGCGGAGAAAACTCATTTCGGCCGCTTGTACCCGCGATCTTGTTCTTTTGGTCATTACCCAGAGCTCATGACCATAGGCGAGGATTGGGAGGTAAATCAAGAGTCTTGCTTTCTGGCTCAGCTCCCTCTTCACCATGGTGAGATACTGGAGCCACAGCTGCCAGTATCTTACTGTTATCAATATCTTACTGTTATTTTACAGTACAGATTCTGTAAACTGTTTTAACAGCACCTTACTGTAAAATAAATATACAGTAACGTACTGTTGTCTGTTCCAGCCAGAATGTTATTTTATATTGAGTTTAAATACCATATGTACTTTATAAGTAAATTTCTGCAACAAATTCAGTGAAACTCTTACAACATCTAATGAGGCGTCATAGCTCAGTTGGTAGAGTGGCAACCGGAGGGTCGCTGGATCGATCCCCAGCTCCAGCTGGGTTAGATTGTCGTTGTGTCCTTGAGCAAGACACTTCACCCACCTTGCCTACTGGTGGTGGTCAGAGGGACTTGGAGGGCGCCGGTGCATGGCACCCCCGCCTCTGTCAGTGTGCCCGAGGGCAGCTGTGACTACAACGTAGTTTATCACCACCAGAGTGTGAATGTGAGTGTGAATGGGTGAATGACTGTTGTGTTGTACAGCACTTTGGGGAGTGCTCAGCACTCTAGAAAGCGCTCTATAAATACAGGCCATTTACCAAAACGGTAAAGATGTTTTCTGGGACAGGGTGTACCACAAGAAAAAACTATAACTCACAAAAAAGTAAAAATTGGTGCAGTTTTCAAAAAGTGTAAGCCTTAAGAAACAACATAAAAAGGATGAAACAAGTAAAATAGGACAGAATATTTATTTAAAGGCACCATTTAGCAATAAAATACATGCAGTTGAATTCTTTAAAATCAAAATCAAAACACAAATTTCCATGCCACAGAACACCATAAATAAATGTCCTTTGAACTAGAAATGTCATGAAACCCGCTCCTGCTCTCTGCCCCTCCCTCACCTGCTAATCATCATCATTGTTTCCACCTGTCCCTCTGACTATTTTAACCACAGTTCTGCAGCTCCTCAGTGCGAGATCGTCTGTTGTAGTTTACCCTCACAGCCTTCAAGCCTTCTTAGTTCTGTTCCTTGTTCCTGTTCATGACCACAGTCTTCCGTCCCCTGACTACTGCCTCTAGCCTGCTCCCTGTCGGACCTCGTTTGGATATTTTTGGATTTGACCTACCTTCCGTTACTGACTACCTTCTCTGCCTGCTCCCTCTGGATTCTGCCTGCTCGTCTCCGACCCGGACCGCCTCTGACCATCCCTCTACTGAATCACGGACTTCCCCTGCCCGCTGTGGTGAGACCCACTCTCCCAACGTTTGTACTCACCTCCTTGTCCCGTTTTCTCCCCCTTCAGCCGGACTGACTCCCTGTGGATTCCACTCCTCCTCGTTTTCCCTTCTGGACGAACTCACTGGACTCACAGCTGTATTCCACCTCCCCTTTCCCTTTTACTCAAATAAAAGACTCTTATTGTTTTACATCCTGTTGTCTGGGTCTCGTTCTGGGTCTGACTCGCCATAGTCATTACAGAACAATCTCGCCCCAACATGGACCCGAGAACTGAGACTACACCAGACCGAGAGTGGTACAAGAAGGTCGAGACCGCCATCAACAAGTTGGAAGGCAACGTCCTGGGTCTGTCCCTCAAGGTGCAAACTCTCACCACGGCTGTTAGCGCTCCTGCTGCTAGCGCTTCCTCTGCTAGCGCCTCCGGCTCTCCTGACCCTCCGATCACCCCGTCACGTCCGGTTGCACCGTCGCCTAGCAACGAACCCAAGCTCCCGCCTCCAGAACGTTTTACTGGCGACCCTAAGGAGTGTAGGTCTTTCCTCGTCCAGTGCTCCCTTCATTTCGAGCTCCAGCCATCCTCCTACCCCTCCGAACGATCCAAGGTGGCTTACGTCATCTCCCTCCTCTCAGGTAAAGCCAAGCTGTGGGGAACTGCTGAATGGGAGAATAACTCCGCCTCCTGCAACTCCTTTTCTGCTTTTTCTGAAGCACTCACCAGGGTTTTTGATCCTGTCCGCCCTGGGAGGGAGGCTGCCAGAGGTTTATTCAGCATCCGGCAGGGTTCAAGACCCGTGGCTGATTACGTCATTGACTTTCATGCGCTCATGGCAAACTGCAAGTGGGACTCCGAGGCCCTTTTTGATGCTTTTTACCAGGGTTTATCCGAGGAGATCAAAGATGAGATCGCCACCCGGGACCCCCCTGTGACCCTCAGAGAACTGGAACAGCTGGCGTCACGAGTGGATCAACGGCTTCGGGAGAGGAGAAGGGAGAGGACCAGAGACGTACAGGTCAGACCGGTTACTCGCTATCTACCCAGATCTCCTCCCACTCCTGCCTCACAACCTGAGTCTCCACGCCCCCCTCCTGAGGAGCCTATGCAAATCGGACGCACCCGATTGTCCCCGGAGGAGAGGGAGAGGAGGACCCGCCTAGGACTCTGCTTCTACTGTGGTGGGAGAGATCACAGAGCTGTTCTGTGCCCGTTAAAAGCCAAGGCTCAGTAAAGGTAAGGGGAACTTTACTGAGCCCTATGTCTAAAGTTAAGAGATGTCCCCAGACTGTTTTAAGAGCTGTTTTCCCTCAGTCCCCTGTTTCCTGTGATTACCCAGTGTTCATCGACTCCGGAGCCGACACTGAATTCATGGACTCCAAGTTGGCTGCTGCTCTTAAACTGGACTCCACACCCCTCTCACAACCTAAGGAGGTTTTCGCTATTGATGGACGCAGGATTTACAGCATCACTCATTGCACTGTTCCCGTTACCATGATACTGGCTGGTAACCACCGTGAAACCATCTCCTTCCTGCTCATTGAAACCCCGGATCTACCCATCATTTTGGGCAACACCTGGCTCAAGAGACACAACCCCGTCATCGATTGGACCACGGAGGAGGTACGCACCTGGAGCCCCTCCTATTCGGCTTCCTGTCTCATGGGGGCCTGGTCCAGCACTAAGACTGTGAGTGATGGGATTTCTGTTAACCTTGAGTCGTCGGGCATACCCCCTGTTTACCACGACCTCAAGGAAGTTTTTAACAAGTCTAGGGCGTCTAAGTTACCCCCCCATAGACCTTTTGACTGTACTGTAGACCTAGCCCCTGGCACCACTCCCCGTAGAGGAGGACTTTATTCCCTGTCTGCCCCTGAACGGGAGGCCATGGACAAGTACATCACCGAATCCCTCCAGGCGGGTCTCATACGCAAGTCTACCTCACCCGCCGGTGCGGGTTTTTTCTTCGTCGGCAAGAAGGATGGTTCCCTACGCCCGTGTATCGACTACCGGGGTTTAAACAGGAAAACCATCAAGAACCGTTACCCTCTGCCGTTAATGTCCTCTGCTTTTGACCTCCTTCAGGGCTGCCGTATCTTCACGAAGTTGGATCTCCGCAACGCCTATCATCTGGTTCGCATCAGGGAGGGAGACGAGTGGAAAACGGCCTTCAACACTCCTTCAGGTCATTATGAATATCTGGTCATGCCTTTTGGTCTCACTAATGCCCCAGCCGTTTTCCAGGATCTCGTTGATGACGTTTTGAGGGACATGAAGGACAAATTCGTGTTCGCTTACCTGGATGATATCCTCATTTTTTCTAAAGATCTCCAGTCTCACGTCTCCCATGTCCGTCAGGTACTACTTCGCCTCCTCCAGAACCAACTTTACGTCAAAGCAGAGAAATGCGCTTTTCACCAGACGTCCATCTCCTTTCTTGGATTGAACATCTCCCCTGGGAGAACGGAGATGGATCCCCTTAAGGTTTCCGCAGTCACCACCTGGCCTGTCCCTGCCTGTGTTAAGGACGTACAGCGTTTTTTAGGATTTGCTAACTTCTATCATTTTATTCGTGACTTCAGTGCTGTGGCTGCCCCCCTCCATCGCCTTACGTCTTCCAAGACCAAGTTCTCCTGGACTCCTGAGGCACAGACCGCCTTCGACTTCCTTAAGTCGTCCTTTGCCTCGTCCCCCATCCTTCGGTCCCCTGATGCCTCCTTGCCTTTTGTGGTCGAGGTAGATGCCTCCGAGTCCGGAGTGGGCGCTGTTCTGTCCCAGCGCTCTGCCACTGATTCAGAGCTCCATCCGTGTGCTTTCTTCTCCCACAGACTTACGCCTTCTGAGAGGAACTATGCAGTAGGGGACCGGGAGCTGCTCGCCGTCAAGAAAGCTTTGGAGGAGTGGCGTCACTGGTTGGAGGGCTCCAAACACCCTTTTCAGGTCTGGACGGACCACAAGAACCTGGAGTACCTCAAGACTGCCAAGAGACTTAATCCTCGTCAAGCCAGGTGGGCCCTGTTCTTTGATCGTTTTAACTTCTCCCTGTCATACCGTCCAGGCTCAAAGAATTCTAAACCCGACGCTCTGTCCAGAGTTTTTGAGTCCAGCTCCAAGACCGCTACCTCGCCTGTCCCAGCCTACATACTGCCCTCCTCAGTATGATTAGCTGTTACCCGGATCAGCCTGGAGCGCCTAGTCGCTCATAGTCATGCAGCTAACCCACCACCAGTTCAATGTCCTGCTGACCGTCTGTTTGTGCCAGAGACCCTGATCTCCAAGGTACTGGTTTTCTGTCATGACTCTAAGCTCTACTGCCACCCAGGCATCACCAAGACCACTGCTGTCGTCCAGTCTCGCTTCTGGTGGCCTACCCTACGCAAAGACACCCGTGAGTACGTTCTGGCCTGTACTGTCTGTGCAAAATCTAAGACCTCTCGTCGTCCTCCTGCTGGTCTCCTCTTGCCCCTGTCCATCCCTAGGCGGCCTTGGTCCCATATCTCCATGGACTTCGTCACAGGACTTCCTGTCTCTGCGGGTAAGCGTGTCCTGCTTACTATCGTGGATCGTTTTTCCAAGATGACGCACCTGGTCCCGCTGTCCAAGCTGCCCTCTGCCGCTGAGCTGGCTGACATCATGGCCCGAGAGGTGTTCCGCCTTCATGGGGTACCCCGTGACATTGTATCTGACCGTGGCCCTCAGTTCGTCTCCCGCTTCTGGGGTGAGTTCTGCTCTCTGTTGGGTATCGACATCAGCCTATCCTCAGGGTTCCACCCCCAATCAGACGGGCAGACCGAGCGGATGAACCAGGAGGTTGAGACTATGCTCTGTGCCTTGAGGACCCCACGGAATGGACGGCCAACCTCCCCTGGGTGGAGCATGCCCTTAACAGCCTCCCCTCCAGCGCCACAGGTCTGTCACCGTTCCATGTCGTTTATGGTTTCCAGCCGCCTGTGTTCTCTGTTCAGGAAAGGACTGCCTCTGTCCCTGCCGCTCACGTGGCTGCTCGCCGCTGTCTCAGGGTGTGGAGAAGGGCCAGGGCTGCCCTCTGCAAGACCTCTGCAGTGTATACCCGTTCTGCCAACCGTCGTCGCTCTCAGGCCCCTAGATACCTCCCGGGACAGAGGGTCTGGCTCTCGGCTAAGGACCTGCCTCTCAGGGTGATGTGTCGTAAGTTGGCTCCCCGGTTTGTGGGGCCTTTCCCTGTTGCCAAGCTGATTAACCCTGTGGCTGTCCGTCTTCGTTTGCCCCGTGCTATGAGGGTCCACCCTACATTCCATGTGTCCCGGCTTAAGCCTGTCGCCTCCTCACGCTTCAGTCGTCCTGCGGCTGCCCCTCCGCCGCCCCTCCGCCGCCCCGCCTCGTCGACGGTGGTCCTGTCTTCACTGTTCGTCGTCTCCTCCGGTCCAGGCGCTGGGGCCGTGGGGTTCAGTACCTGGTGGACTGGGCTGGTTACGGTCCTGAGGAACGGTCCTGGGTGCCCTCCCGTCACATCCTGGATCGGGACCTCATCCGGGATTTTCGTCGTCGCCATCCTGACCAGCCTTGAGGGGCGTCCTGTGCTGCCCCCTTGTGGCGGGGGTACTGTCATGAAACCCGCTCCTGCTCTCTGCCCCTCCCTCACCTGCTAATCATCATCATTGTTTCCACCTGTCCCTCTGACTATTTTAACCACAGTTCTGCAGCTCCTCAGTGCGAGATCGTCTGTTGTAGTTTACCCTCACAGCTTTCAAGCCTTCTTAGTTCTGTTCCTTGTTCCTGTTCATGACCACAGTCTTCCGTCCCCTGACTACTGCCTCTAGCCTGCTCCCTGTCGGACCTCGTTTGGATATTTTTGGATTTGACCTACCTTCCGTTACTGACTACCGTCTCTGCCTGCTCCCTCTGGATTCTGCCTGCTCGTCTCCGACCCGGACCGCCTCTGACCATCCCTCTACTGGATCACGGACTTCCCCTGCCCGCTGTGGTGAGACCCACTCTCCCAACGTTTGTACTCACCTCCTTGTCCCGTTTTCTCCCCCTTCAGCCGGACTGACTCCCTGTGGATTCCACTCCTCCTCGTTTTCCCTTCTGGACGAACTCACCGAACTCACAGCTGTATTCCAACTCCTCTTTCCCTTTTACTCAAATAAAAGACTCTTATTGTTTTACATCCTGTTGTCTGGGTCTCGTTCTGGGTCTGACTCGCCATAGTCATTACAAGAAAATAGCCATGGCTGCAATTACAATGATATAAAAGGCAAAGAATTACATGTTGTAGTCTTTTACATTATCTTTCTACAAATCTAAGATCCCCAAAAACCTTTTCAAAGAAAATACAAATGCTTTGTTGAATTATTGGGGAAAAATAAGCCCCCAAAATAACATTTAAACATGACTGCATGCTTGAACATGAAACTGTCCTGAACAGAGCTTTAAATAGTCAAAAACAAGAGATGTGAACAGGAGGGTCAATCACTGTTTTTGGTGTAGATGAGGGAGCCGTCCAGAATGGAGAAAGAATGGAGCGGAAAGTATAATTAGAATATGAGTCATTTATCTAGAAAAATGTACTTAAACAACAACAACTAACCTGTATGAAGTGCCACTCAAAGTCCATAAGAGTTTTTATCAGGGTAGAGACATGTGCATTCACTGTCTGCTGTTTCTTTTGGACGGCCTTCCCTGTCTTTTTGGACACCACCTTCCATGGCAGGATTTTGTGTCTCTTTCTGGGTTGATCCCAATGAAGCGCCTAAAAAAGAAGAACAAGTAATATCAGAAAATCTTACAGGATAAAAACAGTGTGTCACTGTCAAAGCAGCAAGTACCTGTAACATTAAAGAGGTTCTTTATCTACATCCTAAAATAATTCACATTATATCACTTTGTCCACATTTTGTTATGTTCCAGCCTCATTTCAAAATGGATTAAACTTGTTTTTTTTTTTAAAGGATTTCTACAAAAAACATCACAAAATGACAACAAAAGGTTGTGTTTTTGACAAATTTATTGAAAATAAAAATGACTTAGAAATCAAATGAACCCAAGTCTTCACAGCCTTTGCTCAGTACTTTGTTGATGCTTCTTTGGCAGCAACTAGAAAAAATAAACCGTCCGTTTGGACCAAACGATAGGATTGGCTAAAGTTTTTAGAGAACTTGTTAAGAGGCTTTAAAAAAACGTTAAAAGCTACATTGTTTACCTGGCTGCAGATATGAGCTATAGGCTAAACTATGACAAATAACATAACAGCAGTGTCTGGTGGTCTAAATATTGACTTTATACAAAACAAAACCACAATTTACATGCTCAAGAGTGATACACTTACCCTTAGAAGCTTTAACACCTGTCTCTTAT
>SSNR01000361.1:594797-623432 GCA_006937965.1 Callopanchax toddi | reverse complement strand
ACCCTAGCGAGGGTAAAGAGCTGGTCCACAGTTCCACGACAAGGACGAAAACCACATTGCTCCTCTTCAATCTGAGGTTCAACTATCGACCGGAACCTCTTCTCCAGTACCCTGGAGTAGACCTTTCCAGGGAGGCTGAGGAGTGTGATCCCCCTATAGTTGGAACACACCCTCTGGTCCCCCTTCTTAAAAATGGGAACCACCACCCCGGTTTGCCACTCCACAGGAACTGCCCCCGATGACCACGCAATGTTGCAGAGACGTGTCAGCCACGACAGACCTACAACATCCATTGCCTTGAGATACCCAGGTCGGATCTCATCCACCCCTGAGGCTCCGCCGCTGCGTAGTTGTTTGACTACCTCAGCGACTTCTGCCCCAGAGATTGGACAGTCCGTCCCCAGGTCTCCCAGCTCTGGTTCCTCCTCGGAATGCGCGTCGGTGGGATTGAGGAGCTCCTCAAAGTATTCCTTCCACCGTCCGACTATAGCCCCAGTTGACGTCAGCAGCTCCCCGTCCCCACTATAAACAGTGTGAGCGAGTTGCTGCCTTCCTCCCCTGAGGCGCCGGATGGTTTGCCAGAACCTCTTTGGAGCCGACCGATAGTCTTTTTCCATGGCCTCGCCAAACTCCTCCCACGCCCGAGATTTTGCCTCGGCAACTGCCACTGCTGCACTTCGCTTGGCCCGCCGGTACCTGTCTGCTGCCTCTGGAGACCCACAGACCAGCCACGCCCTGTAGGCCTCCTTCTTCAGCCTGACGGCTCCCCTAACCTCTGGTGTCCACCCGGTTTGTAAATGATCGTCAGTAACTTAAAACTGAATTGAATGATTTGATTTCATGTCAAACAGCTCTGTCAGTTCACCGTTCAGTTTCAGCTACGATTCCACTTCATGACTTAAATTCAGTTTTCTGGGTCACATCCAGGTCCACGAGAAAACTTAAGAGTTTGTTTAAAAATTGCCTTAGTAATTATTTTTTTAGCAGAACAAGGAAAATAATTCACAATAAAATCATTTTTACCATAATCTTTTGTGGCTCATACTTTCAGCTTGATGATTCTGACCCTCGTCTTTAAAGGTTTGGACACCCCCTGGGTTTACATCTTTTGAAGTTCATTTCTGCAGCTTATAGTCGTTTTTACAAATATTAGCATCTTCATGTTGAAATATGTTTTAAATTTCATTCTGGCAGATTTATTATGAGATTCCAGTCATTGAGCTCCAGAGCTGAAATCCTCTGCAAATAATTCTATAATTATATGTCAATAAACACGTAAAGGAACATGTACAAGTTAATAAAATAACATTAGCATGAACTGCTATGAATTATCTGAGAGTTAAAGAGTTTTAGAGTCCTACAGCTGTTTTAGCTGCAGAGGTAACTCTGAATAATCCTATTGATCATATAACGGCTGAACACATCATGTCATTTACCACTGGGGTCAGAGCAGAAAGCACTCCTGTCTTTTACGTAAGGTGTAAAACATTATGGTTGTGGGGAAACTAAAGCTCAAAGTAAACCTCTGAGTGCACTCAGGACCGGCCAGAGTCATTTCCTCTCTGAGCAGTAACAAAAACAGATTGATGGACCGTCTGTATCGACCTCTTCACTAGTTGTTTACAACCTCTGCTCAAAGGATGTCCAGCCGGAACTGCAGGAAATGAAACAGCTTTAAAGTCTCCTATGCATGTTCAATCACTGTATTTGATAACCTTGTAATATTTTTAAATATGATGTTTATTCATTGTGTGGTTAAAAATAGCATTTCTCTTTGATAATAAAAAGATCTCATTCAACAAGCAGTTCTCATTTTCGTTCCCAGATCACAGAACAATTCGTTCTCTTCATTTCCTTCAACTTCAAACGAGACATTTACTGAAACTCTGAAGAGAGACGTTCAAACAGTTTGGCTTTGCTCTAAACTGGAAGTTACAACAAAAGAAGAAATAAATGAGCGACAGTCAGGTTTATATCCAAAATCAACTAACTAGAGTTTAGTGTTTATTTCTAGAGATATAGATAGATATAGATAGATAGATAGATAGATAGATAGATAGATAGATAGATAGATAGATAGATAGATAGATAGATAGATAGATGATAGATAGATAGATAGATAGATAGATAGATGATAGATAGATAGATAGATAGATAGATAGATAGATAGATAGATAGATAGATAGATAGATAGATGATTAAAATAAAATGGATGTAATGAAATAGAGCAGCAATTATTACAACACATCTATATATAATAATAATAATAATAATTATTATTATTGTTATTATTATTATATGATGATAATATGAGTGCCTTAGTATATTATGAAAAGTATACAATGTGTTTACTCAGTGTAAGTATATATATACATACAAAAATACATACTCACATATACTTCTACACAAATCAGCAGTGGTCAATGATAGTTGAGAACTTATGCACAGGTTATTGCACGTCATGAAGTTATGAAGTATGATAAATGAGCTCCTATAATCCAATCCAATCCAATCCAACTTTATTTATATAGCACTTTAAACAACCAGTACAGGCCCAAAGTGCTGCACAATAAAACAAGATAAAAACAAAACAACAAAAAAGGTAAAAGACAAAAAAGGGACTAAAACACACATAATACATAAAAACAGCCGTATGATAAAATACAAAAGATAAAATCAAAAACTAAAACCAAGACACTAAAATCATCATCTAGCTATACGCCAAGGAGTATACGCCAATAATAACTACATTCTGACAATAGCATCAAATAAAAGCCAACTCTAGTCATGTGAAGGTATTCATCACACTCCCAGTGAAAACTACTCCAAAGTTTGTTTGTTTGATTACAGGTGATTCTTTAGTTTCAACCAAATCCTGTCACAAATTATTAAAAAAAGAAAAAAAGAAAGAATTCATGTCAATGTTTAAAAAGTCCCAAATATCTGGATATTATTTCTACATATTAATTTAACACCAGGCTTTTGTTCAGCACTCACCGTTCAGATTTCTCAGCAGGACTCCTAATCCACATCAATATCTGCATCTTAATTTGACACTCTTGCTGGGCTCTACCTGTTGACAAGCAAACACTTGCAAATGCCTGATAGGAGCTGGAGTGGTGCCATTGATTAACCAGCGACTTCATTATGGAGGCTGGCATTAACAATGCAACCCCATTGATTCAGCCTCTGAGAGAAATCAGGCAGGATAACAGACTGGATTCACTGCTGCTGCAGCGCTGTGTGCTGTCCACCTTTAACCCCGTCCCAAACCTCTAAATATCACACAGCATCAGCCCCACTATTTTACATTAATAATGTCTGAATGGGGAACAGGAGGAGGCTGACTCATCAGGCTGTTTTAAGATCATAAATATCAGATATTTACTCTGGGACAACATGCCAGTTTGATGAGAATCAATGCGCCTGGATGCTCTGCCTCTCATTTCAGGGAAAAGGCGCATTGCGTAATAGTGTACTTGAAATAGCTCGAGTCAGAAGTAGGTCCATGTCGCTGCTGCTCTGTGAGCTGGATAAAAGCAGAAACAGCGCCGCGCGGTGGACGCAGTCGGAACTTCCTGTTCTTCCTTTCTCTCTATAAAAAACAAACAAACATGAATAATTCCAGTCAGCCGATAAAATGCTGCTGACACCTTCAGCCAGCAGAGAGCAACGGAGCCCTGAAGTTTGACCAACTCATCAATTATTAATGCCTCTTTATTTAAATATAATTAGCAAATTGTTAAAAATAGTAAATATTCATATTGTTTATATTTGTTTAGTTTCACATGTTTTATAGAGTTTTATGATTGTTTGTGTAATGGCCACCAGACTCGTGATTTATGCCTCGTAACGTTCCGTTTCTTCTTTCAGAAAATGTTTACAAAAACATGTCGAGTCAGAGAAATATCCGTGTATTTTAAAACTAGTTTGATAGGGTGAGGCTGACACCGACCGGCGGGAGGCCGGGGCTCCGGACCGGGGGCGTCCCGGCCGGGCTCCCTCCCGCTCACGAACCGTTTCACTCACAGCGCTATTAACTTTCATGTAACATTGTTTCTTGAAGGCATCCACAGCGAGCCTCGGAGTCATTACGGTGAGAAATGTGCTTTCATATTGAACGTCTTTTACGAAAGTCCTGGAAGGTACATAAACTCAGAACAGCAATAAAATGCTAAATAATGGCTGGTTAAGCCTTAATTAGCACATTATTGTCTCAGGTCATGTTTTATCATTTTATGTACGACTGTGTGTTACTATTAATGTATAAAACCTCATATTTTATTAGTTATTTTAAATTATTTGGCGTTGACATTGCATTTCTCTGTAATAAACTGCAGTAAAAATGTTTATAAGACAAATATCTCATATAAAATGAAACATTCTGGCTAAAACAATCTTCTTACATCTCTTTCACAACAAAACTACATTTTATTTTTCTTTCTGATACCTGAAACGTCGTGTTTTTAACTATTTAGAGATACGTCCCTTGCAGGACCTTCGGCAATCCATTCAAGCCAGCAAGTTTGGAGAGCGTGTTGAGTTTAATCAATTCATAACGTCGAGATGGAGCCGAACTCACTGAAGGTAACGTTTGTTTTCATTTGTTTTATTCCCCTCCGCGGCTCGCTGCGGCCGTAAGCCCACACACTTCGACCCGCTGCATCTGTTTGAGGTTTCGGACTCATAAATAGAGTTAGATTGCTCTCATTTTGTGCAGAAAACGGAAATATCCCGGTATGATATTGAGCGAGCATAATAATGAAGCATGCACCTTTACTTGTGAGCAGTAGACAATGTGTGATGGATGTCTCTGATGTGTGTCCTTTCTCTCCTGCAGTGGGTGGGCTCGTCTTGCGGCTTACATGGACCATATATATTCTATAAAGCCTTTAAATGTAACAGGGACGGGAAAGCGAGGATTCTCGCTCTCGGAGACTTTTTCTTCGTCAGATGTAAACCCGAGGATCCTTTATGCATAGCGGAGCTCCAGCTTCTCTGGGAGGAAAGAACAAGCAAGCAACTTTTATCAAGCTCCAAACTTTATTTCCTACCGGAGGATACTCCCCAGGGACGGACGGTGGCTCACGGAGAGGTAGGAGCAGCATCGATACTCTTTGGTTTTTGACTGTTTGATGAGGACTCCGCTGCATTCCGAGGCTCTCTCTGTGACAGCACGCAGTTTTAATCTGTTTGTCCTATTGTGTCACTACTGAATGTGCACTTGTCCAGCTGCGCGCACTGATCTGCCGCTGCGCTCTGTGGGGTTAATTGTGTTAAAAGGAGGGAATCCGCAACAATCCTGCGCGTGAACTCCTCTTTTTTTTTCATTTTCATGGTTGAAAAGAAAAAGCAAAGCGTGTCAAACGGTACTGGTGGAGGAGCGGTCAGCTGGGATATTAATGTTTTAATGCAGCTGGATGAGGAAGAGTTAAAAACACAAAGAAAACAAAGCGAGCCGTTCCAGATCCTGACTCCACTGTCCTGGATTTGCATAATGCTGAACATGACTTTAACACCAGGCTGCGCTGCGCTGTTTGGCACACACACACACACACACACACACACACACACACACACACACACACACACACACACACACACACACACACACACACACTGGTTGTGGACCCGGTCCAGTGGCCCGGCTCGGTTCTGACCCGGTTGCTGAGGGTTTATGACCGCGGTGTGGTGTTTGGTGCGTTCGGTGATCCTGTAGCTGTTTTATTGTTTACAGGAGGACAAAGCCGTGTTTGTACTTGACTCAGTTCCGCTGATGGTTTACTTACATTCTTTCCTGTTGAGTAATAGAGTAGCGATCACATTTCCCTTTCATGAGAAAGGTGCTATTTATGGCCGCTGCTTAGACAAGTTATCATCCTTGTGAATTCTTCTCCGAAGCCCCTCCGGCTTCAACGCGCCGCAATTATTTAGTAATTACTCTGAGTGCAGCGCACGCACTGACCGCTCTAAGACCACATTGCGCAACATGCCAGCTCCGCCCCTTTCCCAAAGACTGATTTGCATAGCAAAGTGCTCACATTCCAGTCCATTGAGCAGGTCTGGAAAATATTATATTCAATAACAGATGGGTCTGCGCTGCCAGCAGCACAAATGAAATCACACATATTTGCCACATGTTGTAAAGCAACATGAAGGAAAGACCATCTCCATTTGTTACCATGACAGATGAAATCAAAGCTGTGTTTCTGCACAGATTATAGATTTTATGGCGTGAACAGACGTCCTCCCTCTGGAGCTTTGAAGATCAGAGAATAAACACCGAAATGATTTAATTTGGGGATGAAATGTTTTAAGTGCTGTGTAGGTGCCTGCAGGCTGACCTCAATTAAAGGGCTTGTCAAACCTTCTGCTCTCAGCAAATCGGGCTACTTACTGTATATTACACAGTGGAAAATGTCCTGACAACTTCAGTCCACTTTATGACCTTCACTGAGCCAATTCTGATTCTCGCTGACTTTGTCCCATAACACTAATCTGCACCGCATGAGTCAGCTAAAAGCACTAACAGATGCAATCCATAATCCTAAAAAACAAAGAGGAGGGGTAAACCAGCCCCTGGAAAAATACAAAAATAACACATTACAACCCAAACGGGGCGGTTCGTGTTTCACTTCCCATTAGAGGAATGCTTGTGGAGCAACGCCGAACTGTAAATCTGTAATTGACTAAATCAGGAGTTGAATTTGTGCCTGTGACTCATCCAGATATGAGCCTGATAGCTGACAGTTCTCAGGAAGTGAACACAGGAGTTAAATGAGAATTGCTCAGTGTTAATGTGGATCATTTATTAGATGTTTGTTGCTGCTATAAAGCAGAATTGTTGTCTTGTGTTTTGGGTTCCTCCTCTCGTTTCTCTGACTTTTGTCTTGCGCCTGAAGTCTCCAGTTACCAAAATAAAAAGAAAGCAGAAGTTTTTGGAGCAGCCTTCTATTGAACTAGTAGAATTGGATTACTGATTCACTCGTGTTCTCAGCTATGATGTAATTTCCTGATTTTTTCAGGTTTTTGTTTGCTCTCAGCCCGTCCTGCAGTGTTTTGCTGTGCTGTGCAGTGACAAGAGGAACCAACCCGTGACCCACTGTGCTTGTTTTTCTTCTGTCAAAAGGGTTGGAGGTCAGTTCCTTTAAAATGCAGCCAGATTTTGAGTCGGCTGGAAATAAAAATAATGATCCGCGGAATAAATGCAAACTCCTCAGCGCTCATGTTTGCTGATGAGATGATAAACAGACTGAGAGTTAATTTATGAATCTATTTATACTGGGTTAGTGATTAAGTCCATGTGTGGAGGAAGCCCCTTTTCTCCTGCGCCCGACGAGCAGCGTTCACCACCACCAGTTGAGCTCTTTAAACAGGCTTTGTGTCGCGTTGCTCACCCATTATGACAAACCCTCTACTGAGGCCTCAGCAAACTGACTAAACAGTCACACGTGTTTAAACCTCAGAGTGACACATTCTGTCCTCTCACACCAAATGGCCTGCCTCTGCTGCCTGACTGTAATATTTTCTGTTTGTGGACGCCCCGCGATAACAGCTCACTTCACCCACTTATTGTCTGCTCCGCTCCGCTCCAGGCTCCTAATTGCTCATTCTTATCTTATATCCTACTTTAGTGCACATGCAGCATAAAAGGTGCTCCTAATGGGAATCTGCAACTGCGGAGAATATTCCTGTATCATGTTATATTAATGTGCTATTATCATCACCTCTGATTTCATCTGACCTCTCCTCTCCTCTGTTCTGTCCCTGTAGCTGACAAGGCTTTGGCACACACACCCAGACACACTGACAGGCAGGGGGACTGCAGCAGTAGGCCAGTATTGATTGCTGTGGAAAACACTTTGGCATGCATCCAGAGCCATTTCTTCAGCACATGGCAGTGGTCCATGCATGTGTTTTGGTGCTTGGAAAGCCAGCTTGTAGGGATATTAGATTGTATTCATTTGCTGCTTCTTTGATTTTTCCTTTGGGGGAAAAACCTTGAATGGTAACTCAGGGCACATGGGCTGCTGGCTGAGCAGGATTTAGATGGATAAGGTCATTCTGGTGGATGTGGCACATTTGTAGGGATTTTAAAAATATATCTTGTCTTGGGCAGTTTGCATTAAACCAAATCTCTCCATTCATCTAACAATAGCAGGAATTTGGACGGGATGGGGTGTGTGTGTGTGTGTGTGTGTGTGTGTGTGTGTGTGTGTGTGTGTGTGTGTGTGTGTGTGTGTGTGTGTGTGTGTGTGTGTGTGTGTGTGTGTGTGTGTGTCCATATGCCTCCTCCTGCTGCAGAACAAGTCATTAACTCTGAACACTGCCCTCCAGTGAATTCCTCACCATTGCTGAAATAGCATGTAAATTATTACCAGCTTTTTAGAATAGTGTAATTTAAAACCTTTAAAATGTAATACTCAGGACTTCAAAGGCAATAAAAAGCCTGCAAACATTCAGATTTTTTACACCAGGCTGTTTTGTGTCTTTGCACAGTAATAATATGTTTCAGCTTTAGCTCAGTTTCTCCCACTTTGTCATTCACTAACCACTCAAACAGGCAAACACTGCCTTGATGCATGACTCCAGTGCCTTCCAGCTACAGTGGATCATTATTATGATGCAGCCACAGATGGGACGCTCTTTCTTAATACTCCAGCTAACATTTTTAATTCCTCACTGCAAATTCCCAGATGAAGCATCATTCATTTACCCCATCTATTTATTTTTTATGTTTGCATCTGCTAAAATGCTAGAACACGACGACGCTGCAGTGGGCTGACACAGCGTTTTCTGTGGTGTCACCTTACATGATGAATGCCTCACCCACTTTCAGGAGGGTTTTGAGAACTCTTCTTATCTCACTATTTTGCTTTATCGCTTGAAACGGCACAAGAATGCTAAGTTCATATATCTCCACAGCTTGTGTAACGGCGTCTCTTAATGGAATCAGTGAATAAAAGATGAGCCCAGCACCCCGCTGACATGCAGCAACTTTTATGCATATATGAATAAGCTGCGCAAATTAAGCGGTGGAACTTATGTACAGTGATTCTCACCTTTTAAACGGCGCACCTTGAACTCTTTGTAGTTGAAACGCAGTCTCAACAAACTTGTCCCTGGCATACTCTCTGTTGCTTCTTTTTAATTCCCAGTTTGTTTTGGGACACTGAATCCAAGGTCAGTCATGGGGAGGGGAGATAGATAATGAACTCATATTGTATTTCATACTCTCCCTCCTTCTTTCTCTGCGCTTATCCTCCTCTGTCTACATTGTCCATGTCACCATGTCTATTACTCAATTACTAATCTCCTTTGGCCTTAGGAATTCCAGCGCTGACCTCCCAGAGGCAGCAGCCTGAAACTTTCCCAGCATGACAGGAACCCTGTGTGTGTATGTGCCCACAGTATAGCGAGACACCCACCCACCGAGCGCGAGCACCCCTCAGCTCCTGAGCTGAATGTCCTGTCTGAGCGATGAGACGCTCCGCCGCAGAACGCTGACAGTCAGGAATGTTGGCGCGGAGCGGCGTGGATATGGAATATTTCAGGGTGCATTGTTTTTTGATTGGATTCAACAGAAGTAGAAACTTCTTTTTCTGTGCCGCGCTACCAAGGCACCAGAACACCTAATCCATACAAACTGAATGCTATGGATTTTAGTGATTTTATTTTCAGTGACGTTGCTCAAGTCGGGCTTCTCTAGAATGGAGTTATCTCCTGTTTCAAAGTGTGTTTATTTCCACTTTCGGTCTATGATGTGCAGCTGCAGCAATAAATTCACTGGGTAATGTCTGGAGATATCATTCTCCTGCAGCAATAACATGAAATATTGATATAAGGATGGAGGCAGGAAGTTACAGTTAGCTGTTAATGTGTTGCATTGCACTTTTACTTAACCATAAAGACAACAGTTCTCCTGTATGTGCTCATTCAAACAGTCTGCATGCACATTAAGATGTTTAGTGTGAATCCAGAGTATAGGAATGCTCTTAATGCATTTCTGTTGGAGGAGTCAGTGAATTGACACCCAGCTGTTTGGTATGTTGCTGATGTGTGGTGTCACCTCTTGGCTGTGGGCTGCAGTCCTCTGACCTATATTATCAAGTGGCCTGCTGGCTGTGTATGCTGCTTCACTAAACTATCTAACACGAAATGACAGCACAGTGTGGATGGGCGCCATTTACATAAGGGCACGGCCCGGAGTTTCTAAAGCACATCTTTAAAACCCAAAATCTGAGAGCTAAGTCGTAGAGCCCTGCAATGGATGAATGCTGCTGGGATGATTCATCTCAGGCAAGTTACAGTAAGTCTACAGCTCAGATGGCTAGTCACGAATTAATCCAGCAGAATGTAGAGCTACCGCAGTCAGATACAAGTTTATTCAGTCATTATTTATCACCCATCGCTGAAGGCCAAAAGCCATGTGATTATTGTCATCATTTTGCTTGTGTGTGTGTGTGTGTGTGTGTGTGTGTGTGTGTGTGTGTGTGTGTGTGTGTGTGTGTGTGTTTACCATCTCATGAACCACTGAGTTTAACATAACTTTCAGAGAGTAATCGGTACATGTTTGTCTACAACTGATTAACTTTTGAAGTCAGTCTAATTCAAGATGGCTGCCACAGCTAACTGACCTTCAGATTTACAAAAAGCCTGAATCCTTCAGATTTACAGAGTTTGAGCTCAGATTGGTGCCGTCGTAGCTCAGAGTCATTCACGTGACGCTACACAGACTGTGTGGTGGGACTTGATCAAAAAATTAATCAAATTATTTGAGGCCTTGTAATTAATTAATCACAATTAATTGCATTTTAATAGTACAGGAAAATGTGCCCCCAAAAGCTATTTTTTAATTTAAAAATATTTTCAGTGGGAGACAGATTTTTTAAAAAAAAAAGCATTTAAATTCAAAACTGTAGAAAAACAACAAATATCTCTGGCTAAAATTGGACAGATCTACAACTTTTATGTTATTATCAGGTTTATTAATCCCAGTCTTAAACAACAGGCTCATTTAACTGGAGTACAAACATTATTTAACAGAGATGTGTATGTCGTTGTAGTAGTTAGCGTTAGCGCTAGCTGCACCAGTGAACACAGGTCAGTAAAACATGAACTCAACACGCTGGAGAATCACAATAATTTAAACCTACAACCACACCATTTATTAGGCGTGTGTTCTCACATTTCTCGTTCACTATTACTTTTACTTTTACGTCTGTCACACAAAACCAGAAACGTCCGTCACAAAACAATACATGGCTGGAACTCGGAACCAAACATTAGTTCCGCCCCACGGACTACTGGTTCCACTTGCATCAAACACATCGAAATGAACGCGTTAAATTGGGGGTACTGGGGGTATTTAAAGGATGTATTAGATCGGGTATGTTGGGTGGACATGTAAATTGAATTGATGTCTGTGATTGAAAATGAACACTAGTCTGGAGGAGGGATGATATTGAAAGACACCTGGTGGAATACATTATAGTTTTGTTGTTTTAGTTCTAAAAGGGGCAGAAATTGTAATGTTTTTTCTTCTATCTGCTCCCTTTCATTCACGTTTGTTTTGTGTGTTTTTTTTGTGTGTATATTTTGTTTTTATTGAATGAAATAAATATTGGAAAAAAAATTCCCACCCCTACAATGATGTTACATGACTTTATTATTTAGTCCTAAGATTTAAAAAAAGACAACTCTGTCTCCATCATTTGTCTTTATTTAATCCTAGTTGAATCTCTGTGTGATGATAGGGGCGATATGCATTCCTTTAAGACATTCTGTGTTTATTAGATTAATATTTTCTAAGTGAATTCTTTTACTAGTGTTGTTTCCAGGCTGATGTGTTTGAATCTTTTTATTCAAAATCTAAAAAACCATAAAAACCGAAGCATTTTGAAATGACTTATCTCAACCATTCAGCTTCTAGAGTGTAAATATTTGCTTTTGTCACCGTTTGGTTCTGGGCCTTAAAGTTTTGGACTGTGTGAACCGAGTATCTTCTTTGATCTTGACAAGCTGTTTGGACTTTAGTCTAAAAGATTATGTTGATATAGTTAAAATAATCACTGCTTGGAGCACAACATCAGCATTTTTATAGTGTTCAGGCAAACCAGGTTGACGCAACTATGTTATTGTAATTGTTTCTCAATAACTGACTTGGGTTGGCCTGTTCTCAGAAACTCTTTACACAGAAACACAACTCATTTCTTAATTCTCTGGTATTTACATATTTCTCAACCAAATATCATGACTTATGCAAACCACAAACCATTAATCATCGTCGTGCTCCAACTTGCTGGTTGTTTCCAGAATGAATCTGACTTGTAAAGTAAAAACAGAATTAAAAAAAGGATTTGTGTGGTGAAGTTATTGTAGCTGAGGCTCTCAGACTGATTCCCTCCTGGATGGTGTTGACAGCTGCTGAATTGGACTCACCTGTTGTGTTTTGCTCTCAGGCCAGACGCGTCCCCACACAGGGCCTGTTGCTGTGTCTTTCAGCTGATGAATATAAAGGCTGTTGTAGGTTTTCTGCTATTAAAACCCACCATCACAACATGCAGAACATTATTCCTCCTAGTAAAAGTTGTTAGTTTCTTAGTGTTGTCACCAGATTGCATTAAAACTATTACATGGTGGTAGCACTGCTGAAGGTTGCAGGTTCAAATCCCAGCTGTGGTCTTTCTGCATGCATGTTCTGCCCGTTGGTTTCCACCAGGTTCCTCCAACATGCCTGATAGGTGTGTTTAAGTCGCTTTGGATAAAAGCAGCTCCTAAATGAATCAACATAAACACACAGTGGATAAATGTGCAGAGGAACAGTGGAATGAGGAGCTTTTAGCTGCAGGCTGAGTGCTATTTACTGCTGTTCTGCATTATTCAAATGGCCTGGTTTTATGAAGGCAGAAACAGCAGTCAGGTTTTCATTGCATGGAAAGCTGGTTACAACCACCCGCCACCACTTGACAGCTGAAGACAGCTCATTATAAGACGACCAAAAACCCATGTTTGATGTTTTTACTTAGTGAGGGAGGCACAGCTATATCAAGCTATCCCTCGCAGGCTTTTGCTTTATAAGGAAATACTGTCTCCAACTGGCTGGGATTTGATATGCCTGTAGCTCCAGATGATGTGAGAACTGAACATGAGTAATTGTATGGACAGAATATGAAACCCTTAAAAGTCAGATGTTTGCTTTTGTCTGTGGTTTAAATCAGAGAAACCCACTGAAATACTCCAACAAAATAAAGAGAAGGCAGGAAACAAAGAGTCATTCTAACAATTTAAGATTAAAGACGGGAAAGTTGTTCTTTGGGATTCTATAAGGCAGCACACCCTCTACTTACACACACATATAAATAACATAATGAGTGTTATTTTAATGTCAGTGCTCTTTGAGGGGAACGCATTCAGCCAGACAGATGCCTGGTAAAATGGAGATAACCAAGGTAAACATCAGAGACCTGCTCGGCGCGTTCAGCCTGAAGACATCTGTCCTCCACATTCCCTGTTTGTGTTACAGCAAAGCGCTCCGTTCTGCTGCTAACAAGCACTTCAGCCATTAGCCCTTCAAATGGAAACACATTGAAGCGTCTTTCCTTCCTTCCCACACTCCACTGGTCCTGAAGTTATTCCAGTTTGAGTTATTAAAAGAAGCTGAATCAACATCAGGAACAAATAATAAAAGGTTAAACCACACAGCAAAAAACAAACCATTTAAAACAGACTGAAGTGGTGTGTAAAAGTGTCAGATTTACAGTTTGTGTGCCTCAAAGAGTTTTGGCTGTTTATTCATTAAATCCTCACTGCAACAAATTCTCTCTTCATCTGTCCCTCTACAGTCTGAAGGTTCAATCAGAGCGGCTGAGTGTGGCTTGAAAAGCAGAAAATCTCAACGTTCACGCTGAATATCGAGAGCTCAACTTCCTAAACGCTAATCAAAAAGTCTCAAACGCCGACGTCCTCATTGACATTGATTTAACTCCTGACATAAATTCAATTCGACAATCATCCATATTCATGGTGCCGTAATTTACTTACATTAATGTGCATCCACAGCCAGCAGTGTGATACATACTGATGAGGTTTGATCCCAAAATGACCGTCTGTTTGTCGTGTTTCATTTACTGATGATGTCCTGATTTTAATCCCATTTTTACGCAACTCCTGACCCTAATCATTTGCATCTCCACTTGTTAATCACAGGGACGGGCCGTGACTAAATGCTGCTCTGATGTGAGGCTGCACTCTAATAATCTGGTGTAGGAACCGGCCCAGGTCCTGCGTTTAATAGAAACATTTCTATGTAATCAAATGCATAATTATAAACTTGTAACAGTTTGATGAAATATGTTCTTATGTTAGACTGTTTACTTGTGCGCTCAGACTGTGGTGTTTAAATTTTAATAAGGGTTGTGAATAATGTGAAAACAACAAACGTGTTTTATAAAACAGTGCAGCAGCCTTTGGTCCTTACTGCTTTGCTTTGCACTGATCAAAACTTTGTTGTGGAATTATTAATATTTTATTTGTTTACTTGCATCTGTCTTATAACTAATTTGGTTATTTTTAGATCACATTTGTTTCCTGTCATAGTAATTTGAGACGTCAGATAAAACACTCAGGTTAAGCTGAATTTAGATCTTGCAGTGTATTTTAGTATAAAGCTCACGCTCTGATTCTTCTCTGCCACCTTTCAGCACGAGGTGATCGCAGTGTCTGAGAAGGTGATCGTACGACTAGAGGACCTGGTAAAGTGGACCGTACCAGACTCCTCAGGATGGGCCAACGGTCTAAAGGTGGAGCCTCTCAAACCGGCCGTGCTCCGGGAGTTAGGGACCAACGGGAGGCGCGAGGCCCTCCATCGCTACAGGGAGAGCACCTTGACCAGCGGCCTCAACTTCAAGGATGTCCAGAGGGAGCGGGCGAAACTCGGTGAGCAGCGGTTCAGAGTTTTACTGCAGCGTTGTGTTGAACGTGTCTGTGTTTGTATGCTGTCCTTTCTGTAAATCACTTTTTTATTGCCCTTCACTTGGTTTAACAAGTGTTTTCTGTAGTAATTCATCAGTTAGTAGCTTTGGCTCCTGTTATAAAATGAATCAAATAGGCAGGTTTGAGGTAATAGCTAAAGCCTTATAGAAACACAGCTCTGTTTTTTGAATGGAACAACAAGGAGACCTCTTCAAAAATCACATAATTCATTTCAGAGCATCTTCAAAATAATGGCGCCACATCAGAGTACAGTTTAAAGCTCCTCCGGTTCCGTCGGATCCATCAGTTCGGGTCATAATTGTCTGCACAGCTCAGCAGCTTTGAGGATCGTTGCTATTTGCGTGTGAATGGTTGTCTGGTGTATTCATCGTGTACACCGTGCCATTAAGTGCCACTGAATGCTCCATTCTTGAAGCAGGCTGTGGGTTCTCACTACAGCTTTACCCATGAATCACTCTGAGCATAAAGCTGGATGTCTCTGCAGATGACTCATCCAATGCAAATAGGAAACGCTGGCATTTAACGCTAATAATCAGACAGAACATTATGTTCTCTTTGATGATGTTTCCTGCAGATTTGCTTCTCTCACACATGGGTGTGCTCTTAATGCTGCATGGTGGTGCAGCTAGTAGAGCTGTTGCCTCACAGCAAGAAGGTTGCAGGTTTGAATCCCGGCTGTGGTTTGTTAGCGTGTTCTCTCCATGCATGCGTGGGTTTCAGGTCACTTTGGATAAAAGGTCCTCTAAATCAATAAGCATTAACAGTCATTGAGATGGTGTAGTATAGCTTAGCAAACCTTCATAATTACACCACCTCTCGTCAGCTAAGCACCCTAAAGAGTCAGAGTTTTAGCTTCATGATCTTCTAAAAATGGATTTTGAATGAAAGTCTTGTTGCTGAAGCCTGCGTGGAAGAAAATCTGCTACAGGCTCAAAAAACCCCAAGTTGTTCTGTAGAAAACGTTGATTTATTGATGACTTGTGGAGTGTTTTCTGCTAAGCAAAGAAAAGCAGCTGTGTGTTTCTGTGTGATGCCCTTGATTACTCAACGTTGCATGAATCTCATACGCAAAAAGGACAAGAAGATCAATAATGAATGCTTTGTTGTTATTCCAGTGATCAATATAATGTGAATGTGTGTGTGCGCGCATGTGTGTGTGTGTGTGTGTGTGTGTGTGATTGCTCGCTTGCATAAATAGATTTGTCAGGCTGCTCTTTGAGAGGTATTATGTTTCATATCTTGGCTTTCTATAAATGTGCTGCTTCGCCTGGGTTTTATGGATTTAACCATTGTCGGTGCAATAACGTGAGGATGATGCTATTGTTACAGAGAGGCTGTGTGTGTTTGTGTGTGTGTGTGAACGTAGTAAATGCGTGTGTTGCTAATGAGCAGCGCGGCTGCTAATGACTCCATCAGGCTGTTTCTAAATGCACTTGTCACTCCGATGGGACACTCCGCCAGAGAATCTGCCCACTCAGCAGAACGGGCTTAGATTCTGGCAGGGCACTAGAGACACACACACACACACACACACACACATGCACACTCACAGACAATCAGTAGTGTGCATATTCATTTGTTTGTTTGTTCAGCGTGTCTTTGCCGTGTGTCGGTTGTTGACAGTCTGACAACACGAGGAGGGCGTAGAGACTTCAGCAGAGAGATCACTTATTCATCAAGGCAAATGAACGTTGCTGTGCACGAGGTTTTGCATAGAAATATGAAATATGCCACTGCAATGCTGCTGACTGCTGAAATGAAATATTCATACTGCAGCAGCAGCAGATCAGATAGAAAAGTAGCCTTAAAGCATCGTGTCGCTGAATGTCTAATTCTGTGTAATACGTTGGCTCGTTCTCTAAACACATTTTTTATGGTAGGCCTGTGCGAGTATGTATTTATTTATTCATTCTCTTTTATTAGTTTAGCCTGAAGTGTCTGTATTACGTGAATGATGTATTAGCTGATTGTTATTCTCAGGCTGATGTAAGAAGAATTGGATTGTTCCTCATAACAGGATACTGCAGCAAAACCACAAACCACACAAAAAAACCATTGTGAGCTAAAGAGTAATAAAGTGTGCCATTGTTATGGAGGGAAACTGTATTTTTTCCTACTGTGTAGCCCAAGTTTTCCTGGCATGCTGCCAGTGGGAATGAAATGCCTTCTTATGTGTTTGTGTCTCACAGGCAACATGTGAAGAATGTCAGCCAATCACGTCTCAGGGAGCAGACACATTATTAGTATTGATATGTAGCGCACACATGAGGGATAATGATTTGTAAATGAACAAAAGCTCTGCTGTGTGTTGTCTCTTTAGAAATGCTCAGCTGCTTAAAATAACGAATTGGAGTGACCTTCACTGTCGTCCTGCTCTACGGCGCTCTGAAACCTCTGCAGCAGCAAAATGTTTGGAGTCATAATTCAAACCGCAGCTCAGGTTGAAATAACAGGGTTATTTTAAACGGGCTGGGCAGTATGGTGACATATCTTTCCATTTAGGTTTTTTAACAGTGAAACTACAACTTTAACATGATTTCAACTTCACTTCTTAACCATAGTTTTGTTTTTTCTGTAACTGTCCTGCAGGTTACTGGACAGTGCAACCACACTGTTTCCTTATATAAAAAATAACCCCAAAATAAAAAATATGTAACATTTAGAATAAATTACGTTTCTGAATCATTTTCATCAGTCAGTTTTTTAACTTCTTCTTTTGAGGTTTTCCTGCAGCAGCATAATGCATGGATGCAACAAACAATGTGGTGCTATTTATAGTAACACAAGGCAACAGCATATTTACTGACAATGTATTAGCTGCCACATGCTAAGTAATGCTAACGTACAGCCTGCAGTTACCATAAATCTCAGTAACTCACAGTAAAGTCATGTTAACGCAGCAAAACATTCAGGTTAGGTCAGCATTACAGATTGATTTTCCTCAAAAATTTTAAATGAATTTTTAGATTCTAAAACGTGAAATTTATGAGTCAAATCGAGCTCTGAAAAACATTCAAATGGACTTCGTGACTGAGGCTGTGCACATCTTTATGAACACACGCTGAAGTGATCAGGCTCAGAGAGTGTCACGTCTAATCCGGTCCTGGTGGAAACGGTTCTTCATCAGGTTCCGTTCTCAGTCTGACAGAACCCACTCATCTGATTCGGTCAACAATCCTTCACCATATTGCCCTCCCATACATTTAAATGATGATAAATTATTATAAAATCAAACATTTTGTCACATTTTATTCATCATCTGTCGCTCGGTGGATTCAACTGCTTTAATGCTTTAGGTCATTCTGTTGCTGCTTGTTGACTTAGCACTAAACTAGTCAAACTTCAAATGAGCAAAACTTAAGAAACGACGTAGTTCAGGGATCCTCCGTTGAACAATAAAAGTACGTTTAATGACGTCATAACAAAATCTAATTAACTGAACTGCAGTACAACAAAATACAAACCAAGAACACAAAGATATCACCGAGTGCATTTAGTGTGATGGATTGTATTTTGCACTCGTTGCGTAACCTGTAATGTAATTCACTTAATCAGGTAATACAAAGGGTCCACTCAGTTTATCTTGTTCTGTAGTGGCTGCAGAGCCTCTTTTTACAGCTCAATCCACCGGGGATGGTTTGCCAGGGAAGTTTACATTCTGCCCCTCTATCTCTCCCCAGAGGACTGGCCTGATTCTTTTTTTCTTTTCATTGCTGCCTGCTGAAATTGGTTTCTGGTCGTATACTACGAAACCGAGCGTGTGAGAGCCGTATCTGCTGATACAGTTTGTTGTCTGAAACAGAGCTCTATCAAGAAAATGATTAAAAAAACAAAAAACCCACAAAGGATGACTCGTGTTCCACACATGGCTCAGAAGGGCTTTCTGGTCGAAGGAAAAACCTATTGGGTAAAAGTGATAAATACATAAACATGTTCTGTCTTCAGTCCAGGCCTTCATTGTGGAGGTCTGTGATGGATTATGAAAGCTCACAGCTTTTGACTCCTGCGTTCAGAGACACAGACGGTGTTGACTTCTGCTGCCCTCACCTGATTGTAGCTGCTTCATCGCTCAGCGCTGCAAAGATCAGGACTTCTGAGAAAGTACTGACATGGTGAAAAGAATCCATGCAGGGTAAAAAAAAATACAGTGAACTGCGGAAAACATTCTCCAAATCCTTGACTTTGTAAAGTGAATTAAACTAAAAAACATCAAAACGATATGATGTTATTATCCTAACTCTGGTGTTTGAGTCACTGAATTCAAACCATTTGGGTCGTTTTTCTCATCCAGTATCTTCAATAAGGTCCAAATATTCAACTCCACTTATTATTATTAATATTATATACTCACTTGTTAGCATCTTTTGTGCGCTACACTGCGTTAGTGTCAACAACATTTCAGCCTAGATGCTGCCCTTTTGTTGAGGATATTTGATTCTATTGATTGAGCTTGAAGACACAATACACCTCTGAGGCTCACGGCTGCGTTTCAAGACTCTTTACAGCTTTTTTCAGTTTTTTCTCCTCTGATGCAACATCTGATCTGTATGCCGGGCTCGGCGCGTAAACCCCATTCTGATATCCTGACAATATTTCAGTCGGAACGTTTCAATTTGATGTGGATGGTAGATTCTGTCCCTTCTCAGAGCGTCACAGGATGTTTATGTGGGTAAAAAGTTGTGATAAGGAAACAGACACATGCTGTCTTCTCATGCCTGATTCGTCCTGGTGACAGTGCAGAGGAATATTTGGGATTCTGAGCCACTATCACACGTGGAGCTGTTTTCTGTTTCAGCGTTGAGAGGAGTATGGTATGTTGTAAGAGAGAAATGCCGTGCTTTTGGAGGACTCCTCCATGCAGAGTGTGTAGCAGATTGTATCTTTTGCACTTGTTTGCGTTCCGCCCCTCCAACATATTTGCTTCACCTTCTGCGTTTTTTTCCTGCAGAACTAATTCTAGAAACTGTCCAAAATCCGCTTTGAAGTAATTTAATGGAGTGTTTGTATTGATTATGCCTCCTCCTCCTCTCTCCCACCCCTCCCTTCTTCTCTGGCTGTATTTTTTTTTTTTTCAGTTTTGTGTTTATGGCAGTATCTTCATTATGCTCAGAACTGTAGGAAAGCTGTTTTTCCTCACTGATGCGCTCATATCATTAATTCCCCTCTGACGGAGGCCTGGCCAGAAGCCAGCACATTCTAAATCTGTAAGCAGTAAAATTGTGTGCTGGGGTGGAAAAAATCTATTAGATGTTTGAGCATGCCTCGAATTTGAATGGGAGAAAGACAGAAAAAGACGCCCTGTGAGACAAGAAGAAGAAGAAGAAGAGAGAGAGAGAGAGAGAGAGAGAGAGAGAGCACACAGCCTGTTATGGTGCACACTGTAATCAGATTAGGCTTTTTGGGATGCTGTATTCATCAATTATTTGTGTTATTTTATTTCTGGAATGTGACAGAATGTGTGCTCCAGGTTGCGCTGAGGCTGGTGGACGGTTAAACAATAAGAGCTGCCTCGGAGGAAATGAAGAGCTCCGTCTCTCCATTAGGGAGGGCTGAAACAACAGTTGTGTCTCTCTTCTCTCCATTAGTCAGGTCTGAAGCAACAGAGAAGCGATTGATGTGACCTCTGCCAAGCATCTTAAATAGGCAGACCAGGAGTAGGTGCTCTCATAATCCACCGGCTCCTCATCCTCTGATACTAACGTCCTGGGAATATATTTTTATTGCATTTACCTTCATTTTTAGTCAAAAGAAGCTGTAAAAACACACAAATTACAGGGTTTTATCTGTTGTTTTAAGAACATTTGCCTTCTTTTCTTAAACAAATGACCTGCCTGTTCCAGTGACTCATCCTTCAGTCGTACCCAGCCAGCAGAGACCTTTTCTTTTTTCTTTTAGAAATCATTCCCATTTACAGGAGGGTCATATTTCAGTGCAGACTGTTTGTTCGTCTCCCCCTGATGTGTTCCGTTTTTCTGCATGACGGCTCCACATTAGATCCTCTCACAGACATATGAGCCGTTCTGTCCTGCTCAGTAAGCACTCAAGACATCACAGATTGTACAGTTAATAACTCTGCATATTTTATAGGACTGCCAGTCCATCTGCTTAATGAGTGCATTTAAAACGGTCCCCCTGTTGTTCCTATTAACCAGCTATAAAACACAAGCTTCACATTGATTTATGGAGACTCTTTTATGACTTTTTGAAACTTTGTTATAGAAATAGATCAAATCAGTCATTATTTGGAGAAGATTTATTTCTATTTTTTGGGGGTAATGCGACACAGGATGGCTGCAAAAATTAACACTTTCATTTCCACCCCAAGATTTTTTCTTTTTATTTATTTTGAACAATAAGAATTATAACATGATGCAACATAATAATAATAATAATAATAATAATAATAATAATAATAATAATAATAATGAAAAAAGCTTAAAATAAGTAAAAAACAACATTGTTTATTTATCCAAGCATCACAATATGTTAGGGGAATTTTTTTTCAGTTCAGTTCAGTGAACTGTTCAAAATGATACAGGAAGTAAAAACGGCTCCAACAGGTGACAGAAGACAACAGATGATAGGATTAGTTCTGATGTGTTTTTATTGAACCGGAGCCTCCTCACGGCGGGCCGTCCTGATTGGTCCACACCAGTAAAACCATTAAAAATAAAGAAGGATTATGATTGAAAAAGGCCAAACTGTGTGGGACCTTTTTACCTTCATATCTGATGATGTGTATTTTGAAGCAAACCTGACATTGGAAATTATTTGTAGGAAATATTTATACATGTATCTTCTCACCCAAACTGCTGGTGTCTAAACTTTCCTTCCAATGAGTCAGGTTCCTGTAAGTATTTTAAACGAATGAGTTCTCCAGGCTTCCTGAAGCTTTTTGGAGTTTTGTATTAAAGAAGTCAGGTAAATGGAGAAGAGGAGGACCGAAGAAGAATGATCAGGATGGGAAACGGCAGCAGAACAATGTCTTTAAGGAGCAGAGCTATGACCTGATGCAGGATGTGAGGAATGCACCATCAGTTGATCCTCAGCTGTTTGACAAGATCACCGGGTTGGTTCTAAAACACGGCTGGATGTGGATCTGACTGTTACCTATCAAGTTCCAGTTCAATATGTCTCCAACTCTTATTGAACTACTCATTCACCGTGTTTTAACATATAGCTTCTGTTGGTAGTTTAAGGTAAATTATTACTCTAAAGCAGATCTAGTGAAGTCAGATAAACATGATTTAGATCATCTCACTGTATCCTGGAAAAATAAGTAGAGAAGCATCTAATCTAAAAGGTAAGTGATCAAACATCTCCTTATGGTGTGATTATCAGAGTGGCTCTAATCTGTCATCCAGTTCTGTCTGTTCTCTAGAAGTGATCCAGCTAAACGACATAAAGTCACTGTAAATAATAAACATGTGTTTTGACTTGAGTCGAGTTAAGAGCAGCTTTTGATTGAAGATCATCTTCCTCACATCATCATCATCATCGTTCAGCATCTGTAAATCGGAGCTGACTCAGGACCAGAACCGTAAACAATAGAAATGGTTCACTTTTAGCCTTGCAGGAATAACAGTGTTCATTTCACCGCCGGACCATAATGCATTTTTCCCACGTTGAGAGGTAATTGCACCGAAGGCTTTGATAGAATCCAGACCTGTGTTTCAGCTCTATAGAGTCTTAACGGCTCTTAATGCTAAATGATGTCGTGTGTATTTATAAAGTATCCCAGGGCAGATGGTTCCATGATTCTTTGATCTATTGACACAGTTCTAGATCACTGATGTCTCCCCGTTGGCTCTCTCAACCTGTCACTCTGTTTTCACAACGAGCACTTGGCTAAACGAGTAGCATTCAGCCAGCCTTCCTGTATGGTTTCCTGTCAGTCCGACTCATATTTAAAGTAGTCACAGGTTTACGATCAGCTGATCTGGTTTATCTGAGGAAGATAATTATTCAGTAACAGATGCATTTGATAGCAAGAAAGGCTGATTTTCCTAAAGCCTTTGTCAAATAAGTCCTTTGATTTCTGTTTTCATCAATCTGTGTGTGAAGACAACACTTTGAGTTAATAGTAGTAATAATAACAGGAAACATAAGCAGATAGAGCGATCATAACAGCAGTTAGACTCACAGATAATGACGTTTTATTAGTTTTTATCCAGGTAGCAGGTGTAGGAACAGCAAGTGTTTCTGTCTGGAACTCACTGAAGTTCTTATCATCTCCATGCAAAGACAGACGAGCAGCTACAGTGTGTGTGTGTGTGTGTGTGTGTGTGTGTGTGTGTGTGTGTGTGTGTGTGTGTGTGTGTGTGTGTGACGTCATATCCAGTGCTGCCTGTGTAAAGTGAGACCTGACAGGTTATTACTGAGGTTCGGGGGAAACGATTGTTTTCTCGCTGTGTTTTCTGTGCTGTTAGAATATGTAATCATGACTAATTGCGCTCCAAAGTGTGCGTGAGAAAATCCTACAGATTGCTTTTCTGGGGCTTGCTTTTGTGTCCTCAGCACATAAACAAGAAGTGGGAGCAGATGGTGCTGGTTTTTAATGACATATTGCTATCTGTAAAGTCTCCCTCTAAGCCACACACTAAAATGTCTCCCCTTGGGGGAGCGCACCGCTCTAGTTGTTATCATCCGCTGCTAATGTCAGTCTTTTCTTTGCCACATTGTCTAGTCTTCCAGCTAAATAAATGCAAAGTAAATGAAGTATTGTGCTGGATGTAATTAATGAAACGGGTTCCAGTTGGCTTAACCGCGTGGCGTGTTTATTCAAAGTCTCCCTCCTCCGTACAGATCAGATAATAAAGAGATAGAGAGATAGAAGAAGTTTTTTATATAATGACAAGAATTCACAACAGATCCCCTAAACAACAAGAATATCTTTAAAAACAACCACCGCGTCTATTCTCTCTCTCATTACCATCGGGAAACATGCCCGTCCCAAATAGCCTGCAGAAATGTTCCCCCTCCTTCTTTTTTTCCCTTTATTCTTCTACTGAAAACATATTAAATCATGTTTTTTATTACACATTATCCGCCCTGAGAAATAAGTCTGAGTTGATAATGAGGGACTCTTCTTTGAGGAAATACGAGCAGCAACTTTGATCTAGAGTGGCATGTAATTCCTCGCCTGACCCAATTCCCAATCTCCTGATAAGATGGTTTTTTCTTCTCCTTCTTTTCGTTTCTGCAGAACTTACTCAAATGGGAACTTGTCCTATTAAAGATGCATTTAAAGTCAAAGATGTCATCCATTTCACTCTGCAGGAGGAGGATATGTGAGGTTGAAAATGCTGTCTGAGCCAAAGGAACTCCAGAAGTATTCCTCTTTCTCTGTGTCACTGACAACATGAGATCCCTGATCAGAGCAGCTCAGTGGACGGAGCCATGTGACGGATGAGAGTGGTCGCCGTGGAGCGCCATCACCTGGGTGTTACAGCTATTTAGGCTCGTTTGTGAAGAGGTTTTGATGTTTGTTTAGTCTAAAGCCAACTGTAGTTCTGCATCCAAAGATAGTTGATTAAATGTGCTCCCTGTGGTATTTCTACATTCTGGGTTCTTGCAGAGCAGCCGGTTTTTTTTACTCACAGAATTGACTGTGCTATAAGTGGATTGACCCCCAAAACCCAGCAGCAGTCTTTCATTAGTCAGGATGTAGCCAGGGCCCAGACAGACAGCGAACAGTGTTTAGAGCCGATCCATCACCACGCTGAGGGAGATCGACACGAAGCAAACTTCTCCTCAGACGTCGTCGTAGCTTCCAGTTAACTTCCTCATGACGGCAGCATGAAGAATTCTGTGGTTTTCTCAGAGATCACCAAGCTTTGGTTAGGTTTTATTTTGATACTCAAAAGAACCAGTTTGGGTTTTTTAATAAGGAAAGCCTCTGAATTATTCCTTCATGTAATACAGAACCTCTTAAATGCAAACTTTTCAATCTGGCAATCAATAAGGCAGCAGCTTTTCCTGGAAACATGCCAGACACATTAAGGCTGCGAGCGATGGTTGCTAGGGAGCTGAGCTGCTCAGGGGAAAGAATGTTTAATGTAATAGAATCACATAAATCAACTAGAGGAAAGTGCTCGTGTTGTTTTGTCTCTTCTCCTCTTCTCCTCTCTTCTCTTCTTCTCTTCTCTTCTCTTCTCTCTTCTCTCAATGTGACAACATTTATTAAAGGGGTGTGTTTTTTAAATGCGGTTAACCCCATAAACATTAAAAACATCTGGGTTGAAATGAAGACGAGGGACGGGAGATTTTCACTCGTTCTTGTTTTTCTACACGCAGCTCCTTAATCCTCTCGCCTGAATTAATTGAGGTGAAAATCATATAAACGTTTCTTTTTTCCATTATTTCGCAGGCCACTGCCCCACCCTGCTGAAATGAATGAGACATTTTTGTGCTTTACTATAATTAAGAACAGGAGCCAGCATGCATGGAGGGCTGTTTCTCACTCTCTGTTTTCTTTTCTGTTTCAACGCAGCGTTTCCTCTGGGTGTTAGTGCCCTTTGTGGGAATGGGACTCTTGGAATAATTAGGCGTGTGAATATAAAAGACATTTATACAGCTCTGTCAGACAGTATTGGCCTTTTGTACAGATTTAGTCTCATTTTGCTTTTTTGTCACTTAAATGTTTCAGAGCAGCAAATAAATGTCAGTATCAGACAAAGAGATCCTGAGTAAATACAAAACACAGTTTTCAAGTGATGATTTCATTTATTTTGATAGAAATCTATCCAGAGCAACCTAAGTATGTCAGCTTTATTTATAATGTATAGCAGCGCTGCATCAAAGGGCTTTACAAAACAGAAAGCATGAGTAACAAGAAGTATTAAAGAGTATAAAATACATCAAAGACAGGAAGAAGGTACAAAACCAGCATCAGTTTACCAGAGTCAGCAGCCAGTGAGGAGAAGTGGGTCTGTTTGAAAGCTTCTGATGTGTAGAGGTTAGAGGCAGTGATCACCTCTGATCTGGGAACAGCGAGGAGCATCTGCTTATTTGACCTCAGGGTTCTAGATGGAGTGTGGGTCAGTAGAAGGTCCTGGACCATGAAGAGCCTTGAACCATAGCAGCTAGATCTTGAAGTGGATCCTGTATCAGACGAGGATCCAGTGGATAGAAGCAGCTCTGGTTTTATGAGCTGGTTTTCTAGTAGGAGACCAGCTGCAGCATCCTGTATGACCTGCAGATAACTGTCATCTTAATAGGCTCAACTAACCCAATAACTACTAGTCCTGACGTCAACTAATCCAGCGTGTGTGATCACTAATAATGAATCTCTCACAGTTCTCATTCATCCACCATGTTTGGCTGTTGGTATGATGATGTTTTACTGAAACTCAGCATTAGTTGTAACCCTGATATGACGGGACACACACCTTACAAAAAGTCCCCTGTGGTCTCACAGTACCCTCTAAAGCAGGGATGGGGAACCTTTTCAAGACACGGCGCAAAAATCACCAAGTATAAAGTTCTCAGTCACAAAAATCTGAATTGAAACATGCAGAAAAAATAATTCTATTGTGATTTCTTTCACTTTTAGGTGGTCAACAATATAATAAACATGCCAAATTTAACTGAGCAGAACAAAGTATAAAGTTTTTTAGGAAAGGATTAGTAAATCTTTGTAGATACGAGACATAAAGGGTCTGATGTGTTGCCTTAACTAAAAGAAAATGAATTTTATTGGCTGAGTGTTTTCTGGTTTCTTGGTCTTGAAAATAAATTTGAGTCCAACAGAAACAAGAACTGGACCCAGGTCTTTATTCAGAAATGCTGAAAGTATATTTATTTATGTACTTAGTACTTTATTTATTTATTTGGTACTCAGTACTTTATTTACTTAGTACTTTATTTATTTACTTAGCAGTAGCCTACTGAATTTATTTACTTAGTACTTTATTTACTAAGTATATATATATATATATATATATATATATATATATAGTCACAGTTAATGGATGGAGCTCATTAAAGTCAGTGAGGGTTTGTGGTTTTGTTTGCTATGAAATTAAATAAAAGGCTAAAAACCAGGTTAATAAAAGACCAGTACTTTAATCTACCTAACCATTTTCATTTCTGAAAAGTTTGAATTGACCTGTATTTACTGTGTGACCTCTGATTTCTCATCCAGACGAAGCGCTGTGACTTCATTAGTCAGTCGGTAAACTCCTCTGGTTCCGTAACGTTTCTCCGGTAAAGTCAGACTCCACCACGACACAGACTAACCTCACTGGTGTGTTTTTTTCTTGGATGAATTTTTCCCCTTGTCTGTTTATTTCTCCTGAATAAAGTTAGCTTTCTGGATGATTTTTCGCCGCCGTGATTGACACCCATCAGTCTGCTGTCTCTCCCGCTACACCTGACCTCATGTTGCGTTCACTGACTTCGACCCTGGCTCGGATATAAGAGTTATTACCAATTTGACCGCAGAAACACCGTTGGTTGTTGATATTTTTCCCTCCAAGTTTAATTATTTATTAGACATTACCTGAAAGAAGGGGTCCATGGGCCAAATCCGGCCCGGAGGCCGGAGGTTCCCCACCCCTGCTCTAAAGCATTGAGGAACATCAAGATGACTTTTTATCAACTGTGAGATGAACTTTTGTTTTGTTTGTGGTCATCAGAGGATCTTAGAATTCTCTCATTCTTTAGTTCTCTGATCTCTTTAGAACAGGACAGGATGTGTTGGTTTTTAAGATCTTTTAGCCTCAATCATGTTGTCAGATAGGTTCTAGTGAAGTGATTTATTAATCATACAGGTCTAGTAGTGATCAGGTCTAGTAGTGATCAGGTCTAGTAGTGATCAGGTCTAGTAGTGATCAGGTCTGGTAGTGATCAGGTCTGGTAGTGATCAGGTCTGATAGTGATCAGGTCTAGTAGTGATCAGGTCTAGTAGTGATCAGGTCTAGTAGTGATCAGGTCTAGTAGTGATCAGGTCTGGTAGTGATCAGGTCTAGTAGTGATCAGGTCTAGTAGTGATCAGGTCTAGTAGTGATCAGGTCTGATAGTGATCAGGTCTGGTAGTGATCTGGTCTAGTAGTGATCAGGTCTAGTTGTGATCAGGTCTAGTAGTGATCAGGTCTGATAGTGATCAGGTCTGATAGTGATCAGGTCTGATAGTGATCAGGTCTAGTAGTGATCAGGTCTAGTAGTGATCAGGTCTAGTAGTGATCAGGTCTGATAGTGATCAGGTCTAGTAGTGATCAGGTCTAGTAGTGATCAGGTCTGATAGTGATCAGGTCTGATAGTGATCAGGTCTAGTAGTGATCAGGTCTAGTAGTGATCAGGTCTAGTAGTGATCAGGTCTAGTAGTGATCAGGTCTAGTAGTGATCAGGTCTGGTAGTGATCAGGTCTAGTAGTGATCAGGTCTAGTAGTGATCAGGTCTGATAGTGATCAGGTCTGGTAGTGATCAGGTCTAGTAGTGATCAGGTCTAGTTGTGATCAGGTCTAGTAGTGATCAGGTCTGGTAGTGATCAGGTCTAGTAGTGATCAGGTCTGATAGTGATCAGGTCTGGTAGCGATCAGGTCTGATAGTGATCAGGTCTAGTAGTGATCAGGTCTAGTAGTGATCAGGTCTGGTAGTGATCAGGTCTAGTAGTGATCAGGTCTGGTAGTGATCAGGTCT